>JARYHS010013631.1:97217827-97318544 GCA_031002005.1 Vandiemenella viatica
TCCGGCATTCGCCTGGAGTGATTTGGGGAAACCATCTAAAACGTTTACCTGGATGGCTAGATGGGTATTCGAACCCACGACCTCCCGAAAGTCGGATACCACATACCCACCACGTAATTTTATTTTTTATTTTTTTGTCTTCGTCATATCTTCGGCGGCAATGTGATATGAATCCTGACAGTATTGGAAACCAGGATCGGGTAAGAATTTCAGCCACCGCTTTTTGAAGGAACTTTTTTGGAGTTCAGCTGGAGAGATTTACGACAATCATGGAATACTGAAACTGGATCCCCGACGGGGTTTGAATTCGCGGCCTCCCGAATGCCAGGCAACATTGTTACCTATAACCCATCGGGCTTGGACGGCAGGAAATAAAGCTTGACAGAAAATATTATAGAAGTATCAGTGTTAGTTAGAAACAAAGAGAGAGATGATAGTTTTACTACTTCCATCTTCCAGATTTAAAATGTGGAACCGCTAATTCACATTGCAGACGGATTTTTTTTTATTTATTTACTGTTCTTAATGATTATTATTACTACTAAAACTGTTGCTACTGCGTTCAAGTTTAGCTTACCTTCTAAATATGGTATGATGAAAACAAAAATAAGGAGTTAATATTCCGCACCATTTAATTTTCTGGGAATAGTTTATTTGTATTTCGTGACTTAGTTTACCATTAGAGTTCTTTCGTGAATGCTCTTTCTACTTACCCTTAACCTTTATGTGTATTTGTCACACGCACAGTTCTATAACGCTGCAGCGTTAGAAAGTGTAACTAAGTCCATTCAAACTCTCTTATTGGTTTTCCGTGCGTAATTTAGCGATTCTTTTCTGTATTCGCCACATAATTGCGTTTGCTAGCGAATTGTTAACTGTTTATTCGAGAAAAAGAAAAAAAAATACGCAATGGTTATCAAAATTACGTAAAAAGTGTTACCATCTCTCTATAATTAATCAATTTGGTTATTTAAATAATTATTATGACTAAAATGGTGATATTCGTGATTATTTTTACTGCAGAACTCCGAACTTTCCCTCTGAGCGTCTGCGAGTTTCTTGCTGCGCGGGCTCATTTTTTTAGTCTTGGGTAAAGTGCTGGGTATGAGAGGTCTATTTTGTCATGAATTTAGTGTACCACCTACCAGTTATGCTGTCCCATGCGGTATTCGTGTCTAGAACGAAGCATAATCGAAAGGCGAGGGGTCTCTCGAATTCTGTCCCCGACTGTACAATGTCTGAATCTGAATCTTCATATTGTACTCCAAATTAAACCAAATATTTTTTCCTCGAAGCTATCATGCCCCAGGCTCCCTTTATACGTTGTCAAATGAGTACATGTAACGAAGTTGGTACGGGTGGAGAGAAGTGATTGGAGTGTGGTTCTAATCACTCCGCATTCACTCTAATCATAAATGGAAGTGCGGAACTCTGTCTCCACCCAGATTTTCGAACCTTGGATAGGACTTATAAGGGGACCTTATGATCTCGGAAATTAAGTTCAGGATGAGACTATACCCTAAGAGTGTTCACCCAGTAAAGTAGTAATTCACACTAGCCAAAACATTCCAAGAAAAAGGGCTCTAAAGTTTTACGCACAGCTCATCACATTGATTTCCTCATTTTTTATTTCTTTATCCCATTTGGATTAATATTCCTTCTTATTTAACCGGCTACATCCTTTTTTGTAATGTTTGTATATTCCACATGAGTTGAGCCTTTGCGATATTAAAAACTTTAATTTTGTAATCCAAAGTAGATTGTCTAGTTATCTTCTTTTTTTCTGGCTCATATTCATCTGATGAGCTATGGTCTTTTATTTTTTCAAAAGGTTCCAAATGACGTTTGTAAATTTCTTCACCCATCAACATTGCTTCATGAGAAATTGAAGATGAAGATTCCGATGTAATCAAAATATTTTTGGCAAACAACCTTTCGTAAAGAACAACCGCATCTTTTAACCTCAAGTTCGAAATTTAACTGTGTAATTAATCTTGACTGATTTCATCTGCAGCTTTGATACTTTCGTGATTTCTTCACTAACAGATATTTTCAATTCACAATATTTTAAAAATTCGGATAATATTTTACAGGACAGAACGCTCGAATCTCTGCGAAAGTGAAGAATGAAATGTTATCTTCAAAGCACATTTTAATTAGCTGTAACAGTAGTTTCATAAATAAAAAGTTAATTGTAATTTAATTGATAATATTTTAGGTTATCTAAATGTTATTGTAATTTTTAAAACAATTTTTAAAAGTTACCCAACGTAGCATCGAACCCAGACTGCCCGCGTAGCAAGCTGGGTCGCTACAGACAGCCTTTTCGCTGTGCTGGCATGGCGTAAAAATCGATCAGTATATGAGCTTCGCGTAAAACTTTAGAACCCTTTTTCTCGGAATCTTTTGGCTAGTGCGCTTTAATACTTTACTGAGTATATTAATAACCTGCGAAGTCTTATCTCGAACTGAATTTCAGAGACAGTAAGGTCCCCTCGTTAGTCTAACAAATCAAATGTATACTATCCTGTTTTGTCCTTCTATAACTGTCAAGTCAGATCAGAACGCAATTAGTGCCATGCCTCCGCCTGCAGCGCGGATGATATCCATGTTTGGAGGTGTGAGCTCCACTTGTCTTGAGGTCGATGACCCTAGTTCCGCTTCCTGTGTGCGTGCCATATCCTAGGTAGCGGCCGACATAGTCCTGTCAGGCTCCAGGGTCGTGTTGCGCATACACACAAGTAAACGCAGTAGAAACTCCTTATTCGTAATCACCAAAACAGAAATCGTAACAAAATGATAAGGTTATGGTGTACTACACTCTTTTTAGACACAGACACATTTTTTTATTGTACGTCTATTGCACTTAATTCTTATAGGTCTAAGAATAACTATATTTCACAGTGCCTACCTATATGTGCTTATGAGTAGGGTTCGGATCTTGATGGCAAGTCATATTTTTTCCCCCTGTCTTTATTTTGAGCTATAATGCTGAATTAAACTCTGATTGAAGGATTCTAAGTGTATTTAAAATGTATTCTATATAGCCTATAAATGCATATTCAGGACACTTCCTAGTTTGGTCATATTACGATAATATTTATGGTCATATTATGAGGAAAAATCTGGTAATTTTTTAATAGTCCAGAGAATTTACTAGAAGTTGTACAAGACAAGAAATTAGGATATTGTATCCCCTATTATACATTGAAGGAAGAAATAAAACTATTTGTCACTGAATTGGTCAGAATTTATCAGAAGTTATCTAAACGTTAATGTTCCGACCGCCTTTTAATCTTGACAATGCAACAACAGCATGCCTGTATCGAGCCGCGTCGTTCAATGTCTCACTGTCGCCAATAGCTTCGAAGATAATAAATATTCAGTCAGTGTGTAATGTGCAATGGAGTTTCGCCATGCCGAAAACAAAATTTTCTGAAGGTGTGAAGTTACGGAGTTGTGTAAATGAATTTGTGGAGGAGTATTTTAGTACTTATAAAAGAGTTCTTTTCTGTAAATTATGTGTATCAGGAATACGATACAGCAAGAGACAAAAGCAATTAATCGTGGCGTTAAGCTCAACAAAGCAGACAGCGACTTTTTTTTATAGCTTCGACATCTTCCAAATTGTCAATTTTTTCTAAAGAACCCAGTGAAATAATGGTATTCACCGGCAAACCACTAAATAACCCTACTATTCAAGAATTTGATTTTTCAGCCACTTAAAGACTCATACATGATAAGTAGAAAGACATTGTACACTCGCAAACGAGCGAATGCGTTGATGACAGCTTCATTTTGACTTGCATTTCACCTCTGGGGTGGCTGAAGATAACGTCATAACCCTAACGGCTAAAGCTGAATACAGCTTGATGTGAAATTCGAATTAAGTCCTGTCGAGCTTCACAAGAACACGAAAAACCTTCATATTATAAAGGACATGCTAAAGGTGGGTGAAAATCCCGTGGATAATTGATAATTTCGTTATTTCTCTGACTAAAAAAAGATAATATCCACTGTAGACTTAAGACTATGGAAATTTGTATCTCGCCATATGTATACCTCCAATCTTGATTTGGGTTTTCATTAATATCATACCGACGAACTTCGTGTTTGTCCCAATTTTTTTTTTCTCAAATAAAAGTGGATATTAAAGAAAATGCGTGTAACAGTTTCTAAACGTGCCAGAAGAGAAACTTCTTTCAATCATACACAGTTTTGCCCGCGTATTTTTCCTTTGTAATTTTTTTTTTTTTTTTTTTTCTCACTAGATTGAACAAACGATACTATCTTTATTGCATTTGTTCAGTAAATAGGAACTTTTCCCAAGTTATTCTCGTAAATAATGGAAGTTATAAAAAAAAATCAAACCACACTTCGATAGATATCAGAGTATTGTAACTTAGACACACATTGTCTGATAACCGTTCTTACAATGCATAGGATGCGGCAGCCATCAGCAAAATAAGGTTTCTATTTTATTATTATACTTCAGTTGTATTTGGTAAATTTGTGTCATATAAATTTGTAATCAAAGTTTCATAGTAATTGAAATAGGAACTGTATGTTTCACATCTAATACGATCCACTGTTTATTATAAGTAGCTGCTCGCATCAAAAGTATCGTTAAGTGCACATGCGCAGAACGTTAAGTACGCATGGTGCAGAACGTTAAGTGCGGATGCCGCAGAACATTAAGTGCGCATGAACGGAACGTTAAGTGCTCATGGCGCACTATGTTAAGTGCGCATGGCGCTGAACGTTAAGTGGGCATGAACAGTACGTTAAGTGCGCATGCGCAGAACGTTAATTGCGCATGCGCAGAACGTTAAGTGTGCATGAACAGTACGTTAAGTGCGCATGCGCAGAACGTTAAGTGTGCATGAACAGAACGTTGAGTGCGAATGCGCAGAACGATATGTGTGCTTGGTGCAGAACATTAATTACGCATGGCGCAGAACGTTAAGAGCGCATGAACAGCATGTTAAGTGCGCATTGCGCAGAACTTTACGTGCGCATGCGCAGAACGTTAAGTGCGCATGCGCAGAACGTTAAGTGCGCATAACTTAATGCATAACTCCTAACGCTAACAAGCTTTTACCCTGTAGTGCCTAAAGAAGTTTCACTTCAATAATAAATAGTTTTTAAATGACATCTGTGATCCTGTCCACTTCCTATACAACTGCTACAGCACAGTAACAATAAGAATGACTGGAGTAGCTGTAAGGTTCTTTCGTCAAAGATTTGCGGTGTTGAGATTGTGTGACTGGTCTTTGTCGCTTCCATTTTGTCACGTGTAGGTGGCCCTGCATTATACATTCCGCTGGCCGGCCGGCGTGTCCTGTTCCGTGCAGTGTGTTATATGCGGAGGGCGTGGCGGGTAATCGCCGCCAGGCGCATCTGCATCCATCACTCGCCTGGCTTAACCTGCACGCTTATCGACGACCGTCATAAATAGGACCACACCTCACACGCCGTATCCGACAGCCTCAAATGTGAGCCTGGCCTGATTTGATGCATATCCCCACTACCCGGATGAAGGATTCGATCCAGGTGGGAGACGATGATTTATTACGTGGGGGTAGGAGAAGAGGGTCTTTCCCTCCGTAGGATGGATAAGGTGTTGAAGAGCAGCTCTAGTAGCAGACAGTGAAGTCTTTGTAGAGTAAAAGAACATTTCACTCAGTATGGTTACGTAATGTGCTATTTTTGCTTAATATACAGCAGTAATATGCAATATTTTAAGATAAAATAGATAACACTTGCAAAAATTTCGTGACCGGAATATGATGAATAGTGGGGTTGGTGAATTTTAATAGTATGAAAGAAGAACTGCCTCTTTGTAGTAGTTGTTTATTTGTTTAGTGTGATAGGTACGAAACAAAATGCTTATATATTACGAAATTATTAGGAGAAACTTTTGGAGCTGTAAAACAAATGTATAACAAACTGTTACTGACCTTAACGAAATACAACCAACCTGAACAAAATAAACACAGCAAATCCGTATCTCTGTTATATGTATTGCTGCGATTAAAGCCCGTGAGAAAATATCGCTAATAAAATGTTTACATACCATACGAGAAATATTTCCGTAGAAGAAAAAAAAATATCCGAAAAGCTACTTATTGTACCAAAAAAAAACGCGAAGTCTACGATATGTGGTGCTGCTATCTATCGGTAACGAGCTGAATGCTTGTTGGCGCCAGTGAAACACTTTATTAATATCTCTGTGATACATGCTGCTGCTATCTACCGGCTTGGATCTGAACTGTCTCATATGCGCTACCTTCATAGTCATTACTGTTGCCCTTTAAGAATCAAATTACAAAAAATTTCTTTCTTAAAATATGATATGACCGAAGCGGAGACCTTAATCTTTAAAATGATACCTTATTTATCAATTTCGGTTAGGTATCAAGAAATATATAATTGGCTAGTGAAAAAAAAAAAGAAAAAAAAACGCACTGCAGAAGCATTGATACTTTAGGTGTTGAATTCGGGAAAATTCCTTTCTTAAAATATATAATGTGACAAAAGCTGCGATCCTAATCTTTAAAAGCATGCGTCATTTATCGATTTGTTTTAGGTGTAAAGCGAGATAATGGCTTGTGGCAAAAAACAAAAAAAACAAAAAAAATCCTTTTAAGAATAATACAGGGTGATTCTAAAGTCACTATACATTTCAGTGATATAGTAAGGGAATATTTGTTTCTTGCAGGTAATACGACAGAATGCTAACCAAAGAAGTGGTCAACAGTGTACGGGCACTTCTTCTTCGCAGAACAAACCGTTACTGGAACCACATACCTAGATATGTTGGAACAGTTTTTGGAGCCCCAGTTGATATCTGATGGGATTATGGATACTGTTGTTTTTCAACAGGATTGTGCACCACCCCATTTTGCCCTCGTTGTACGGGATTATCTGAATGAAGCATTTCCCGGCAGATGGATTGGTTGTGCCTCTCCACGGATGCGGTCACCCCGCTCTCCTGACTTGACACCCTTATACTTTTTTGCATGGGGGTTTATCAAGTCTAAGGTATACCAGGTGAAGATCCGCAGCACTGAACACTTAACACAGCGGATTCGAGCCACAGCTGCTGAGATTACACCGGGCAGGTTTTTCGGTCTACAGTGGAGCGCTGGCGGGTGTGCATAGACATGTAAGGTGGTCACATTGAAATGTACTGAAGTTATGTCCTATTGTGACATACGTTTCAGTGCCATTACATATTGGTTAGTAATATTAGTTTAAGTACAAAATGTATAGTGACTTTAGAATCACCCTGTACATATGATTCGTTATTACATTAAACTGAATTATTATGTTTACGGATATACGCCTCGTCGATGCCAATAATGGCGGGAGGGAATTAGGACAAGGAACGGAAAGGAATTTGAAGGAACTATCCCGGCATTCGGTTAGAATTACTTCATGAAATACTGGGAAAACCTTATCTAAAGGACCAAACGTGGATTCGAACCCGCGTTCTAGGGAATGCCAGGCTCGAGCATTACCATTCACCCACCGGGCTCGGTTCAATCTTTCTAACACCACGAAGAGCAGCGATTCTTTTTCGACTAAATATTTACTAGGCAAGTCTTGTACTCCACTATTTTCCTGTAGTTAAGACCACGAAGTATCTGTTCACATTGACAAACAGATTATCACTTACTGCTATATTCGTAGGACATACCGCAGTTTTCAGATTAGATTCTAAGCTTTCAAACTGCGAAAGCCCATGAAAATCAGATTTTTAGAGTCTGCGTGATATCTTAACGAAGAAGTCATTGTAAATCGTGTTCGTAGATTTATAGATGCAGCAAATTATAGTCGCCATAACTGCAGTTCTCAGACAACATGGTGGAATTAGCACCAAAAACATATCGGAGAGTTTTTTTTTTGTTGGTAAAGTAATCGCTCTGGTGATGATATCTTTGAAGTCATTCAGATTACGCACCCGTGGAGGCGTAAAAAAAGTTATGGATGTATTCCCATAAAAAAAAATAGTAGAGGAGAATCGGGTAATATGGAATACCATTTATGTTTTGTTGAACAAAATAGTACTGAAAATAATTTAACACCTGAAACTAAAACCAATACAACCTTCAACTTCTTGTGATAACATATATCTAATAAAAAGCTGTCAAAACAGATTTTTTTTTATTAGTAACATTTAGTTTATAAAAAATTGTCATTTGGAGGTTAATATGGAATAGGTGAGTAATATGGATAGAAGGTTTCAAATAACGTAAACTATCTGGAATTGAGATAAACGGATTCAATGATACTTTTTAGTCAACATCATCATCATCTTTGTCGGATTCAATAGCTATAGCTTCTTTATTTTTCGGCTGTTCTTAAAACAAAACATATTTAATGAATTAATTAAGAAATATTTACTTTGTCAATTGTTATTTTATTATTTTCAATCAATATTAACAAAAATCGTATTACTGACATTATATTTGATTAAAAATGTATTTCAACACAGTAATTATTTTTCGGGTTGTATGAAATACCACAGTTTTATGTCTAGTTTTATGGAATACTAAGTATCTCATATTACCAGAATCGCTATCTTGGACAAAATAGGCTTGATGATATTATAAAAAAAGATGGAAGCCAGAAAAAAGACCTGTACAACAAACCATCACTCTTTTAGTACACATTACACTAAGACTAGCGATCAACAAAATAAATATAATATTTTATATATATTTTAGAAAACTAATCTGCAAAAATTCTCGAAAGTGGAAAAACAAACTTTGTTGGCCAGCAAACACAGTTCAGCTCCCAAATGACCGACCTTCACAACAAAGCATGAGAGTAGTTTTGAGCAGCAGTTGATGGTACTTCCACTATACAGCAGCATTCGCCAGAGGAGAAACCTCGGTATTCCATATTACCAGACTATTCCATATTACCCGATTCTCCTCTAACAGGGTGCAGTGGCCCAAAGTGAATCAACAAGTACTTAGATATCCTAAGTTGAGGTAGCGTATCAGCTAAAAAACCCCCGCAATTGCGACTGTTAACATGTCTCGCTGAACTGTAAAGTTTCTATACAGGTTGTCCCTGTGACAATGAGTGTTAACAGGAAACCATCTTCAGCAAGAAAGTAAATAACGGATGTTACCGCAGTGGGAGAGGCATATAACTGCGATCGTTTGAAACTCAAGCCTTCTCTCTTTCCAGTAATCGGATTTTCATTCATCTGCAGTCTTACTGCAATATGCATCGATTTCCGATCCGGGCAATAATTATGAAAGGCTGTTATCTGATGCTATCGAGTTTCAACCACTGTTATAACGTGACCAGCTCTTTTTCACGTTTGTCCTTCGTTCGTGTCTGCCAACTTAACGTTCTAGCGCCAACCATCGACAGTTAGTTGCTGTCAGAGGCGGAGGCCTGGGAATTAAACGAGGGGCGTTACATTTCCTTCCTTTTGGTACACAAACCTTTGCAGTATGATCTCAGTACTATGCAGTAAATAAAAAATGGGAACAAGTTGAGATGACAGTTGTGTGACGAATAACGAGCAATATCATCAAAATCGTATTTCTTTACGCGTCTCATTGTCATCGATGTAATTCTGTATTTGTAGCATTGACATTATCTTTGACGCAAGCTGACATTGCAGTTAGGTAACAAAGAAGTGTGATGTTCCTTCCATCAGAAGTAACTACCGACAATTCGGTTCACATCTGTAAAATCAACTACCTCCTCTTCTACTACGGTAAACAGTCATGACCTTACTTATACTTTGTGTAAGCTTAGAAATCTACGTCTAGTTATCCATGTCTATGATAAATGACTACCAGCAAATTGTAATAGACGTAACAGACCATAATGTCAGTATACGCTGTAAGGTTCATATTCTGTTTCTCGAATTGTGATTCGAGTAATCCATGTTTATGGAGACCTGGTCAGAACGAAACCAACTACAATCAGCAACCACCAAACAACCCATCCAAATGACAAACCGAGCGTGGTGGTGTAACGGTTATTTGGGTTTTCCATTGTTTCCCAAATCACTCCAGGCAAATGCCGGGATGCTACCTTCAAAAGGCCATGGCCGAATTCCTTCCCATTCCTTGCCCCCCATCCCTTCCTGTCTCTAAAGAACTCGCTGTTAAGAGACGTTAAGAAGTTTTTTTAAAAAAAACCAAATGACAAAAACTAGGAAAAAGTCTTTTGCTGAGCCAGCAAATCACTGTAGACATGACAATCTATAACATGACAAATCCAGGCAACGGAAATTCTTAAAGGGGCAAAAAAATTAGAAAGCTTAAAAGAACGATTGATACGTTGAAAAATCAAATGACAAAAATGGAATTTCGAGTAATGGAATGGCCTTTTGCAAAGACCTTATATAAATTAAATTTAATCAATTAACTTTAAAGAAAATAAGTAATGCTACAGAGGTGACGAGACTATACAAATCATGCCTTAGATGCAGTGACACACAAAATAAACGTCTTCTGTTTCCATTACCTCTGTCTTGAGGTATGAGTTTTTTAACACGTTCACCATTTCTTCTGATAGTATCCCAAAAACTTCATAATTCTGCAGCCGACAATAGTTTATTTCATTAATGTATTAATGTGTAACGGTTAGCGTTCTCGCCTCGCATTCGGGAGGACGGCGGTTCGAATCCCCGTCCGGGCATCCAGATTTGGGTTTTCCATGGTTTCCCCAAATCACTCCAGGCAAATGCCGGGATGATTCCTTCAAAAGGCCATGGCCGAATTCCTTACCATTCCTTGCCCCCATCCTTGCCCCCCATCCTTTCCCGTCTCTAAAGACCTCGATGTTAAAAAAAGACGTAAAGCAGTTACAAAAAAAAAAAAAAAAAAAAAAAAAAAAAAAAAAAAAAAAAAAAAAACAAACATTACTGTATATTAATTTCCTGGATTATAGAGGCATGGCATGATCCATCTCATAGCAAAAGTCGCCAACCAAAGGTGAGTTAATTAGCTGGAATCCCGATGGTGGAAAAATTCCCGGATTGTTCTTTCAGCTATTTCCTTGAAATAGCCTTCCCGCCTATAAAAACTAAGATCTCAACAAGAAGTAAAAAAAATGATTATTAGAATGAAAATTACGTTGATTTGCCACATGCTGTAGCGACAAGGGTTCAGTACAAGGAAAAAATTATCTCCTTTGTTCCGTGGGTTGGGTACATCCAGATATCTTTCCATTGTGTGGCGTTAAGAATCTCATTCTTTTAGATAAACTATCAAGTACTCAGATTAAACACTCATTGATTCACCTTTTTCGATTCCTATCTACCAGTGAACTTATAGCTTCAGTGTACATGTATCGGACAAAAGATCTAACAACACTATATCAGCTTTCCAAAGTAAAAATTGCATCGTACAAACTAAAACCTCAAGTACATCTTCAGTCACTAAAAAACCAGCAGATTTAAATTTTCATTTCAAACTGATGCTTATACAACAATGCGAAAATCCTTTGAGTGGTGCCTGCATTACCATAAAAAAAAAAAAAGATTTAACTGTATTTTTATGACTGCTTTAGGTCACAAACATTAGTGTAGATTATGCATCATTTTATGAATAAGATTTGGATGACTGGGTGTCAAATTCTGGGGGAATCAAGGTCTTCTCTTTCCAACTGAGACTGTCACTTGTCCTTCTCATCAACTAACTTCTGCAGAAGATTGTCCAAGGAGAACCACTACCACTACCATATTGGAGAGGATGATCTGAAATGATTTAGGCCTTTATGATTGGTATGAATAGATAGCAACGAAACACGAAAGTTTACATAAAATTGTTTCTCGTTAAGTAAGTGGATATAAGTTTGTGTATATTCTTCTTCTCGTGTCGATGACAGCATCAAATACAAAGTATTTTTTTCCGTCAATGCAGTGTCTTCTTCACTGGCTGATTGAAAATCTGATTGCGACACGTTGATTCAAAGTTGTGGACATGACAGCAGATATACCATAGTTTAGGTCTCGCTTCACCAACATGTGGTATCTGGTTACTCTCTCACGTATCCCCGTGAAATAGAGTGTCTTTATAACTCGAAATCTGTTCACTGACTTCCAAATTGGCCATGGTTGTGCCGTCTCAGGTGGTAGATCTTGTGAATATTAAGTATTCTATATATTAACTCAATTTTTCAGAATAGAACAATGTTAGAATAATCTAATGTCGATGCTGAGAAGATCTGATACGATTTTCTTGTGCCTAGTTAGTGAAAGGAAATCTGGATCTCTACCTCCGTTGACCACATTTTGATCAGCGGGACAGTCTTTACAGTTGTTATGGCACCAATATCGTGATAAGGTAAATGGGAAGATTTTAATTGGCGTGTGTATTGGGTCTACCCTCTCTCCGGGAGGCAACTGGAGTTGTAATGTCGCCATGGTAGCAACTTGCCAATCGGAGACATTACCGTTAAGCATCCGGCATTCCTCCGAAATGCCATTAGTGGATGATGTCGCTCATTTATCGTGTTGGAGGGAATTGCAGGTGCCTAGCTCCCGTCCTGCATAGCTGCAGAGTTAATTGAAAATGTGCTGTGCAGGCAGGCTTCGTGGGTTATTTTCCGGTCCGCCGTGCAAGCCCGTCCGCTATCGGTTTGTGCCGGTCAGTGGGTTCGGAACAGGTACCGCCCACGATTCAGGTCGGTGACCGCTGCAGGCAGCCATCACAGGTGAATGAGTACCATCTTGCCAAATATAACTCCTTTGTTCCTTTTCACTGTTGTAACACAAAAGAAAGATAATGCCACCCGTGTAGCTCATTCCTTGAACCATATTAGGATTAATGTTCCGATTGTCTCCCATTGTATCGTTATTTGGTCCGGACTCGTGAACTTGTATTCAGCTGGCAGTAAGAGATTTATTCTAATATCTGTCTTCCTGTATAATTCTTACCTTCGTCTCTTCCTTTCAGTAGGAAATTAAGCAACCACGAAAGTTTCAAAATATGATCTATCATCCTATCTTCTGTTTCATGTTTACGATGTAAGCCAAATAATATACCGGACTCAATCGAAGGCTTTCGCTGCAACTATTTATTTGTTATTATTTACAAGTTTAAACACCCGTTAAAAATTAAGAAAATTTTTATGTTATTTAAAAGTTTTTAAGTTAAGTGTAATTTCAAAAACGAATAACCATTATTTATGTGATTCACATACTTCGTGATTACCTAAGTTTCTTGTAAACTTTCTTTGAGTTTTTACGAACTTCCCTGTTTCTTATCTTCTGTCAAAAAAAATCTTGGGTTATGCTTTGGCATGGTCCCAGTAACTAATAAAAAGAATAGAGCGTAAACACTAGGTTGCTGTTCTCCTTACATGAATTTATTCATCTAATCGTCATAAATAAACAAAAAGCAACATGTAAATTTAAATGAACGTCGCATTGTAATTTTTATAAGTCTGCCTCGCGTTATAATATTTTATCTCTGCCCTTAATTTTTTGCAGTTGCTTTTTAGCTAACATCACAGTTACCCTTTCTTTTAACAATATAAGCGCAAATAATATTTATTTCAATTACCTGGATAGCCACGCAGCGCTATGGTGGCGGCCAGTGTAACTGACACTTCGGGCGTCGTCGACTTACCGAATTGTGCCGATCTATTAAGGTAACGTCCAGTTGTCAGGTAGAACACATTTTTTTCATAAGATTTTTATTCATACTATTTATTTTGGCCACGGAAGACTTTGATTGCATCTGACTCATGAGAAAATTCTCAGGGTAACTAATTTCCAGGATATTCTTATTACTCTTGAGATGTGAGGGCCGCCATTTGAAGGTGACTGTGAAGGAGGAGTTTGAAAGTCTCTAAGAGAATTGTTTTTCTGTTTGCAGGGTGTCTTTCGGCAGCTCGAAGGGCTCTATGGTGGAGACGCTGATCTTCGAGAGTCCTGTTCAAGAGGAGCCGGAAGCCAGCCCCATCCTGGAGGACCCCACTCCCTTCCCGGCGGACGCTGATGCCGAGTGAGTACACAATTAGTTTTTGTTTCAGAACTGAGTCCAGACTGAACCAGCCCAAACAAACTAGATCGTCGATTAAATTAATATTACATGGTCTGAAACACTGCCAAGCACTGCTGATACAATCCCGAAACAATTAAAAAAAACTGGTCTATTAGCAAGACACTAGGAGGCCTTATTTCCTCAGTATGCATGTGGAAAGTATGGATTAAATCTGATTGTGCTATCTGACAGAGATTGATATGCAAATCTAAGTAAAGTTAGGAAACGTCGAAGATTGCATGAAAGATATCATCATCTTGGATTCATTACTTTTTTTTATATCGTATTAAATAAGGGATATGATTTATATTCCACTCTGCGTATTCTTTTTGTTAAATTTTAGATCATTTGTACTGCTTTTAATCATAATTATAAACCTGAATCTGTTTGGAGGTTTTAAAGTCAGATTTGATTTAGTAAAAACAATGCAAGCGTTAATGCTTCCTTAGGATCTGACGTATTCACATTTTTATTTTGTTGACCATCATTCTAGTGTGGGATGAATTGCGTTTCTGTTACCAGATAAGGAGAGCAATAAATTGTCACAGCTTCATTTCGTAGCAAATTTCGTGGTAAACATACTGGTTTTTTTTTTTTTTTTTGCTTCGATAAAAGAAAGACATTATGATATCTTTTCATGATCTGATGCGATTTCTCATCAGATGTTTATATCTCCACCAATTTACAGAGGCACATTATTTTAAAAGCCATCTGTTAAATCATAAAAAATTGTCTATACATCATTAATTTAGACAACTAATAGTAGTTTATATTAGATCTGACGAGGCCGGATATCCGTATTGCGTTCCGATTCTGAGCCAGAAGATTTTTTTGCAGGTTAGTGGAGCATGAAGACATTGGAAGGGAATGTTGTATCACATGAAATGTTCGAAGATTGTGCTTCATTAAGATATCGAACAGCAAACTACGTGAACGTTCGGACGCCATCCATATGCTGAAGAAAATAGCTGAAGCCGGCTTCGGTAGCGTAGGAGCTAGAGTGCTGGCTCCACGTACCGATGGTCGCCGGTTCGAGTCCGGCCGCGGGCATGGATGTTTAGGTTAAGTTTGTGTTGTTTGTGTCCTGTGTTGTCCTACAAATTGAGCGTTCGCATAAAAAGTTGGAAAGATTCATTAACATTGAGGATATATAAAATACATTGCTGGCTGAATGGGTAAGAGCCGATTGCCAAATACCAATAAAAAAAAAATAGCTGAATAAAATATCTGAAGATTAACTTACTATGCGCCGCCACAACGAATTATACCATACACAGCACTTGAATACCGGTGGACTTTCCGCTGATCCGATGTACAGCACTATTATTGTATGGGAAATATTAAACTAGCTGCCAATATATCTCAAAGATTTAGTTAGTGACTTCTCTGCGTGCAAGCCACACACCCTGTGTGGCCACAGTTTCGTCTCCTTTGCATAAATCAACATCTTCTGACGTTACGTTGTTGTGGTTGTGACTGGAGATCCTGTATCAGTGTCCGCTGAACTATGTGTATATAAGTGCATATGTGTGTGTTTACTTATTGTTCATTGAATACAGTATAATTGTTGAATGTTGTAAGTGTCATACAGCATCATACGCATAATAAAAAAAAAAAAATCTGAGCATTAAAATTTCATATTTTTTCAACTCCAAGTGAGGAGAACTGCTGGCGGTAATGCTTTCATGTCACGTTTGATGTGTAACTTGAAGGTTGGTATGGATCCTGTCACAAGAGGAACCTGAACCTGGATACAAGAGAATCTCAAGTACTGTATGGGTGCCAAAGCAGTCATGACAAGTGTACAGATTACATGAAGTTCAAGAAGGGAGGGGATGAAACTGTTGTTGACCCAATCAGGCCTACTCTTCCAAGAGACCAGGTAGGGCCATCAGGTCTCAAGTTGCCATCCGATAGACGAATAGTGTATCATGCTATTTCTACATACACGCTCCACGTAGATCCTGCATAAAGACTAAGCATTTTGAACACATTTTGGTGCACAGAAATAATAAGCAAACACGTCTCCAACTCTGTTGGCCAAGTCCAAAATGATAAACATTTCTTTCCCAGTGGGTGGAACCAGCTAGCTCCACATCAGCTTACCTCGTACAACGAGATGGATGCCTTCAATCACATAGTTTGTAGATTTATGTCTCATATAATAATGTTTATTCCAGGCCGAGAACTAATGAGACAAGTATCATTCTTCACCAAATCCGATGTGTTAATCACTTCCTTTTAACACCACCAAAACAATAACATTTCATATGAGAGCTGTGTATTCATAACGCATACAAACTTCCACAGAATTATGTTGATAATGTTTCTGGGAAACTGACGCCAGAGTCAGTTTATACTAGCTCCCACGCCGTCAGTGGTTAATTCATGGGTCGGCGGGGCTGTTGTAAGGTTTACAATGTGTACTCGCCAGTTAAGACGACGCCACAAAGGGCGTCCGTCTTTTATTAAGGCGCCTTTTGTCCTGCGAGTGCCTTGTGGCAGCTTCCATCAATAGCTTATGGACATCTTAACAGGACCCGTCTGAACTCTGATGTAAGGGAGCATTATCTCTTCTATAACTCTTAGTGCTGGGAAGCCGCCATTGCTACCGGGAGAATAACGACGGATCCAACTTCACGCCTTGGGGTCTGACGCACCAACCTCCGTATCTTAGGCCGGTCGCTGTAATCTAGGGACTGTCTCCCATTTCTCCATCAGTAGACTACCTGTTCCATTTACAAAACAAACACAAGTAACACCGCTCACAGACGGATGACGAGACCTGCGCTCCACGTAACGAGCTGCGACAGGTTATCGCGATAAGCTGCCTGGTATACAGTTGTCGTAACTCCAAGCGCATACTGCACAACAGGAAAACGCCGGAAAGAAGAATATTTTTCCTTGATTATTATTGGCATTCGACTGTACAGCTAAATCAAAGTAACGTAATTATTTACAGTTTCTTTGGTTAGTTATATATTAAATTTAGACAACACTGTAACGAACGCGTCTTGTGACCGCTAGTTACATTAATAAACTATATGTTTATTATTTAAAATGTGGAATATTTTAGTGGGCGTTTGGGCGCAGTGTACATTGTACAAGTGTGGAGCGGCAGATCTGAGGAATGCCAGCAGGCCGGTTCCTAGAATTAGCGAGGGGAGAATAGTGAGTGCCTAATGGAGGGGAGATTTGTGCTTGCCAGGTAGACAAACAGGGTGATCGGCGAGAGTTTTCTGTTTTGCATGTGGCACGACGAACGAGTGAAGGGATATTCGATGCCGGCCGGCCAGCAGGTTCGGACGATGTGATTTCTGGACTGTCTATTCGTGAGTGGGACTGTTGCTGCTACCTGGATCCGGACACCCGCTATTTTGTTTGAGCAGATGAGCTCAGGCAAAGGACGACATCTGAGGAACTGTGCTACACTGGTCCATAGCAGAGAAGACCGTCATCCAATGTGTGGCGGCAGACATGTACATTCGGTAATTATACATCGCCAATGAAGGACACTGTGCTAGCTAGACTTTCAAGTTCATAGCATTGCCCAGCTACGACCCTGCAGATAAAAACTCTCATAGCCCGGAGCAAATATTTCTTTCAGAAGTGAACAGTCAAAATGTTGAATTTGTTTACTATTTAATTTTGTGTATTTTATATAAAATACCCTGGCGCCCACAAAAGGACAACTAATTAATTTTAACGAATTTTGTTATGTATGTCATGTGATTAATTGAAATAAAACCATTTGTGATTTCTCGTATAAAGTATTCACGCAAGTTCTACCTTTCATGATAATAAAATTAATTATAATTTTAAATCAGGTAATGAGGTCAGAACGTTACAACACTGATAATATGCATTCATCGTAATTATTATGCTTAGAAGTAGAGATACCTCTTTTTTTAAAAAAAATATAAAATGCTTCCTCCTTCTCCCCACCCACCACCCTAAGAAATAGATATGTACATATTATGTTAAGTTGCTTAAAATAATGATAAATGTGTGTAAACCCTTCTGCTCGTATAGTATTAAATTTTTAAATTTCAACCTAAGTATTCTGGTCTTGCTTATTGTAGGACACTTGAGGGTCGCTTAGATTTTTCTATGATTATTTCACTATTATATTGTAGACACACTGACCCTCCGTAAGTATTGAGTTCCCGACATTAGTCTGTACGCTTATTCCCGATTGTTTTAGATTCTCCAACAGCCTGGAAAGACAGTTATCAATGCCTTTTGCAAGGAAATTTAATTTTTATCTCCTTTACTAATTTCTTCGCATCCACACAAGGAGGATGCTACTAAATGCATAGAGAAAGATGTCTGGAAAAGCTGCCATACTTACAGAGGGCAATAAACTAAGCAATTGGAAAGTGACTTGATTGATGCTTTACTGAAGTTCAGTATCTAGCTACTGTCGGTATCACGTAACGGATCCAGATGGGTGAGAGGTAACGCTTTGGGCCTGGCAGTAAGGAGGAACCCGGTTCAAATCCCTGTCCGGCAATCCAGATTTCGGTTTTCCGTGATTTCCCCAGGAGAAATTGAGACGGTTCCTCAAAATGCGATGGCAAAATTCTTTCTCATTTCGTATCCCCAATTATCTCTAGCCTTTAGTGACCTCGATGTTGGCAAGGCATGAATACCGAAGAAAATAAGTATAATGATGAAGAAGCTTTACCATTATCCTGTAGGATGTATTATTAACTAAGTTATCGGTATTCTAGGAACAACATATCAACAGGAAACAGTTCATTCATCTACAAATACAATTCGTATTGAAATTGAAAGTAAAGATGGCCGTGGTTCATGCTGCTTAGACCACGGCGTTGACGAGACGTAAAACCGTAAACAGAAAAAATAATAAAAAATAAAACGAATACGACTAAACGTCAGAAATTCAGACAAGAATAGTGCTTCACAACTCTTAAGTTCTTTGTACACAATGGTGTGAAAATCTTAATTCTAATTTACAATCGTTATATTAATATCCAAGCATATAATACTACATGTTCAAATGGTAGAAGGGCTCACTAGAAAAACCACCTCGGTAATATATCAATAATGGGAGACTGTTGTTTGAAATATTATAAGTGAGCTTGCATGAACGAGTGCGCCTAAATTCAACAAACTTGAGAAAGCATTATCAAACTCAGTCCAACCTAGTACATTTCTATCATTTATCTGCTGCCAAAATCTCCTTGTCGAGGCGCCCCTGGCTGTCGGAAAGCTCTACGTCCGAAAATCAACAGGGAACAGTACAACGAAAACTGAGACACGCTAAGCTCTGCAAGAGGTTTTGTTTTCCCGAACATTTATTCAACCCCCTACGAGGGTATGTTTCCTGATTATTATTAAGACGAGCTAATTTCGTTATTTCCCAGGTAGTAGGGACTGACATTATGTTTTTTAAAGTCAAAAGTGTAACCTAAGTTCCTAGATTCTAGCGACATACCTGTTCCAAAGTACCTGGTCGTAAAACAAATAGTGACACGCGTCAAACTACAATGTTCGTATGAAACTTGAAACCGAATAGCGTATGTTAACAGAAACGCAGACAGTGGAATTACTTTAACCCTTAGTCATATACAGAGTTTCATACAGGTGAGGTAACATTAAAAATATGTATATTTATTAAATTAGATCTGAAATATTATATCTATGATTTTAATTTTAAAATGTTTTCATTTTAAGTAAACATAAATACAACATATATGTTAAAAACGCACTTCTTATACAGAACATAAAAAAACTGATCAGTAGCCAAATGGAACAATTTTAATTGCCAACGTGAAGGTGCCGTGTAAGTATTTTTTGTTTTTTTGTTTGTTTTAATGGCTTTCGTCGAATAAGCCATTCAGCCAGCTCAATGTGTTTTTTATGATCTTTTCATGTGAATAGTTTATCCAGTGCGTTTATGCTTCCTATGTATAGACACCACAGGACGGACAGGACATTCACACAGACACACAACACTTAAACATCCATGCCCGCGGCCGGATTCGAACCGGCGACCTTCGGCACGTGGAGCCAGTGCTCTAGCCCCTACGCTACCGAGGCCGGCAGCCGTGTAAGTAGGAAGGGAATGGAGTTGCAGGTTACCGGATCTGGGGTTAGAGGGAGTGGGCAGAACATCAATCAACCTGTCAACACATAGTGATACTAGCGCTGTTATCGCCCCAGCGGTGGTCAGTGGAACTGCCTGTATTCTCGTCCTTCTCATGTAATAGCATATTTTCGTATTTTTTCAACAATTTAATTTCTAGTTTCTCATCAATGACATTTCAATACTAAGCGAAAATAGTATATGAAGATCACGACGTTTGAATAAAGCCAGCTCTCATCAGTAGAATGGCGAAATGTAGATCAATGTTTGGACAAAGTTTCAGTAGCAGAAAGCAAACCTTTATAGGTCGACTTCTTAGAAGAAATAACAGGACTGAAGACTTTGATGTCGACAACGTCAATATTCCTACAGTCAGAAGAGGACTGTTGACAAATAATGGAAAGGAACTCGGCCGTGGCATTTTGAATGAATCATTCCGGTATTCACTTAGATTGATTTCGGGAAACCATGGAAAACTGAAATCTGGATAGCCAAAAGGGGTTTCGAACCTGTGTTCTCCAGAATGCCAGTTCCGAACGTTGCCGCCTGCGCACCAGGCTCTGTATAATTTCTAACTTAACCCAAGGTTCATTCATAATGTTAATTAGTTCATTTCTACGCACCATAAAACTGAAATGACTCCATCACCTGTTACGTACGCTGTGCTAACGCTGTGCAGTCCACTGAAATATACAGCGGAATCGCGTGTCATAAAACGCCAAGGGAAACAACTCGTGTTTGTGCCACCAACGGCGCTGTTGTGCCGTAAGTAGAGAGGTGCATAGTACGCGTCCTGTCGCAAAGGGCAGATTTTTTTTGGAAACAAGAGAGCGAGCTTGTCTCTTCTAATCAGCTGACCTCCTGACAGTGTTGTGAGGTAGTTAGGTCGCGCGTGATCAAAAGGACGGTACTTTGTTTCCTCTCAGGTGTGTTTGAAAAGAGAGACAGATTATAAAAAGCATCAGTACAGGACAGATAGAAAAAGTAATAATTCGTGATTCTTCTGAAACAACTGTTTCGTGTACGATGAAAATTAAAATTATTGAAGATAGTCCTACAATCATACAGGGTGGCCCGTGCACTGACGATCATAAAGATAACTGTGAAGGCTGCCTCAGTGCCTAACATCCATGTACGTTCACCAATTGTTTAATGTTTGGGATAAATTATTATTATTATTATTTTTTGTATTTTTCCCGTATTCCCTACGTTGGTAAATTAATTTGTTTCGGTAGCTTTTAGGATGGTTGAAGTGTTCGTTACTAATAAACTGTAGGTTTAAAAAATACTTATTGCTCGGTAAAAACTCAATACAATATTTTGTATGTTTCTGATATCTTTTTTTAAACAAATTACAGTCTCTATGGCCACTTTATTTATCAACAACAGATTTTCAATATTTTCCAGAAGTAAGAAATTAATACTTTTACCCTCAGATACTTAATGTACAGTTACCGAACGTGGTGAGTGAGCGGTTAATACTTGGCCTCGCATTCTGGAAAACGCCGGTTCGAACTTGTCCGGGCATCCAGATTTGGGTTTTCCATGGTTTCCCCAAATAACTCCGGGTGAATGTCGGGACGCTTCCTTCAAAAGTCCATGGCCGAATACCTTCCCGTTCCTTGTCGCCAGTCCCATTCCGCCTCTAATGACCTCGACAAGGTGTAGAGCCATAAGTAAAAAAAATAATGTACAGCTAAGCGATTAGTCTTTTTCAACTGACAGTGTACCATAATCAATGAAGATCATTATTAAAGTTAAACAGAAGAATTAGAAAGAAATTCAAAGCAAATAAGAAATAACCGAAGTAGGGAATATCGAAAAAATATAAAAACTTCAAATCTCCAAAACTGTGGGGTTTTTTTTTTTTTTGCGATCGCTTCGCGGCTCGTTGATTAGAGACGGGGGAAGATTTGGAAGCAAGGAACGGAAAGAAATTTGACCGTGGGCTTTTGAGAGGGACACATTTTATTTATGTATCGTACCGCTAAACAACTAACATTATATACAAGGACAAGAACGTTGGCAGCATTCACAAATCGATGTCCAGCAGTTGTAGCCAGAAGGAAGCTGTAGCACTGATAACATCTTTGGATGGTCCATCCTACTTCCTGAGAGCCTGGAATGATTTTGAGAAACTGTGGAAAACCGAAGTCGTGATGTTCGGTCGAGGATTCGAACCTTCCTGCTATTTAATGAAAGGTATAATCGTTAAACTCTCGTCCACCAGGCTTGGTTCAAAAATCGTAAAATAATATAAATTATTGAATGCACATGGAGATTAGTCTGGAGGAATAAAGTCACCTTATTCAGTTTTTCACTTTTCATGACGATTCTTCTTTTAATCGGGTTAAACCACCTTAAACAAAGACGGGAGTGTAATATGAATTTCTAAATACCACCCATCAATCCGCCTTGTTGGCTGAATTCACTGAGACACCATGGTGGTGGCAGGCGTTCGATGCAGGTATAATGTGTTCAAGCCACTGTGTTGGAAGAAATTTTCACCGTATATGTAGTACGTATTCTCCAAGGTAAGAGAGGTGGAAAAGCACAATTATTAATTACCATACTGTGAATCAGATGCCTCAAACCTATCCACAGTACGTAAGGAGCAAAGAAATGCGACACTGTTGATTTATCCGTCACCTGGGGACATAAAAATATAATGGTTTGTAGAAAGAACAGTAATTCGTTATTTTTGTTAGACAGTGTTTTTATATACCAAGCAAATAAGAAACTCTGAAGGTGACGTACTTATATAACCGGATAGGAATAATAGGACTTTTAAAAAAAGTTAGTGTAACCTTCATCTATAAAGCCAGTTTAACCATTTATTTACTGCCATCAGAAGCACTAGCATGATTTCTAAATAACTCCAGGTGAAAGGCCAAGGCCGAATTCCTTGTCGTTTCTTGCCCCTTAACCTCTCTCGGCTCCAATGACCACGACATCGACGAAGAATAAAGCCCTAACCAAAATATGCAGCATGATTACTTAAATTTTAACACTGAATATCTTTAAAACAATTTAAAAAAATTTGTGGTAAAATGATGAAGCAATAAGGTAAAATGTATAACAGAAATCAGAAATATATAGTACAAAATAGAGTCACAGTTACACCTATATATCTGCCATATGCGGCGAGCATTTCTGTTAAGATTAGACAGTAGAATCAAGTGACTAAAAGACTGTGTAGAAAATATAGATACGAATGACTATTGCACGCGTTCTTCTGATATGGCAAGAAGACTAAATTTCAGTGTCATTTGCATATCTGAATCATCTTGACAGCGTTCTACAAATTGTAACTTCATACTCTCGGGAGCTTGATTTCGAGACAAAAATTCCTATTCAATTTCAATGTTAACTGAAAATGTTATTTCACTAATTACACGACATTACGCTTAATTAAAGTGATTTATTGTTCTGTTTCACACATTTTTATATATATATTGTGTTTGTATATTAGTCAAAATAAAGTCGTTATCGTTATCTAATAGTCGAATGCGTATAAAGTATTCATTAGGACTTTTGATGCAATTGTGAAGCAGCTTCCAGTTAGAATCGCGCATATAATACTAAACAGCTTATAAGGAAGGCTTATCGCTTGTAAAACCAATACTTCAAATATTACATCCAGCATTCCGCCTTAGTGGAGAGCGACGATCGTTTGAAATGCATGTATTTCTTAACAGCTTTAGTAACACTCGGGCAAACGATAATGTCGCCTTCTTATTTTGTCTTCAACAGTGCATACATACAATAAATAGTGGTGTCATTAATAGGTAACCACATCCGAAAGTTGGTTGGATCCTTACAAAGGAGGCGAACTTGGGACAGTTTTCGTCACTTCTAGGACAGACAGTTCATTTACTCCATCTGCTCATAAGCGTTGTATTTGTATACATGAATGTGGTGTGTGTACAAGATGAAACAAGCTAGAGGGAGAAATCTGGAAATACGATAATACCACAATCAGGCTTATTCTCACGCCTCGTCGATGTCATTTAAGGCTGGAAAGGATTGGGGACAAGGAACGTGAATGAATACATCAATTTTGAACGAACAGTCCCGACATTCGCCTGGAATGATTTGGGGAAACCTTGGAAATCCAAAATTTGGATGGCCGGATGGGGATTTTAACCGGTGTTCTCCCGAATGCAAGGCTCGAGCGTTACCACTCACGCATCTGGATCACTGAAGACATCACGGGACCTCCAAAATTGTCATCACTAGCTGATACCCGCGGCCTCGTACGCGTGTTTTAAGAATTTCTTTGCGAGAATTGAATATAGAAAGTTGTTGGTAACGAAGGATTGGTCCCAAACAACACCGAGTCGGCATAATATGACAGGAAAGCTATTGCTATATCATTCTGCCTTCGAACTGTCTCTTGAAGAGAATCAATTTCCAAAATATTTAAAAACAGAAAAACAAACAAAGGTGCAGGGATGTGTGTGTGTGGGGGGGGGGGGGGGTGTTAACTAAGGGCAGATTTATTTCAGCTTGGTCTTTTCTTCTTTCTTCAGCATGAGCATCCGATTCTTGGGTTCTAATAACTTTAGCTACTTGTGCTCTCCTAGAGCTACACCTTAGGCAAGTTTACGCCCACAAGGCATGTCAAAAAAGAGGGCAAAATAAACTGGTGCCAGAAACAATTAAGCAGACACAAAGTAATAGGCCAGAGAATATCGACATCTATACTGAATAATACGTTTTTTTCTCTAAATGAAATTTATTAACAAATTATACACTAACATAAAGCGCGAAAAGCACAGCTTGGAAAACCGACGTAACATTACAGACTAACACACACATCCGTCTCTCTGTCATCACCGAAAAAAGTTTCCTGTGCCCTTCCTACAGATTTTCTTGTCAAATTCCATCAATATCCGTATAGCCATTTAGTTGTCAAAACGTAACAAAAAGACAGAGTCTTACTCCCACATTTATAGTATTATTACTTCATGTCACTCACACACTGACTGCGAACAGCCCCTGAGGGATCAATATAAAGAAAGAAAGTGTACACCTAATGCATTAGTGATAGCTACAGTTTAACATTCAATCCGAACATCTGACGGTCCAGGCGCTACTCTTACAATCAGAAACATTTTTTTTTAAATCTTTGCCTCCGCGGAGATTTGAACCGGAGACCACGAACCCGAACTGCAGTAAGCAAGCGCTTTAACCACTGAGCTACCAGACCGTTATACGAAAATGTAGTACAGAGACCTACACTTACTACGCGTCTGTCTATCGCCGTTCAGTAATTTTTCTAAATTAAAAAACAACATGTATTAATTATACATAATAATTTTCTACTAAATGTAGACAGTATTTTCCCCCTAATTTCAAAGGATGAGTGTGCAAACTTTCATCGAAATTGGATGAAAACTTTGGACTTATAAAAACAAACTAACAAACAAACTAACAAACAAACAAACATGCATACATTCATCTTTATATAACACCCTCACTCCATACGCGTTTGGTACAGAAACTGGTGATAGGAATTTTGCACTACCACCTCTGCTATCCTGCCGGACAAGTCCAAATTATGAAAATTTCTTCTATCACCTGGACTCGAACCAGCTAACCCATTGTCGGGATCCAGACACCATTGTCATCTCTAAGCTTTGACCAATAAGGCCTCGACCAAGCAGACAAGTACTATGCGAATCTGCAGTGGAGCTGATAGGTTAAAATCTCGTATTTTCTTTTAGTTGCCGCAGTGCAGTCAGAAATTCATTAAGTGCAGTTTCCTGCTGTGTTCTTTGTGCTGTTACCTAAAGAAGACAAGTCCCGTGCCTCCGGTGGTAATTAACCAAGACATACATCTCGAGGTGGAAGCAGTTAAGGTGTTACGACCAAGTGTACACAACGAATTATATGGTGCAGCAGCACAAAAGCGTTGTTCGTTTAAGATTTAAGACTGTTAATATACCCGCGCAGAATGAGATGGGATTTTTATTCCTAACAGCTACCTAGCTTTTTAATTAAAGATTCCTTCTTAAATGCTTATGATAACTGTAATTGATGCTTGCGAAGCCAGTAATTTCGTGAATGCTCTTTCATTTCTGAAATGGCACCAACATATATTTGGAGATGTTCATACTGCTGCTTCTAACGCAGAAGACCTTGTACAGTCGTATCCAGTACATGACTCCAAATTGTTGTCTGTTCCTTCTTCGTCCTTTCTTTCTTTTTTTAGTACATTTTTTTAATATTCCAGCAATACAATAAATAACTATTTTTTGAAAGAAAGAAAGAAAGAATTCCACCTATTTTCAAAAAAAAAAAGTTGAACTCTCAGAATCAACGACAGTACAATTTAATAAATATTATGCTTCAAATACTTGAGCTGTTTTCGATTAGTGCGAATCTAAGTGATAGGTAAGATCTAGGACTAAATAGGCTATAAGACAAGTCATAAGTTTGATTATAGACCTGACCTCAACCAACGGCTTACAGCCCGTATGATTAAATGTTTATTTTCTCTGTTCTTATATATAGAAAGGAAAACTGGACTTTGGCATAGAAAAAAAAGATTGATTCCTTAACGATATATTTATACCATATAATGTGGCTTATATTCTTAACACAAAGATTCGTAATACCATGGATAAGGAAAAAAAATACTGATTAATTTTAAAGGGAGGAAAACGCAATATGTGGGACACATTACAACAAGCGAAAGTTAACAACTGTTACGACTCAGCACTGAAGAGAAAATTCAAGAAAACAATCCGTTTGGAGACCTTAGAACTCGCGGCTGGGGGAAAAGCGTATGTAATTCACTTGCACGTTAAAAGATGTTTTCCGTTCTGCCTCGTACTTCAAAAACAATATAGACTATGTGAACCGGTGACCTCCGTCAGGAGATGGATGTCTCAAGAAGGATACAGAAATCCAGTTTATTCGTTTAAACTTCGAATTACTGACTTACATCACTTAATAGCCGTCAGTAACACTAAATATGAGTGTCTTTACTGTTTTTATTGATGGTTGGTCTTTGAATCATAAAAATCTTGATTTTCAACGCCCACACTATGTGCGAGGTGTTTCAATAAATCGTCACATGGGGAAAAAGTCCATATCACATGAATAAGTTGTTATTATCCCGTTAAAGGATAACAAAACCTGTAAGGATAGATACAGGCATGAGAGAAAGCTTGCAAAGTGATTACAAAAATGTCTTACTAGTTGGATGTAGATCACCAAAACATCACAATAACTAAAAAATAAAAAAAGGGAAAGGAAAGATGATCGTTGGTATTAAAAGTAATAATATGAATTTAGTGCCGAAGTTGGTAGCATTGCCTGATCTATTGAATCAAATACTACAACCGATTAACAACAAACGTGTACTGTTATTTGATATGAATGAGTGAAGTAGAAGTTCATCTACAGAGCGAAGATTTTTTTTTTAATTTCTTACAAAATTCATCAGAAATTTGGAAAAAATTAAAAATATAATTTGATAAGAAAACATTATCATACTTAATCTCTGGCACACAACAAGGACGTCCGAAAACTTGATCAGCTAACGGAAATATTTTCTAAGAGTTACATAAGATACTGGAAATACGATATCAATTTACTTTGAAGGAAGGATACTGTATTGTAAAATAGTAGCATTTAATTTATTTGTATCATCCAACCTTTGAATAAATCATGATTTAAATTTGAACGGCTCTCCTAGCTCAAAATTTCTTTCCTTTTATTTGGAGCAAGGATTTTCAAAGTAGGGTACGCGAAACCCTAGAGGTTCGCCAATTGAACGTAGGGGATTCGCGACAAGATTTACGTTATGGCGGCTGACTGGGTATTTCGAGAGGACAACATGCGACATGGTGAACTGAGATTGAAAATGAGCAAAATTGCTACTAAAATCGACTCAACTTGCGACAAGAAACAATCCCATCCATCAGATTAATCAGTAATATATTATTCTTTGTGCCTGTATTACATTTTTTAGACAGAAGTCCTTTTTTTTAATAATAAAAAAAACTATTTTTTAGGGGTTTGCCATTGTGTTGGAAATTTCATAGCAGTACCTGGAGCTATGAGATTGAAAAACCCTGATTTAGAGGACTGTCTAATAACTGACGAGAGCGTAATAGGTTGTAAGGCTCATTATTTGGATTACCTATTGATCGTTTCTTAAGATAATAACCGTTTCATTTAAAATTGTCACGTTAATACACATAAATATTCCTATGGGACAAATACACTATTTTAGTGATATTACAAATATTACCAAGTTATAATGCAGCTCAATTACAATTATAACGTTTATATCGTTGGGTGTATTTAGTGAATCATCAAAACGCAATTCCGCTGCAGGTTCCTATCGACTGGTTTGGGAAGCCTTAATTACGACTTGCGGCACTCGAAGGAGATTCTCGTCCGAGTTTCTTGAACTGACTTTAATTAATGCCAGGAATCGAAGCGCCGTGTTGTGCCTTGTCGAACTTCTAAGGCATTGCACTCCACAGTCTCCACAGGCGGATCTGAGCGCAAATTTTCTATCACATTTTCGCTGCAACAGAATAAAATAAATTGTACAGACAGCCCAGACATGTACGAGGTTCGTTTAAACACTAATGAGACTTCTGATATTTGCGCTGAATGCTCCAACGCTCTTTAATACGGGAATAGAGCGTTAAGTTGGTAGCAGTGATTTGGAACACACAGCGCTGCGCGCTTGTTTTAACAGTCGTTTCTTTACTTGTTATCGCATTGACGACTTGTGAGTGAAACGTGTTGTGGAACACATTCAGTTCCCAGTACGGGGAGGTGCAAGAACAGTAGAAATTTTCTGTAACTTGCGTGCTTGGTTCGACGCTGAGAAACATTCAAAGCCATTATAGAAATGGTATAAGATCTTTAAAGGTAGAATTCCCCACCTTATATTCATAATTAACCTTTTGTTTTTTATTTGTGTATCTAATAAGCTGACTCTTCTTTGCATTTATCTTCATTCCATGTTTACTAACCCAATTAGATATCCTGTGCAGGGTGATCTGGACAGGATATCTAATTGGGTTAGTAAACATGGAATGAAGATAAATGCAAAGAAGAGTCAGCTTATTAGATACACAAATAAAAAACAAAAGGTTAATTATGAATATAAGGTGGGGAAAGAATTGCTTGCTGAAGACTTGAAATGCAAATATCTTGGAATTACTTTTGATAACAAACTTAACTGGGCAGGACACATAGGACAGGTGGTAGGAAAAGGTTTCAGAGTTCTGCACTTGTTGGAGAGAGTTATGAGGGGATGTACGAGAGAAGTCAAGGAATTGGGTTACAAAACTTTGGTCAGACCATTGCTCGAATATGGTAGTGTAGTATGGGACCCTCATTTTACGTATCAAATACAGGAGTTGGAGAGGGTGCAAAGAAGGGCTGCTAGATTTGTTTCTGGAAATTATCGCAGAATGCAATCAGTGACGGATATGATAAAGGAGCTGGAATGGGATTCATTGCAAGACAGGAGGAGGATGAGGAGGGTCATGGGAGTGTACAGGGCATATACTGGTGATGAGGCATGGAAAGATATTGCAGTAGGTATGAAAAGTAGTGCATGGAAGGGAAAAGATGACCATGACCACAAGCTGGCACTCGATTTCAGGCACAAGGGTGTAGGAAGATTCTCTTTTTTAGGTAAGGGTGTCAGGGATTGGAATGAGTTACCAAGAGAAACGATGAATAATTTACCGAAAACTTTGAAGGAATTTAAAGAAAAAATTTGTAGAGGGCAAATGTAGGTGGGTGCAGGATAGGGGGAAGATAGCTGTGTAGGGAAATTGCCACCGGAGCCTGTGCTCCATTGCAATTAAATTAAATTAAATTAAATTGTCGAATCTAACCTGACTAACACAATCCCATGACTATTACTCATACATCTCGGAACACTTGGAAATATCAGCACGACCTATTCATAAAAGAATACGGGAATTTAAGGTATGGACGTGACTAGGCAAAAAATTAAACAGCAGTTAAGTACACACAAAATCATTTCAAGGATGTTGTCACGATTTTGAAAGGAAATCAGACAGTTGTAAGTACTGAAACAGATGACTGCGCAATCTCAGATGTCATGAATCACTATGATATTAAAATTAAGAGATTGAGTGTTCAATGGCGTTTTAAGAGAGAAACAGCTCTTGTGAACATAAGATCACTTCTTTTTTTTTCTATGGGAAAGTTAATCACATCATCTTTTGGTATGAAGGTGTTATATACATTGAATTTTCTGTCGAAGGCTTCCACTGCCGAAGCCAATAGTTTCTATAATGTCCGAGTGGCGCCATCTCCTTGTATAAAATGTTTCATTCAAGAAAAAGCACGAAACAAATCAGCCGAAATGTTGCATTTTATTAGACACCGAGCCACCCAGACAGCGTAGAAACTATCGAATATGTGCGTAAGTGACGAACAGTCAACATTAGAGCGTCCGGCATCTTCATCACAGAGGTAGGGCCTGTAGAACTAATAGCATTTTATATTTGGTGCCAGTCTTCTTTGATGTTGAAATCATTGTTTCTTGAATTAATCCATATTGAAATTTTGGATTCCGTCACTTCATGCGACTTGGCGAAACATATTTTACATAATCTTCCTTGTAAACATAAATTAAGAAGTGACGCGTATTAAAAAAAAAAAAAAAAAAAAAAAAACCACACATCATCCAAGATTTTGAAGCTTATGAACAACTCTTGCATTAAAGAAATTTCCTATATTGTGTATTATTATCAACATTGTGACGATAATTTTAAGTTGTTTTCTGATGTGCAGATTGCGATATCAGAATTCTCTTACTCGAGCCGTTCATTCTCCATTATCTTCTGCTTCTTAGGCATACCATATTTGTTGTGCCTGCTCGAATAATACGCATAACCCTTCTGTTGTTTTTGGAAAAGGTCTATCGTAAAATTTGTTCTAAGCCAGTGGTGCAGAGCTAAGATAGCTAATTCCTTTCTTTCGAATTGTTGTTAAAATACACAACAGTCTGACAGAGGTTATGGTCAAGTTTAAGGCCCGCAAAAAACCCTACAGTTTCAGGTTCGATCTGTGCTACCAGGTAAAATGACTCGAAGTGGAGAATCCAAAGTCAAAGTATCGGCGCGGAACGCTGAGGCAAATTGTTTACCTTGTAGGCGAGAGCTGGAATGCCGCCAATGACTCACGGTGAGTAGCAGAAACCTATGCGCACAATGCAGTTGTAGGACGTGTTTCGGCATTTAACGTGGCCGGGTCTGACATTTGGTTGAAGGTTGCCGCGACTAGGACACTGCATTGCGACGAGCCAATGGCTACTAATGGATACAACTCGGCTCAAATGTAAATCATATAGGTCAACACAGAGAAATTTTGTAATGGAGTACCCAACGAGACATCAAACTGGGGAGAGAGAGAATTAAACCTGTTGTAAGCTTCAAGTATTTTGGTAGTGTTGAGTCAAGGGAGAAGTACAGGACACGGTAAAGAAAAGATCTAGTTTCTTCCAAAAAATTCATAAATTGATTTAGGATGAAGGAGTTTCTGTTCGATCTAAACAATCTACAAGTAATATGTCGTATCAATCGTTGTTTACAGTTTAGAGAGTTGGGCGCTGAACAAAATAGAAGTAAGTAAATTATAGGCCTGCGAAATGGGTGACCTCCTTTGTATTTTTCGGAACAGCAGGCCTTAAAGGATCATTACCTGGCTTCAATCTCTTCCTTCTTTTATCTTCATATACAAACATTTACACACTTACAGCACTTAAACGTATGTATGGAAGGGAACTGGGCGTACTAGTTCTGGCTTAACACTTCCGTAGTGCGTCTTCTGTTGGAGTTTTTAACCAAACTTCCTCTTGTGGACCAAACACACATTCATAGAACAAATGGGTCTAATAGAACTTGTCAAAGATCTCAATGGATTGTCCTTTCAGATAATGGTGGTTGCAATTTAATTAGTTCTTCAATTAACACGTTAGTGTGATACGGTCGACAGGTGATTTTCCCTTTCAACAAAGATAATGATTAACACAGCTTCTAAGTTGATTAAAAAGTTCAATGAAATAACCAAGACCGATGATACACCTTTTATCTAGTTGTTTTTATTGCGTCGAAATCTATTAACAACATTACACGCGGATAAAGCTCTAGACTCGTCCAAAGATACTAAAGCACATTACAAAAAATATCTAATAATTAAACTTCAACGAATATTCCTGCTTGACAACTCACTAACAATTACCAGCAACTTCTGACAACGACTGTTGACTGCTGTTAAGAAATACTGATGGCTGTATCTGCTCGCCATTGCCGAGAACTTAAATAAGCGCTAGAGAAACATAGAAAAAAGGAATTACGGTGCCGTTTGAGAATCGTCGAGCGGCACCAATTACTCTGACAGTCAAAATCGTACTACAGCATTTATAACTTGTACAAAATCACTCACAATCATTATGAAACACATTCAAATTGAAATTAAATATATTTACAAGCATTTAAACATAAAATAGGCAACATAAACCACTCCAATTAGCTGAAAATTCGTTCATAAAACACTGTGGCCTATGTGTCAACGTTTATAATGACAAGCTTTCAATTAATAATTCAAACATCATACTACTTCTGATCGTATTACACATCATTTACACAGTCTCCTTTGATAAAAGCAATTGTCACCGACCAGAAAAATTATTCTAATCCATGATTTATCAACTTTCATCTCTCTGTACGTAATTCCTAAGACTAAAATTCCCAATAGGCCCGGCTTGAGGGCTGTTACAAACTCCAAACCTGCTGATCAGCTCCAGAAACAAACGATCTTCACATTATTCTTTCCTACAGTGCTGCAGCAGTAGCTGGTAGTCCTTTGCTATGTCTACTCTGAATTTCTGCTGACGGCTCGACACTGGAGCTGACTGCGAGCCAAGATTGAGGGCGGTGTTGACATCGTAGGGGAATGGAGCCAAATCGCAACCAACAAGAACACTGCAGACTATCCTTCCAACACCCTCCTGTGGGCCTTAGGTTTCCAACACAAGATTACAATACCATGACTTTCGAATTTAATTTTTAAAAATAGAAAAAAGTGGCATTAAAATGTAGCCACATACTCAAAGGGAAATAATTTGTTTTTTAGTGCTACAAAGAAAAACGTTCTGTGTAAGAAAGGCTTATATAAAGTATATGTTGCGGGCAAAATTAAAACAGAAAGCCTGTTTGATTACAATAATAAAAATAATAATATTTCAGTACCAACTATGTTAAGAAGAGCAAATAATTATAAACATGCCTACTGTATTTGCATAACCGTTTGTAGGAGTGACTAGTAATTAGATAGTTAATGAAACTAGATGATGCTGAACAATGCTTACACGCAATATACTTTCCAGTCATCGATACTGAAGGCAGGGTTCTGTATACTTTTCCCTCTGCCTATGAATTACGTATACAACCACTACGTACTTTAGAGGCGGCTAGTGTGATTAAAGAGGTCGTAGGCCCCAATATGATTTATCATAAGGGTGAAAACTTGGTGTTGCCATCTGTCTGCGAAAGATCTAACTTGTGTTTTGTTTGTGAAATGTGTTGGAGATTGGAGACTGTCCCAACGTACACATATAGGATTGCGGGAAACCGCCTGAAAACCGCAGTTAGGATGGCCAGGAATCGGACCTGATCCGGTTGTACCTTCCCGATCCAGGGTTATGCCACCTTGACGCGAGAAGCCACATTGACTAGTGACTGATATTTTATCATTATATTAATTATTATGCAGTATATATCAAAAAGAATCATTCGATTCGGCAGGTCTATATTTCTGAAACTAAGAAACATATACAATGAATTTTGTTTTTTGATGAACAGGAAACTCAAAAAGTTTTTTTTCATGCCTTTTCGTAGGTATTCCATATGCCCTCCTTGAGATGAACGGCATATGTAAATGCGGTATTCAAATTCTTCCCACACTGCAGCGAGCATGTCTTGAGTGACAGCTTCCACAACTGCTGTTATGCGATGTCTCAGTTCATTCACTGTTGTTGGTAACAGAGGCACATAAACAGGGTCTTTTATAAACCCCCACAAGAAATAATCACATACAGTCAGTTCCGGTAACCTTGGAGGCCAGTAATGTAAGGCTGATTCAATTGGTCCAGCGCGACCGATCCATCGTTCAGTAATCCTTTGATTTAAAAATTTCCGCACTTCCAGATTCTAGTGTGGCGGTGCCCCATCCTGTTGGTAAATGAAATCGTTCGAATCAGTCTCTAACTGTGGGAAAAGAAAGTTCTCAAGCACGAGCTATGTGCTTCCTGTAACAGTGTTCTCGGCAAAGAAAAATAGAGCGTACACCTTTTCCCGTGAAACTGCGCAAAACACATTAAATTTAATTAAATCATGTTGTACAACTTCATGTGTTTGTTCCGTAGCCCATATTCTCACATTATGACGGTTCACCTTACCATTTAAATGGAATGTTGCCTCCTCACTAAACACTAAGCGTGGAAGAAAACTGTCATCCTCCATCATGCTAAGAACGAAAATTACAGAACTCCACACGTTGTTGTTTGTCACCTTCACGAAGAGCTTGCAGTATCTGAATTTTGTATGGTTTCATGTGTAAACGTCGACGCAACACACGCCAGACGGACGTCGGGGGCATGTTGAGCTGTCGAGCTGCTCCTTGTGAATGTATGGCGGATGCGTTCAACGTCTGTGTCAGACACTCGGGGGCGGCCCGGCGATTTGCCTTTACACAGACAACCTTTTTCTTGGAATTGTTCATGCCACCGTCTAATGCTCTGTGCTGTAGGAGGATCCACACCATACCTAGTACGAAAGTCACGCTGGACACTTGTTAGTGACCTGCACTGCACAAAACGTAGAACACAAGACGCTTTCTGTTGTCCCGACGCCATTTTTACTAGAACTGAAGTGGGCGCACAGTGCTGCTACCTAGCAGGAACCATGTAAGTCTCGAGAGTTTGCTCTTTCCAACACTACGTTGTTCACGCACATATCTCAAATAACATAATAGTTGTGATATTTTTTAAATCGGATGATACTTTTTGATACACACTGTATTTACTATTATATTAATTACCATGGAGCTTCGTTAATTCGTTACATTCTTACATTCATTAAAACAATATCTGCCTCTTGCATTGAATTTTATTCTTTAAATTTTCATCAGAAGCGTGTAACAGAAGAAAGAAATTATAGCTCGTTCAGTTAACAGAGGCGGATCAAGGTCACTCTGCTCTATCCCCACTCCGCTGCCCTAACCCCTACATGAGAAGGAGAAAGAGTGCCTGCTGACAAATCTTCTACCCTTTGGCCTGGACACAGCGGTCTATTTGGAGGTTAGGCATAGTGAGGGGTTAGTAAGGTGAGGTGAGGAGTGGACGAGGGTAACATGACCTTAAGCCTCCAATTGAGCGTGAACAATAGTTGCTAATAATTCAATTATTTTAATACAAACGTAAGTCTTCTTGATAGTAACATAGGTTGATTCTCAGGAACGAAGCGGCATCAGCGTAGCAACTAATCACCCATTGGGTCATTCTGTTCCTAAATTTCTTCTTTTTGTTTTGTTTTGTTATGAGATGAATTGCATTCGAGCAACATTCTATTTTCCTGAATATCGGGAAAGAATTTTGTCAGTAAAATGATAAGAGATTTCCAGTGCGTTGGGTTGAATGTATATTGCCCAACAGCGATCAAATCGGAAGCTAACGACATCGATGCAGGACGATCGTTCGGCTTTATATCCTGTGCTGACGCATCCCACGTACGATGCAAATTAATTTCCCATTAATGCTGTGTGTGATGGTGCGATCTCCCCTCGAGGCGCAAGTTTCCATTTATGCGAACATGGCGCGTAATTATTCTTCGACACCCGGGGAACTAGGGTAGAGTGGAGAGCTTTCTCCCCCTTGTTTGTTCAGAAAACACAGTCCAAAAATTTGTTATAGCCTTACGCAGTTTGCGGCTGCTCGTTACTGCAGTAGTATTCGTTTTTCCGTACCTTCTGAATTGGATTCAGTGATTTGTAAGAATAATCATAACAAAAATTTAATTTCCTTTTTATTGCCGAAACTAATGAAACTTAAATTCTTTGATAATTTTCTTTGGTATGCAGTATGCCAAACAATTACAAGAAAATTATAACGATCATTCTGGATGTTATGATTTTTGCAAAAACTATAAAATAGTAATTTTATTGAATTTGATTCGTTAATAGATAATTTCTTACGACAAAAACTTTACTTACAAAAAAGTTATTAAAATCTCTCCAGTTTGACCATTATGGTGTCTCATATTTTCCCTGTTGATATAAATACTTCGATTTTTATAAAAATTGTAACTTCCATTTCATTATTGATTCTAATTGAACTTAGCGCCCTGTGAACTTCGTTAAAGATGTTCCGAATTAAGCAAAGGTAATTAGTGTTGTCATCTATCTGAGAATCGTGTAAGCTGCATACCTTGTCTTTTTGGTGTTAAACGGTTTATTAAACATATAGTTTTTTTAACTATAATTTAAGACGGTTTCATAATTTGAGAAGCTGAATATCAGATAAAACTGTAATATGAATGGCCGGAATGCTGGAGTGAAGATATTATAAATCCCCGTATCCAATATGGCAACGCTCGGCTAAATTATCGGGTAGCCAGATCTTTATTGGCTCGTAAAATTGTCAGCTTTTCAAAACATATACAATAGCCTGTGATGTACTTGGTTAAGTCTTATGCGATTAGCTACCATACTTCACAGCAAAAACCTAATTATAGGTAGTTTATTACATCTGTACAAAGGTAATTTCAACACGTTCAAAAACCATCTATACTTACATTTTCGAGTAAACATTGGATCGCTGACGATACCTCGACGAGAGGCAAAACGAGCCCTCTAATAAATATAACTCAAACAATTATAGCACTGGCGTTTAGTTAAATAATAATTTATTATTTTAACAAGTAACTGCAAAACATGTTTCATTCAATAACTAAGCGGAAATAATAGCAGTCTACTAACAGACTACAAAGTGATCCCATTGTTTACTTCTCAATGAATGGCGTAATTGTCTTCATTCTTTAAATTGGTATCTTGACTTGGTCAAGCCAACGTTTGTGATGCCATTTAGACTGGAAGGCGGTTACGTCATTCTAATGGGGCAAACATCGTGAATGCGTTCGTCTTTGGTTTCGGTCGCACGGCTATCTCGGATGCAGTTAATGACAGTTGCTCGCTAACACCAACATTTCTTTTTATAGGCTGAAAGATGAGATAATTGAACGCAGACATTTCTTTTGCAATAAAATGAATATAAGACTTTTTTCGAGAGACAGTAATAACCGCTATATTTCATGGTTGTTGTTATTGTTTATAATTAACTGGACTCCTTGAAAATTAATTAGTTAAACTCGCTAATAACTTGTAACTTGAAGTTTCCTGTATATAGTCTCATATATTGAAGTACGTCGGCTGTTTGTTGTTACAAACACGCTGACCTTTCGCCACTAGTCTATGAGAAGCAATATCGATTTATACCAAGCGACCTCTTCGTCTTATTTCAAGATTATGGGTCGTAACTGGGTCACACTTGTACAAACTGACCTTAATGAAGCGGTATTTGAGACACGCCACCGTCTAGCAGTAATTTGCGGTAAAAATAGTCCAGTTTGAAGCTCGGGCCTCGTTTCTCCACTGCTTGGAATGGAGCGAGGGCGTGAGACGCGCTGGTGAAAGGCAGTTCTCTGAGAAGAGCAATAAAAGTCGGCCTCACATTTAACTGCCACTGCTTAACTGTCAGATTCGTCTCACTTTGTGAGAGCGCGCAGCAAGCTTGCGGTTAATGGCAGTTACCTGTACTTGCCTTGATTTGTTGGAGCACACTATAGGCTCGCAAAAACCTGACTCATGGTAAAGGCACGCAAGAGCAATGAACTAGCCATACACTACCGATACTTGAAGCGGGAGTAGCACACGGAAGGGAAATGGTCGTAACCACAAGGTGGAACTTGATTAAGGGAGTGGGAAATTTTTTAATTACAGGTGAGAGAATTAGAATAAATTACCAAGGAAAATGTTGAACAATTCGCCGAAGGAGAGTTAAAAATTAAAAGAAAAGATTTTAATTTAAAAAAAAAAATTGAATGAGAGAGCAGGTAAATAAGTCAAAAAATTATTTCAGAATCTAAAGTTTCGGTCCAATTGTTCAATGAATGCTATAATTTTGGGAGAGAAATTTCGACATTGATAAAAAAATAAGACAAACAACATAAAACATACTAGAAATATTAATAACAATAAATAAATTGGGAAGTAAAGTTATTTTAGAAAAGAACCTGCTGGAGCAAGATTTAAATCAAATTATTTCAGCAGCATAATAAACAATATTCTTCAATAGGAGAAGCGTTTTACTTTCAAACAGTTCTAGATCACACCTAAACACCTTTTTAGGAGAGTATATAAGAACTATTCTGGAGATGGAGCTTATAGTTTCTGATAACCAGGAAGAAGCATTTGAAACCCGTTACTGTAGACAATGATGCTCACCGATTTTTATGGCAATCATACAAGGAGTTAGTCTTCCATGGAAAAATGGAAAAATTAGTATTGTGTCTTTCCCTTGCCTTGTATGGAACTAAAAGTAACAGTTATTGTTTGTGTAGAAAAGTGTGTCGTGTTGGAGCTTTCGGTCTGTTGTTTGAGCTGTAAAGAAGGGAAACAGTGTAACCTGGTGCAGGCACATTCAGTCTACTCTTCCGAACGGCACTAGGAGGGACACCATGCTTCTCCATTCAACGGACGAATCTCTTATCAACAGTTTTGTATTCCCACACTTCATACCCACTGCAAAGAGGTTTGGGACTGACCGCAGGACTTTAATATACAATCTGGTCATTAAGGATTGGGGATAAAGAATGGGAAGAATTTCAGCCATGGCCATTCGAAGTAAGCATCACGGCATTCGCCTGAAGTGATTTGTGAAACTGTGGAAAACACAAATCAGGATGGCTGGACGGGGGTTCAAACTCGCGTCCTCCAGAATGCGAGGCGAGAGCGTTACCGCTCACCCACCAAGCTCGGTTTGGTGCTATGAAAGATGTTGAAAGTTCACTGTACAGAAGAGGTCGTAAGAAGCACGATGTGGAAATGATTATTGGGTAAATACACTGAAGAGCCAAAGAGACTGGTATAGGCACGCGTATGCAGACACAGAGATGTGTAAACACTCAGAGTACGGCGCTGCGGTCGGCAATGGCGCAGGCGTTAGATCGGTTACTGCTGCTACAATGTCAGGTTATCACGTTTTAAGTGAATTTGAACTAGAGATGGGACACAGCATCTCCGAGCTAGCGATGAGTTGGGGATTTTCCCGTGATCATTTCACGACTGCACCGTAAATATCGGGAATCCGGTAAAACATCAAATCTCCGACATCGCTGTGGCCGGAAAAAGATCCTGCAACAACAGGACCAACGACGACTGAAGAGAATCGTTCAAGTGCAACCCTTCCCAAATTGCTGCCGATTTCAATGCTGGGCCATCAACAAGTGTCAGCTTGCGAGCCATTAAACGAAACATTATAGAAATGGGCTTTCGGAGCCGAAGGCCCACTCTCTTACCCTTTCTGAGTGTACGACACAAAGCTTTACGCCTCGCCTGGGCCCGTCAACACAGACATTGGACTGTTGATAATTCGAAACATGTTGCCTGGTCTGACGAGTCTCGTTTCCAAATGTATCGCGCGGATGGACGTGTATGGGTATGGAGACAACCTCATGAATTCATGGACCCTGCATGTCTGCAGCGGATTGTTCAAGCTGTCGGAGGTTCTGTAATGGTGTGGAGCGTGTGCAGTTGGAGTGACATGGGATCCCTGATACGTCTAGATACGACTCTGACAGGTGACACGTACGTACGCATCCTGGCTGATCACCTGCATCTAGTGTTGCCCAAATGCAAGAACAAGACGAGACTTGGCCAGTCTTGGTCTTGGTCTTGCATCAATACACCTGGTCTTGGTCTTGGTCTTGGTCTTGCAAAAATGCAAGACCAAGACCAAGACTGCAAGACCAAGACCGATTTTGGGCAACACTAGTGTTGCCCAAATACAAGAACAAGACGAGACTTGGCCAGTCTTGGTCTTGGTCTTGCATCAATACACCTGGTCTTGGTCTTGGTCTTGCAAAAATGCAAGACCAAGACCAAGACTACAAGACCAAGACCGATTTTGGGCAACACTACCTGCATCCATTCATGTCCATTGTGCATTCCGACGGACTTGGGCAATTCCAATAGGACAATGCGACACCCCCCACTTCCAGAATTGCTACAGACTGGCTCCAGGAACACTCTTCTGAGTTTAACCACCTCCGCTGGCCACCAAACTCCCTAGACATGAACATTATTGAGCATATCTGGGATGCCTTGCAACGTGCTCGTATTCTTATGGATTTATGGACAGCACTGTAGGATACATGGTGTCAATTCTCTCCAGCACTACTTCAGACATTAGTCGAGTCCACGCCACGTCGTTTTGCGGCAAGTGTACCAGTTTCTTTGGCTCTTCAGTGTATTTGCAGACTTAAGTGACATAATATTGTCATTGTATTGTCACGTATCCCAGCGTAGCTTTCCAGCCAACCCTCTTCCCCCCCCCCCTCCCCAGACCAAGCCACGTAGTTTATTGACGCTCCCTAACCAGTCTCGGCGGTGTCTTGGTTCATTTCTCAGCTCATAATGCGCATGACATTATAAGGACACATTATCAGACAGAGTTTCTGAAAACGATCTTATAACTTCGTTAGGTCGGTGGTAGTCGGTGTGTAACCTGTACCCTAAGCATTGTAATGAATCACTGAAGAGCTGATACATTTCATTTTTAACATTCGCATATTGGTACGCAAAGGAAATGCTGTCTACACTTTGGAAGTGGCATGTGCCACTGACTACCTTGCAGTTGGGATTATACTCGTAGATAAGCGGTGGGGACCGGCTCTTATCTTCACATACCGAGTGTCCAGCCTTTAGTGGAAGGAAGAATTTTAGAAATCTTCACTTGTGTGCATAGAGCTGAAGCATTCAAAAGCGATCGTGTCACATGATAGAGACAGCTGGTGGAACAAGCGAGGTGCCAACAAAAAAACTATCGGCCTGGTTGTTGAGTCTTAATGTCAGTGTTTTAATTTTGATTCAATGTGCAACGGCGGGGAGACGCTGAGCGAAGGCCCCCCCCCCCCTAGTACGGGCCAGGTGTAAAGTGTGGATTCCGACAATACTCGATCGTAGTATAAACGATCAGCTGCGTCCACAAACACATATTTGATGCGTTTGAGAGAAGACTTAATTCGCCGATAACTTGCAGCCGGTTTCCAGCTGCAACCATCTGTTCACTGCTATTGTTATTAACAATATGGAAATGCGAGTAAACTGCTCACCGCAAACTGTAGTGTTCAATGCCCAGTACCATCCCGAAAACTCATGCTCCAGAAGATTGGTTAACTGGTCTACAATTCGCCTTGAAAACTTTTGAACTTATGCTCTTGACGATAAAGTGCCCTGAGAACATATCAAAGAACTACTGACAAATCTGCTAAGAGATTTTATTAATTAAATTTCTTTGTATTTGTGACGCCTTGTCGACGACTAAGGTCATAAGTGGCGGGATGGGGCTGGGGACAAGGAACGGGAAGGAATTTGGGCATGACATTTTTCAAGGAAGCATCCCGGCATTCGCCTAGAGTGATTTGGGAAACCATGGAAAACCCAAATCTGGATTCTAACCCGCGTCCTCCCGAATGCGAGGTCTGAACGTTAACGTGGCATTTTTCAAGGAAGCATCCCGGCATTCGCCTGGAGTGATTTGGGAAACCATGGAAAATCCAAATCTGGATTCTAACCCGCGTCCTCCCGAATGCGAGGTCTGAACGTTAACGTGGCATTTTTCAAGGAAGCATCCCGGCATTCGCCTGGAGTGATTTGGGAAACCATGGAAAACCCAAATCTGGATTTGAACCCGCGTCCTCCCGAATGCGAGGCCTGAACGTTAACCGTTCACCTACCACGCTCGGTTTGCTAAAGTTAACTTTTAAATAATTTGAGATAAATTTAAAGTGTAGATGAAGCTGTTGTAGCACTTTATGCAAAGAAAATCCCGCTCCCTCCCTTCTTCAATTTTTTTAATAAATAGATGGTCTTAATAATAATATATACAAAGTAATAATTTTAATGATAACAAAAATTAGGTACAATGATTGTAAATCTTAACACTAAAAAAGTTTATTTCACATTCTAGCTTAGCTGAATTCTTAAGTTAATGTACTGAACCAAATTAAATCGTTAGTGATTCAACGTTTTGGAACATCCCCAAGTGAAAGTATCTGACGTACATACTGAAAATAAATCATAGCACAGACAGTGGCACACTTGCTCCCTAAAAACGAAATTGGCAATTTTTTTTTTTTCATTTTCAAAATGTGTCCCACCATTTTGTTAAACATCTGTATATCCATTTAAAAATATTTTCCTTTGAATTGTCCTTAAGCTACTAAAGTTTTACAAGCCGCCAAATGAAGATGCACTGTTGTGAAGAAAAAATTCTGTAACGGTCATGAGTTCCCAGTTGGTAGACTTAAATTAGTTTAACGTATTAGTTTCTTCCTGGGAAATATTTATATTAGTAACAGATTCCGAAACGGTCATTTTTTGCTATTGCTCCTTCATTATAAAGTAGACTTCTGTGAAGTCTGGTAGGTGAGTAGCAACGCTTGGTATATATATATATATAATTTAGTTCCAGATAGTTCCTTCAAAAAGGCCCGCCCTAAATTCCTTCTGTTTCCATGTTGCCCATCATCTCTCACCTCAAATCACCTCCACGTTAACGAAGGGTAAAGCGCAAAGGGAAAAAAAGGCACAAACACTCGCAGTCTTTATGGGGGAACTGCTGAAAGTAACTAATAAATTTGAGAAATATATTCAAACCTGGTGCTTCAAGTGCCTCCATTGGCATTTGCCCTTTCCCTTTCTCACCATTAAGAACAAACAGTTACTTATAATGCTCACTCATCTTCAACGTCTACACAAATAACAATAATAAGATCATATTTAGCACCGGTTTACACTGCGTTAATGGTTGAAAAAAACAATAATTTAACTGATAAACTTCTGGAAAAAGTCCTTTAACAAACGAAAAGGCCACCTAACTGGGTCACCGTAAAGCTAACACCAATCCATCATCTGGAGTGTGGAAACTAAGCTGAGTCAGTTTCACGTTCATTATCCACTGTTGTTCCCTACGTCAATACATAACTATCGAAGTACACACCTTATCATGTTTGCAGTCTCCCTTAAATTCTAATCTCATCCATACTAAGTGTATTGAAACAAACCCTAACATGCATGGAAACACCTCTCTGCAACGTAACCGTTCTTACTGATTTCCGAAATTTTTTATTAAGTATTTAATCAAATGTTAACCAACCTGTCGCGAATAAATTTAACATTCTTCTGTGTAACGCCATATTACAAATACACATGTTATTAATTTGCTTAGTGAGGTAGGCAAATCTACTTCTGTTGTAGCCATTCGATTTTTCATGGTATTCCAAAATCATTCTAGACGACTGGCGGAATGGTTTCGCAAAACAGGCCATGACTAATTTTTTTCCATTTCCTAGCACCGAACCTTCTCCCTCCTCTAATTACCGTGATATCAACGAGCTGTAAAGGCCAAATAATAATATATTTGCGTTTATGGAACAGGTTTTATTATGCAAAAAAGTTCTGAATTTATCCACTTTTGAAGCACGACGAGTGCTGTTGATTGTTGTTATTTTTTCTAATTTCTTTAGTAAAAATTTATTAAAATGAAGATGACGTAAAACGAACCTTTCAGCATATCTTTACAAACTTAGGATGATATAAAGTCGAGCTGAAATATGGTATGGCAACATGCCTGTCGGTATGGTACACGTCTTTTAAATATTTATCTTACCATTAATTTATTTAGTTTCAAAATTGTAATTTTTTAGTTTATTTACTTAGTTATTACATGCCAATAATAATTAGATAATTATTATTAATAACTAGAGAAGACCACCTTCTTGAAGTGGCAATGGGCCGGTCATATTGCTCAAAGAAAAGACAAAAGATGGGCAATAATAGTGTTGGAGTTGAGTCCAAGAGATCGCCAGAGACCGAGATGAAGACCGCAAGACCAGTGGAACAAGAACATAAGCGGGGTTGTCGTAGTTAACTGGCAGATGATCGTCAAAGATCGTCTGACCTTTAGAACACTGTTCAAGTTCTACCTGATTTCATGACTCAAAGAAACCACATCATTTAATTGAACTGGATAATGATGATTAATTATAAATAGATTAATGACGAAAGTTGGCATTTGTAAATAAAGAAGTGCACAAACAATTTTGTGTGAGAATGAAGATATAAATACCCATTTGCAGTGGAGAGTTTCTTCTTATTGTAATCAAAATACATTTCGCATGAGAGTTTGAAATTATATTGTGCTCAAACAGCGGACGAGTAAGAAATGATTTATGGATAGTTGTGGATGATCAGTTAATTTAATTCAATTGCAATTGAGCACAGGCTCCGGTGGCAATTTCCCTACACCCCCATCTTCCCCCTATCCTTCACCCACCTACATTTGCCCTCTACAAATTTTATCTTTAAATTCTCTCAACGATTTCGGTAAATAATTCATCATTTCTCTTGGTATCTTATTCCAATCCCTGAAACCCTTACCTAAAAAAGAGAATCTTCCCACACCCTTTTGCCTGAAATCGAGTGCCAGTTATCTGTCATGCTCATCTAAGAGGTATCACGAAAGCCAAAGGGTGCCCAGATTGGCTCCAAGTATGTTTTCTCTTGATCATGCGTGGTAAAGAATGGTTTCCGCATTCGTAGAATGAGTCTACCGGTTCTTATCATAGCGCTATACTCCGCTCGCTCGCCGCAGTCCTCTAGGCCGGTCAAATGTTCTGAGCCAATGTCTTTTATCAGCTGCCGTATGAACTCCTATGTTGTTAAGAATGTCTTACCGAGCGTGGTGAGTAACGCGCTGGCCTCACATTTGGGAGTAAGCAGGTTCGAATCCTCGTGCGGCATCCAGATTTAGGTTTTCCATGGATTCCTAAAATCACCCCAAGGCGAACGCCGTGATGATTCCTTCAAATGACCATTACCGACTTTCTTCCCGTTCCTTACCCCTAGTTCTTTTCCCGGTTATAATGACATCGACGTCGACGAGGCGTAAAACCTTAAAAAAAGAAAAAAACCTTTCTCCAGACAAATTCTGTACTAGCGCACGGTCAATCCTGCTGTACTGCTGCCAGGATAGTTGCATCATTTTTAATGACTATATATAACAGGCGTCCCACGCCATACGTCCCGAGCTATTATGCCCACTATACTATCTTCATCGCTGTAAATCAGAAACGACGTTGACTGTAGTAACAGGTGACTTCGAAGAGGTTTTCACGTATGTTTTAGGAAAGAGTATCGAGTCTCTGCACCGAATGTAAAAATGTGTTTGCGGTCACATATTTTCCTAACTCTTAAAACGTCGAATTGCATCAAACCATTGACATGAATGAGAGACCCTGCTATTCGACTCAGGTGCCTGTTGTGTGGTTACATTTGCGAAATACCTATCTCAATGTTTCAAACTATATGTGCTTGGGGACTGTGGCTCTCTCTTTGTCCATTGAAAGAGCGAGTTCCTACAGTTTTAACACTGATCAATCGCGTCTTCAATTTCCCAAAAGTGAAAATGTATGTTTCGGCATTTTTTTTTAATATACCATTACTAAATCTATATAGTTCTGACCAGCAGAGCATTACGCGTGGTGGGTGAGTGGTAACGCTTTCCCCTCCCATTCAGGGCTACACACATTTGAATCCTCTTTGGGAGCGTCGATAAACCACGTAGCTCCATTTTGGCTTCCTATGAACCTCCCCCCCACGTATCCCAACGTGGCTTCTGTCTGTACCACCCCTCTCCCCCCTCCCCCCACCGCCTCTCCTCCCTCCCCCCCCCCCCTCCACGTAACACGTAGCTTTTTCCCGTATCGATTTTAGAAGATATTTTATACCGTTTTCTCTTTTCAGACTATCGTAAATTACATACGGAGATAATTAATTGACGGAAATAAATATTCACATGCTGTTTTGTGTTCTGTATTTCATTTTAACTGTGACAAATGATATGAATCGAAAGCCTGGATCGGAACCCCACCCCCACCCCCACGTAGCCCAGCGTAGCTTTCCAGCCAACCCCTCCCTCCCTAGACCGATCCACGTAATTTATGGACGCTCCCTCTCAACCATCAGATTTCGGTCTCCCATCATTTCCCGAAATCTCTCCAAGTGAATACCGGCATAATTCCTACAAAAGGCCAAGGTCGAACGCCTTACCGTCCCTTGGCCCTTCTCCTTTACAGCCTAGTAGTTAGACACAAATTATGTCCATTGAGGGCTTTTAATTTGACATATTGGTAGAGTACCTCAAATGCATTTAGCAAGCTTAAATATCAGAGTGTAATCCTCAATTATTTCATATAAAATCCATCACAACCTTTAGTAACTAATGAAAATATCGTAAAATTACTTTTCTGGAAAGCCAAGTTCAATGCATTAACCTACTGTCCTGTGGACTTTGCGGTCGGAGGTTCAAAACTCCGTATGTGATATTTTTACAAATTGTTTTTGGATGGCAGTATTGATAAATTTATAATATCTTTCATTTGAAACATTATCAAATTTATGTATCATTTATCATCATGTGGAGCGCATTACCCACCCTAACCAATAATAGTTTGAAAGAAAAACAGAAACATGCTTATTTTTGCTTATTAGAGGCGGAAAAGGATTAGGAGCGACGAACGGAAAGAATTCAGCCATGGTCTTTTGAAGGAACATAACCCGGCATAGAGCTATTTAGGGAAACCACAGAAAACAGAAACCTGGATTGTTGGACGGGGATTTGAAGACACGTTCTCCCGAATGTGAGGCCATGAGATTACTACTCACCCTCCACGATCCGTAGTATAGAAATGATAAATATAACGTACGCAATGGTATGTCCATCTTATTTTCGAGAAAAAAAATATATTTTAGCATCTGAAATGCTGTCCGCTGCGGAAGGACAGAACTAGTGACTAATTCTACCAAATCGGAACACTGAAATATTAAAGTTTTAGAAATAAGAAGCGTCACAGATATAGAAAAGTCATAGTTTGTTTTCATTACGTATTAAATAATTGAAATATCCGTATATACAATTTATAAGGCTCCTACAATGGAATAAGGAATGTGTAGAACTATTTTTAAAAGTTGAGAATAATGTTATTTAAAGGAAGAGTGCATTATCAAGAGTACGTTAGTAGTAGTACAAATTTTGGTAAACTTCTTTTCTCGGAAATTTTTAATATAAGTTTTTCAGCCAGAATTCTTTGAGAAGCGATTATCAACATGGTAGTGAAAGAAGGAAAATGTGTAGTAATTGTTCGTTTTCGTTGAGCTAATAAAACGAAAGTTAAAGGAGTAAGACTTCTTTCGCTTCTCCAATGCACTGAATACCGTTTATCAGTGTTAGCAATGTTTATAATGGTATCTAAAGTGACAATTACCCGCCAGTGTAGCTACGCGCGTTAAAGCGACACCACACTGAATCGGGGAGGAAAAATGGGGCCATAGGCCAATCCGGGCCCCCGCGTACTGCCGTGCTGAGTGCGGTTCGTAGGCGATTTCCTGCAATCCCCAACTTCCGCCTCACAAGCTCTTTTCAAATAGAACAAAAGTTATACGTTTCGCAGATAGATGGCAGCACTTAACTCTCCGTACTAGAATAGCGTCATCAAGTTGTTATTTGAAATACTTACGCTGCAGAGTATATTAAAGAACAAACAAAATGGAAAAACAATTCCTAATGATTAACAGTATCTGTCTATCGATTAATATAATAAAAATAGGTGTCACGTATGAAAATTTCGCGAAAGAAGGAGGATGGAATTTGCAGTAGGATGAAACAACAACTAGCTCATTTGTGTTTATATGTCAACTGAAATACGTACGTAAGAAAACACCTACTACTTCTTATGAACCAATTAGAAACGATGAAATGTTTCTAACGGAAACAAAAATTCCGGAAACCTCCTTACTACAAAATCACACTTAGTTTATTAATACATCTGTGATGCTGTGGTGCTGCTATCTAGTGGTAATGCGATTACTCCTCGTCGATACCAGCGAAGTCTAGCAGCTTGACTCTGAACTATCGCATACCTGTGACCTTATTTGTTCATAATTTTACCATTTACGGGTTGAATTTCGAAAAATTCCTTTCTTAATTAATGATGTTACCAAAGCGGAGAACTTAAACTTTACAGTAATAACACATCTATCTATTTTGGTTAAGTATGAAGGTAGAAAGATAGCTCTTCACCAAAAAAACACCTTAATATATATCATAGGTCCTTACCCAATTTAAGAATGGCGCAACTCCTGACTGGATCTTGTACTGTGTTGTTCAAATCAGGATGAAAGAGGATGAAAAGAGGTAGATTCACATTCAGGCCTACATAAGGGCTACAATTTTACATTTTCATCCAACGAACGAATCACCATCAACAATGTCTTATGTCGCACAGCGGAAAGGTTTGACGAAATAGGCAGACAATCTGGTGATAGTGAAAAGTTGCTCTCCATCTCTGCTACTCTGCAGGTCAACTCCGGAATGAGAAAAATTTCTTCCATCACCGGGACTTGAAATAGCTAATCCTGTGTGAACACAAAAGCCGTCTTTGTACGGGTATCTAAACAGCGTAATCGAAATCGTAACAATAAACCAATAGATTTTTTTATTACAATTGCAATATATTCAACTTCTTAAAAATTTTGTCCCTCTAATAAATTCATTTATTAACACCATTGACGTGTTATGCTTACGCATTATTTCTAGCATAAACAAAGATGCTGATAATTTATACGGGATAAACAGTGACAATGGCAGTAATATTATTACTTCGTTACATGGAATTATCCGCCTGGATGCGTAATTTATCGTGTCACGTCTATTTGGAGAGAATGTTAAATTTTATTCGACAAAGCGAAATGAAATGTGTAATTTCAACTGCCATAGACTGTATAAATCTCTGGTTATAGCTCACATGTGCTCCATACAAACTCTATGTTCATTCTGCGAGTGTTAATTAACTAAACATTCTGCCGCCGCTAATACAGATGAAACAGTCAGCTGTTAAGCTCTAATATTAATGCAACCACTTTAATGGTAATGAAAATTCCTAGGATTCGATAATTTTTTAATCATCCCGACGCGCAGAGAGAATGATTCGGTGAAATTGTAATTGTTCGTTATACTGCTAACCAGAACCCATGTTCTTTGAATTTGCTTAAATTTACCTTTCAAAAATTCTGAGTAGTTTCTAAAAGTATTACAGAATTTCGGGACACAGGTCTATCTTTCTGGGAAATACATATTGTCTGTAAAGTTTGCTGCTAAATATTACACTGCCTATACCTCTAAAAAGCAGCAAAAAAACTGGAAGTAGATAGAAGTTAGAGCTACTACTGTAAATGTGATATAGCCAGTCAAACAACAAATACAGTTTATGTACACAATAAAAACTGCCACTAGGTATTTAGCTATTAAACATTTTAGGTACACAGGAGTGTCTACTAATTAGTGCAGCAACACTGATTTCATGGAACGTTTACAGAAGTAAAAGAGCCCAGGCTGATAAACTGTGGTATCTTTGTGGTCCTCTGGCAGTTCACGAGTCCACGTCCATCGGAGGAAGTTCTACGGTGGCTCCGTCGAGATCTTCTCATGGCTTTCTCTCGCTCGGCTTTCTTGCTCAATCGATAGAGCCGAGACCTCTTCTCATATCCAAGGTGTTTTTCTTCATTTCAGCCTTCCTTTCGCTGCCTCTGCTTGCACTTTCTTCCCAAGTACTTTTTCACTTTGAGAGTGTCACAGTTTTACTTGTATCGATCTGAAAATAGTCTTAAATTGTCCGCAATAGTGTATTACATACGAAACTATATTATTTTGATTCAAATCACACGACAAACGGACGTGGACTGCTCTCTGAGGATACTTGGCGTGCGCTAATTCGCCGTTTTTATTCGTTTGAAAATGGACAATCTTCATATCACAGGTAATTCAATGATAGCTAGTCATTACTAGGGATTACAATCCCGCATCATTTGGTAGCCTGGCGGATCCCGCACGAAATTAAGCTGATTCACAATCCGTAAAATGGGGCAAAAACGTGTTTCAGTCAGCGTGACCTTGCTTCCCAGTCGTTGCTCTGCTTGCCTGTACCCTTGAAGCTGACATTTGACTTGTGGTAACAAATGTATGTTTATATCATACTCTGTGATTCTTAAGTAAATGGACTTACTTTTAGGCTCTATAAGAACTCTCGTCTTTTTTTTATATATGCGTTATTATAATTTGTGTAATCCTACTGCGAATAAAAAAAAATGGAATTGTTTCTGAGTAACAAGTAAACATAACACGAAAAGAATGTTAGAGCTATCGACAGTTACTAAAAAAAGGAAAAATCAATTGAATAAATGGTTTCTAGAATGGTTTGTAAAAATATTTGTACCATAAATTGTTTCTGTACTCCGTCATATTTGACAATTTGGTTTTCAAAAAGTGAATTTCAACTTCCTAATGCCGATAGTACTTTAAGATCTACGATCATAAATTTTTCAAATGCCTGAAACGTTGAAATGATTCTTAAGTTTGAAAATATCAAGAAAAAAATGTCAAAGATTTTCGTTGAGTTTTGATGAGTGTACATCCCAAAAAATCATGTTTATGTTTATCGTAAAGAAACACATTTTAATACGCCATCATAAACTGCGGAGCATTGTATCAGTTTGGTGAAAGAACAGCTGACAAGCTTTGGTATTGATCTTGAAACTGACGATATTAGCATATGATCTGACGGAACAAGCGTCATGGTAAAACTTTGTAAGTTTCTGCCTTGGTACCTGGAATCGTGCTTTCCGTAAAGCGCACAATTTGCCGTTGTGTACATTTTATAGAAAAATAAAACAAATAAAAATATTTTTAAAAAACTATTGAAACAGCATTCAAACGCACAGAAACAACTTTACTCAGACGTAGACAATGAAGATTTGGACGGGACAATCGAAACAAACAAAGTGTCAGTAACATTGGATGATCCAGCTGCTGAAGTCATTCCCAGATTTCTTGTTCTCCAAAAAAGTGCGGAAAATTGTTAATCTTTTTTTTTTTTTATTTATGATCATTTCAATCAAGCCAACGAGCGAGGAGGCAGAAAAGGTTTTTCGGCTGCTGGCTACATATGTAATTCTTTGCAAATAAATGATAGTTTGATTGCGTAGTAGTTAGATAGATTATTTTTAAAACTGATTTGATTTACTGTGAGGCATGTAATGTGATTTAAAACTGAATACTTACCATATTTGATTGTAATTAGATTTAAAACAAAAGTATAAAAGCCCAAAGTGTTCTTAAGGAAGGCTAGAAATGTATAAATTAATGTTATTTTTTTTAACTAAATTATTACTAACTGTTGATTTCTATTATTTAACATTAAAGTTGATATATTAACTCAATAAATAGACGTTTATTATTGCATTTGATGACACTTAAAAAAGTTTCCTAGATCGCGTGGAATTGATCAATCCAGAAATCCGCAAATGCGGGACTGAAATCACTGTGGGATTGCAATCCTATCTTTTTTAAAAAATGGCATTCGGCCGTGTTAGCCATTCAGCCAGCTCAATGTGTTTGTTTCTCTTACAATGTACAGATTTCTTATGAGTATGATTATTTTCTCTAATGTGTAAGGACGACACAAGACGAACACAACAGAAACCACCCATGCCCTAGGCCGGACTCGAACCGGCGACCCCTGCAACGAGAAGCAAGCACGCTACCCCTACGCTGCCGGGGTCGGCGATTGCAATCCTTAGTCAGTACCGAGCGGGAAAAACGTATTTACATTAAAACTGTCAACTAGGTCAACTTGTCAGTCGCGTGCCATCACTATGCATGCCTGCAGCGTTCACAACTGACCTGAGTGAGAACTTTGCGCATGTGCGATGGTCTTCCTTTTTAGTTCTCGCGACGTGCAGTACGGGCCACGGCAACCCGTTCCATGTGAGGCGATCCCGTAATAAACAAGTGTCTCCCGAGCGACATTCATATGCATGAAGCGTCGTGTTCCGTCCCATTCCAACCCCGCATGCGGTTAGACCAGAACTAATGAGCGCTCGGCAGAGGCCTGGAGAATGACATAATTTCAGCATCGCCAACGAACATCGTCCCTTGAAAATACCGCTCCCATCACCGTAGTAATATGACTTCCTACTTCCTCACTAGCTTTTCTGGACATTAGAGATTAGCTGCCTTTGATAAATTTTACTGATCATTGTCTTAGTCAAATTTAAAGCTCTGGTTTTATGGCCACATACTCTTGCTGACGCCAAGCATTTGACTCCTATTGCCAGGTCGTACCACGTACTAATGGACGAAGTGAAGTATTGCCATCTGTCTCCGAAATGTGTAACTATGTTCTGTGTGTGATAGGTGTATTTTTTTTTTTTTGTGAACTGTGTAGTTTATGACGTCAGAGATTGGAGAACGTCCCAACATTCATCTTGATGATTTCGGAAAACTGCCTAAAAAACGCAGTCAGGACGGCCGGTACGTGGTGTCCTGTGCTCGTGCCCAGTCCCGGTCCCGTTGTGCCTCAACGCACAGAGCTACACTGGCGGGTAGTAAATCAACCTTGGGCTTGGTTAATAATTGGGAGTGGCCGTTTTTGAAAACAATATAATGTTGCAATTTATGATGATCTCGGCAGGAACAAAGGTTAGCCTCTGGCGTATAATTGAAAGAATTATCAGTTGGAGTCTTACCCGGGGTTTCGACAGTTTTAACTATGATATGTTAGTCTTGTGTAATCCTTATTGTACAATGAACAAAGAAATTGTTGTAAATTTGTTTTTCTACATACTAAATCAGCAAAGAGTGTTAAAAAACTTCTCGTTCATATTTGCTGGAACAAATACAAATATGTTTTTCTACACAGCATCAAATGCTCTCTACACATTTTTTTTTAATTGCAGTGAAATTTTTTTATTCCTTCTTTATATAAACTTATTCGATGTTCACCTGCAGAAATGCACACCAAATTTGTATCTCGTCATAGAAGGAAAATTGTTTTCACCGTAATCTTATTCGCGGAATACAAGTGGTTAGGCACATCGTGAAAAACTTAGGCAGTAGGGAAGATGATCCAAGGTAATTCAAAAGCCCTACAAAAGCTTCTCAGAAATTTCGGATATAACTTCCTAACGATTTGCATTTAACATTCTAGGCAACCGCCTTGACGTGATTTTGGTTAAATGCGCCGGCCGCGGTAGCGTATGGTTAATAGACTTTAAAGTACTGTCTTTCCGTGCCGAAGATCGCCGGTTAGAATCTCTCCTAGGGTATAGATGTTTAAGTGTTGTGTTGTTTTTCAGTTGAATAATCAGAAAAAAAGATTTGAAAGTCCTTAATCAAACAGGAAACGCAGAAGCTGCCTGTACGGCTAAACAGCCGGGAAAAAAGTTACATGATGGCTCGCACACTTTTAAATCTTCTCCCAGTTGCTGCACTAATTACACGAACAGAGTTATTCTGTATCTTAGGAAATTTCCAGAGTTGTTTATGACTCTCTGGGGCTACATACTATGGGCGAGATTACAAACTACTGTTATTGCGTCACAGAAGAATTTAGGTTACTCGTAAAATTTAGCTTCCGCTTATCATTGCACAATACACACGCGAATTATATAAAATTTAGCCTGGTTTCAGCCCCTTCATGTAGTACAAACTTAATACTTTTGAGTTACGCAATGCCTGCATGAACTCATCATGATAATGGGTAAAAAGAAGACTGTAGAAACATTGTGTAGCATTTAGCGTGTCAGCGCATTCACACCACCAAGGTGTTCCATTAACGAGCATTAAAGTAACGCACGTCTATTACAAACGTCTCGATTTTTGTGAAGCTCATATCACTGATTTTTTAAAATGTTCTCTGAATATCTATACTGACGTTATTTGCTCATTGTTCTGCAGCTTTTTCTATCTTTCGTATATCCATTTTCTTCCATTCTCGTACTTATATGGACTACCTCTCAGCTGTGATAAATTATAAGCTATTGTTTTTCTATTTTGTCCTGTTTAATTTACAGTGAGTCATATTTTTATTTCCTCTTTTGGTTCTAATCTGATTACTCTACCACTTATTCGTAAGATCCCATTTCAACATCTTCCAGTCTTTGTGAATCCTTTTTTTTATGTTTCGGCTCCGTACTCCAGAACGAATCTGAACTATTGTCTAATGTAGTCTCTTCTTCGTCCCGGTAGTTATGTCCAAGAAACATAATAGACTGTTCAGTCCGTCTGTTGCCTATTTCCTTGTGCAATTTCTGAAAGTATTTCCTTTTCTCTGTTCCCTTCTCTACCTCCTCCTTTTTCCCCCGTCAGGATCTTCTAGGGACCATGACCCGCTTTCAACGCTTGTTCCAACTTCTACCTCCAGTACTCCTTCATCTTCTAAATGTGTATTTTTTTCTCTCTTCGGAATATTTCAATCCTCTTTTATTTTTCTTCCTGCATTGGAATCGTTCCATTTTTAACACTTTTATTTTTAAATCTCTCTGTTGCTTCTTCCTCACTTATGTTGTTACCTTACAAATCTTTCATAACTTTCTGAATCCATGTTGTTGATTTCCTGTTCCAAAGATATTTGAAGATCCATTTCATTAACTTATTACTATCTATTATATATTTATACAAAATATAGCAATCTTCTTCTCTGTTTGTTTTAACGAGCTGGTAGGTGGGCGGTATCGCCCTGACCTCGCATTCGGGAGGACATAGGTTCGAATCCCCGACCGACCATTCAAATTTCGGGTTTCCAAAATCACTCCAAGTTCCTTCAAAATTCCATTGCGGAATTTCTTCCAGTTGCTTGCCCCTATCCTTTCGCGCCACTCATAGTCTCAACGTCGACAAGTTGTAAAGGAACAAAGGGAATTTAAAGGCTCCATATATAGGGCGTTTCAAAAATGACCGGAATATTTGAAAAATCAATAAAAACTAAACGGGGAGCGATAGAAATACACCTTTTGTTGCAATATGCTTGGGACAACAGTAAATTTTCGGCAAACAAACTTTCGAAGATAGTTACAATTTTCTACAACAGATGGCGCTGCAGTCTAGGCGGTGGAATTCCAACACCAGAAAAATCCTCTGTTCAAAGGAATAAACCATTTTTTTCACAGCAAACTTGCAATCTGTGAACAGCACACGCTTACAGAATGGCGCACTCACAGACTGCGTTTACTTCTATATCTTTCATATCGCCTGCTGCGCCATCTTTTGTTGAAAATTATAACTAATTTCGAAACATGGGCGCCGGCAGGATTACTTTAAGGGGGTGCATCTGTTTATTTATTTATTTTTCAGATTATATATAACACTTATTAACTAAGGATGCTGAATTTATTGGCAAGGTGTTGAACAAATTTTGATAAGAAGCTAGGCGCCTTAAGATATTATTCAAACAGTGAATTTAATAATAAAGATTGTGTTTCTTAATCTTTTTCTGTGTATTTTCTTTCATAGCAGGGGGGTGCAAGTGCACCCCCTTGCACCCCCCTCCCGGCGCCCATGTTTCGAAAGTTTGTCTGCCTGAAAATTTACTGTTGTCCCAAGCATATTGCAACAAACAGTGTACTTCTATCGCTGCCCGTTTATTTTTTATTGATTTTTCAAATATACCGGTCATTTTTGAAACACCCGGTATATTATTGTACCCAAATAATTACATTCTGTAGAGATTTCTATCTCATTTTCACATAATATTAACTCATTAGTTACTCCTCCACTCTTATCACAGTTATTTTGTTTACTGCCATTGTTTAAAAACACTGGCGCTATGTACGTGAGAAAATATTGCATTTGATATCCTTCAATTACAGTGGACGTCAAGGAAGTGAAGATCGGGGTTACTCGATCTCTGTAATACGAAACTTGTTAAATTGTGCGTCAGCCCACGCATGGCTGTCTATCCGAATTGTCCACTCGAGATGCATTCGACGTGGGCCAGTTGTGAGCTATTCGTGGACATCACAGTAACAAGATCAGTGTCATCTCATACCAAAAAACACTTAAATTGACTTCCTTTTATCGCTCAATATCTCTCACTTAGCATTTGGTTTCGTATGAAAGAAAACTACAAACTGAACAATCAGTTGCTTCTATCTCTGAAAAACAAAAAAGAGAACTGAATTAATTCATTGGCCTCCTTACTGTAATTTTTTTTTTTTTTACTTGTATCTTTTGAAATACAAAAACGATGATTTTTCTAGTTTTTGGCTAATAAACGTTAAACAAAAGAGCTGTGTATAATGTGTATTCCATTTCAAGTATATCTTCCTCAATCATAGATGAACTGCCAAGATGCAACAAACTCTCCAAAAGATTATCTCTGAACTTATTCTTGCGATATAGCTCTAAAACTTGATATCACAACCCAGCTTTGTTACAGCCCCCTGTTTTATGACCACATAAAATAATGGAAGTGACGTCACGTTTAAACGGATGCCGTCACAGTCTGCGACGTCACCAAATCACTACAACATATCGATTGGTCAGCTTCGATTTCCCGGTAGCCTGTTCCGAAGTAATACACTGTTTCATTTATTCTAGATCTCAGCTGTTGTCACAGCTATGCTTCTTGTGAGGCTTCTGACTGACGAGCCAGTTGCTTGTTACGCAATAGTTCGGAGTATATTATCGTTCGCTGAAGTCGTTACCAGTGTTTTTCATGCTAACAGGCTAGCCTTGTCATCTGTAGTCTGTCACGTATTGGTTCCTTCGCTGGAACTGAGTTCCAGAAATACGCTTTTCACTGCACTTCTCTAACTTAATGTTCGATGCTTGCTGTCTCAATTCCGACAGGAAATTTTACGTTCTAGTATTTTCTCTTCTGATTACCACCAGACTGACAGCTTTTCCAATAGTGCAACCATCTTACGACGTAAAAATATGATTTTTTTTAATGAAACTGTTAATCTGTAACAATGACTTTCGTGATTTATCTATGGATAAATATAGTGATGATTTCTGGATATATTATCAGATTTTAGACTGATCTGTGTTTTGTTTTGGTTCTAAATGAATACGAAAGAAGGGAGAGGGAGAAATCTGGTGCAAGTCCTTTCAGACTTAGAATTCGGAAAGGCCCCTAGGTCCCCACGGGTAAAACTGAGGGGGTAACGTTCTGCCTTCGTATTCGGAAGTATGCAGGTTAAATCCCTATCACGTCATGCAGATTTCGGTTTTTCATGCTTTCCCGAAATAACTCCAGGTGAGTACCGGGATGGTTCCATCAAAAGGCCATGGCAAAATTCCTACCCGTTCCTCGCCCCTATTCCTTTCCCGCCTCTAATGACTTTGATATCGACGTGGCGTGAAACTGTAAGCAAAATAAAAGTACTTACCAATCAAATATCACGTCACTATTCGACGGATAAATCAACAATAGCAGGGTCGTATGCCCTCCCTCCGTTAACCACCGAAGAGATACTTCGGAAATAGTCTGGGTAGGATATTGCCACACCTCACCTTATGGCGAGCAACGTATTACGTTTGATTCATAGGTGCCAATACAGCACAGGAACTATTCTGTGTGTGACAGTACTTTGAGACCACACTCCCCATACCACAATTGTTCGATTGGTGGCCCAAGATAAGACCTGCAGACAGAATTTCTCATGCAAATAGTTCTCAAGCAATATCCATCAACTTTTTCGTGGGATCGACTTATTTATAGGCTTGCCGTGGTGGAGTAAGGCCTAAGCAGTCAGCTGGCCCGACAGTCGCGGTTGGGCACCACTTAACCTACGCTTTTTCAACAACAAGAAAGTAAGTCTTTTCACTGTCATCTCAGCTGCATTACGTTGAAGTGTTAGTTCGACATATGATAACGCTATTGTGTTGAAGTTTTATGGTTTGCGGTTTATTTGGAATGACGGTTACTGCTACAAACTTGTAAGCCAAAGAAGATGGAGTGCAACTGTTAAAAAATCACTTGCGTGTCTGTCACATGTATCATAGTGTTCCGTAGCTTTTATATTATAATTTCCTGCTCACGTTTTCATACAAACACACAGCTAATAAGCACTTGTAACAACGTTGTATATGAACTATTAGCAACTACCCGATGCAACGCTCACTAAAACATAGATGTGTAGAGTAATACGTTTACTGTTTCGTTTTTTTAATTATTTTTAATTTTCGACTAACAATTACTTTCTCGGAAAAGGAAAAAAACAAATATCATTTCTTTTAGTCTCTTTCTTATTTCCAGTTTCCAGATCTGATTTTCGTTTTCTGTATATTTTAACGTAAATTTAGAAAAATTAAGAAAACAACTCATCAAATGAACATAATGCTACGTGAAAATTAGGAATATTAATAAGAAGAGGAAATATTGTAGGCCTACTTAAATTGGATCAAATTTTAGTATCGATATTAAACAGGAACTTTATTTCAGATTATATCTGAAGTTTTGTAATGTAGTATCGTTGTAACCTTTGTTACACTGTAAGTATCACAATTTATTAGAGTGTTCATTTGATGTAGTAGTTGGATTTAAGTTGTGCGTGTATTCTAATGCACTGTATTTCAGAAAACTGAAGAAATAAATAACAAACATTACATAATAATAAAAAAAACCAGAATCTAAAGGGAGGTGTGTTGTAACGTGATGTTTAGTGGGCATTTCGTAAAGGAGTGTTAATGTTAGTTGCAGTGTGATCTATGACGCCTATCCGTTCCTCATACGAACGAACTGTCATTTTTTGCTCTGTTCCCTACCACCACAGATTTTAAGCTAAACCATAAGCCTCCAAACTATGAAATCGCTATTCAAATCGTTTCAGTGATTTTTACATGATGCGTGGACAAAGGGACAACATAAGCAGTCCTGTACAAGTATTTTTCCCCTCTTATTCCACCACCAAGGACCATGTGAACAGTGTAAATCGTGGGAAAGTGGGGACGGGGGAACCGAGTTCCTGGCCGGAGTCTAACCAACCCCATTAGACTTAGCGTACCTGTAGGAGAAAAGTCTTGTATTGCCATCTAACTGCAAAACGTGTAGCTTTGTGTATTCTCTATGATAAGTGTATTTTTTGTGTGTAAAATATGTAGATTATGAGGTGGAGATTGCGAGCCATCCCAACATTCGCCTAGACCCTGGACGATTGCTGGAAAAAGCCAAAACCCCAAGCAGGACGGCAAGTACACTGGGACCTGGCACGCTCTCGACCCCGTTGTACATCCCCTATCCAGTATGCGGGTTCCCATTACAGATTTATAATAGTGTAGATTCGAGGCATACCCAAAAATAACCGGAATAGCATTGCCGTGGGCGGATCTTGTGTAGTACGCATTTCTGCCGCTAGGCGTTTATAGCGCAACTCATTGTTAGTTCAGTGCCGACGGTGCTGTCGACCTGGCTTGTTCTGTTAATCTGCAGTGATTATTTTTCCTAGCACTGTTTTGTTATTGTTTCGTTTTTGATGATGGCAAGTTTAAGTGAACGACATGCAGCTGTGAAATTTTGTTTTCTACTCGGTAAAAATGCTGCTGAAACTGTTTTAATGTTGAAGATAGCTTACAAAAAGGACGCTATAATGGGAAAAACTCAAGTGTACGAGTGGTTCGCTAGTTTTAAAAATGGCGACATGTAGATTGATGACAAATCTCGTTCTGGACGTTCATCAATTGCCCGAATCGATGAAAATTTTGAAAAAAATCGAGAGCTTGTGCTCTCAGACCGTCGACAGATAACTGATCAACTATCAGAGGTCAGTGGAGCTTGGTTCAGCGAATTTTAACTTAAGATTTGGGAATGAAAAGGGTTGCTGCCAAGTTTGTTCCTCTTGCTCTGACTGACAATCAAAAAGAACGTCGAGTTGAAACATATCGTGCTTTGAAACAACAGTTTGAATGTGATCCAGATTTTCTGTCAAAGGTCATTACTGGTGATGAGTCATGTTGCTATGGTTACGACCCAGAAACAAAGCAACACTCAAGCCAATGGAAGACGTCATTGTCACCCGGTCCAAAAAAAAGTTGTCAAATCAGACATCAAAACAATGCTCATTTTCTTTTATGATGCCAAGGGCGTAGTTCATTCAGAGTTTGTTCCCCCTCATCAGACCGTCAATCAAACCTTTTATTTGGAAGTTTTAAGTGTTGGCCAAAAAAGACCCGATTTGTGGCAAACAGGAGACTGGTTCTTCCACCATGACAATGCACCTGAACACAAAGCTGTCTCTGTTAGGCAGTTTTTGGCTAAAAATGACATGGTTCCGCTGCCCCACGCACATAACTCGCCTGACCTGGCTCCGTGAGACTTTTTCTAATTTCCACGCATGAAAAGGGGCATGAAAGGACACCGATTTACAACATTGAAGAGGTCAAGAAAAAAACGAGGGAGGAGCTGTATGCCATTTTTAAAGATGACTACAGAAAATGTTTCGAACAGTGGAAGCACCGGTGGGACAAATGTATTAGTTTTAATGGAGAGTATTTTGAAGGGGATAAGGTGGTTTTGTAAAAAAAAAAAAACTGAAAATATATAGATTTTTAAAAAATAATTCCGGAAATATGCGAGGGCGAGGGGGTACCCCCTCGTATATTTCTTGCCTCGAACCTTACAGTATTAGAATTCATAGAAGAGAGATTGGTTCTGGCAGAAAGAACATTCTGACTGCAGTTATTTTGTGATAGTCGTTTCTATTCATTGTGATCAAATTTCGCAACACTAAGGACAGTTCAAGACGAAAGTAAAACTGAAATTAGAACCGTATGGAAATGGACTCGAACAGGCTACCCTACGCTGTCGGAACAGACCACCCTTCAAATAAGTCCAAACTTCTGCCTGAGTAGTGTGGTAGCTTTGCTGCAGAGGACGGCTTTCTTAAGAAGCAGTCAGAAACCAGATTAAGCTCTTTGATTTTCCGCTGGCCGCTCTGACAACACAGACGGGATTTAGTGTTAGAAGGCGGCTGGTTCCTCGCCGCGTCTTTTTGCAGCCTCGGGCTGTGGGCGCAGCCCTTTTAGCGTGTGGGATTAGAGCCACAGCCGCTGACAAAGAGGCAAGCCACGCAGAGCCAATCCAGGCCTCGTCTTCTCCTGCTGAATATCTGAACTAACTTCGTCAAGAATATATCCAGAGCAGTGGCTATCGCTTGATAATGATTTACGCAAGGATTTCCGAATTCTCAATGGTTTTATCTAATGCATTTGTAGCTCTCTTTATCACAATAAGAATTTAAACGAGAAGCAGTTGATAATAAGCATTAACAGACCAAAGCTGGTACAAGCGAAGGGTGAAAAAAGACTGGTAGAGGGTATTTCTTCCATAAATTTTATATGACGATATCATGAAAATTCAAAAGATAAGCTTTAATTATTATTCATTTCTATTGCCTCAACGCTAATTTCTCTACATAACTGCTTTCTGTTGTTGGACCAAAATACCCCCCTAAAATCGAATCGACTATCGAGTCATTTGTAGACCTTTTTTTTTATTCTACAAGAATTTCGAAACCTCACTTGAGATTTCCGTTGACCCCCCCCCTTCCTTCCCCTTCCTCCCCCTTGGTGAGGTTACGTTATATTTCGCCGGACCCCCCCCCCTAATTTCACCTTACGTCATTAATGGACGCCCCTTAGGGCTCGGCTGCCTTCGATGAATTTACTCATCACTGGCATAAGTGTATTTCTTGTTTGTGAAATGTTTAGTTTGGACAGAGATTGGAGACCGTGCCAGCATTCGCCTTGGCGGATGCGCAAAACCGCCTAAAAAGAGTAGTTAGGACGGCCGGTACACGGTTACTTTGGCTCGTGCACTGTTGCGTTGTACCTCTACGATCCAGTGTTCGGCGTCTCAGCGCACTGAGGCACACTGGTGGGTATTTAGTACTATCTCTGTATAGGGTAAAATATTGCGCACTTTGATTGATATTACATTTCAGATCGTCTCTCGTTTACCTACAAATGAAACTTCTCCATTTCTTTTTCCCTGAAATTTATAGACATAGTCATCTTTTTTCTTCCATTTTTTTTCTCGTGGAATAACTCCTCGTCAACATCGAGATCATTAGAGGGAAACTTTCCGGGACAACGAATGGGGGGGAGGGATCTTGGCCAAGGCCTTTTTGAAGGAACCATCCCGGCATTCGCCTGGAATGATTTTAGGAAAATACGGAAAACCAAATTCAGAGTGGTCGGACGGGAATTTGAACCTGCTTCCTCCCTAATGCCAGCCTGGGCGATACAGTTCGCCCACTACGCTAGGTTCTTCCTTTCCACGTGCAACTATTCGTTCTTCTCGCAATAATTTCGTTTAAGGGAGATCATTAATTTTTGCGAGATTGGCACACAGGTAGAAAATAATTTAAAAATTTACGACTTTGACCCCTTTATGATCGAAAGAAATGTTGCTAATCTAGATAAAAAGTTTACCCGCTGACATAATCTATCCCTATGTGCAGTTTTGCTAATATTGATTTTTTTTACGTGATGTAGTGAGAGAGATATAAAAATTTAAAATTTACATCTTTGTACTGTTTTGTCCTCTTCATAGTCGGAAAGTATGTAACTAATCTGGATAGACAGTACCCTATATCCCAACCACTGACATTAACTACCCATTTGTTTTTACGTGATGTGCGAACATACAATAATTTAAAAAATTATGATTTATCACCTCTGTTATCAATAGTGTACACTGCAGTTTTCTTTTAAAATAAATTTCATGTATAAACACACTTTTTTCAGAAGTTTATTATATAATATAAAAGATTGAATCGTAACAATTATTTTTAAATAAATTAGCACAGTACAAGCTTTATCATGGCACAGCTAATTTATGGTGGAAAGGGTCTGTTTATGATTTGAAACTCTAAATCGTTATTTTGAAATAAACATTCTACTTTCTCAAAGAATAATAATAAAGACAAACTTATGTTCATGATATAGTACTGCCACAAAATGTAGAAAATCGGGTGGATATTAATATCACTTTACGTTTCTAATAAATTACTTTAAGTATGGCAGAAATAATTGAAGCATAATAACATTTCCTTAAAGAATCAAGTAATGTTTTGTAGCAGAAGGGTGAAACAGCGATTGCAATCGCTGCAGGGTTTAATGGCTGGCACACAGCAGGGAACGTTTTATGGCAGGTGGTAGTTCACTGCTGGCTAGAAATACGACCCCGGAAGGCTAGAAGCGGATAAAGTCGCTGGCTAGCTTACACGCCGGCTTTTATTGCAAAACTTTACTCTCTAACTTTGTTCCGGGCCCAGTCTTTGCTATACATAGCAACAGATGGTAAACGGAGAAACTCTAATAGAAGTTAAGCTCGCGGGAAACAGTTTCAACTGTCAAACGCACTGCCTGGCTAATCCAGTACGTAATTTCTCTGTTGTTTTAACATCAAAGACAGATCAGAATAATTACTGTAGTAGAGGGTTGAGAACTCCGTTCATAAGTTATGTTGGCAGGATTTACTGTGAGATACACGTCGTGAATATCCGATATCTAAACTAATATTATAAATGCGAAAGTAATTCTCTCTCTCAGTCTGTCACGTTTCTTGGGCTAAACGGTTACTCCAGTCGTGATGAAATTTGACAAGGAGATACTATTTGATATTAGGATGGACAAGTGGTACCATATTCTGTATAGATAAGAACATATTGTCATTAAATTATGAAAAGTATCCGAACTGTGAAAGACAAACGCCTAATATCTGTATGTGTTTGTAATGAGTAACGTTAGAGAGCAATGGTAGCGTAGCGCATTGGTAACGTGCTTGCCTGTTAAGAAAACTCCCGTGTGGCTTTGGATTCAAACCCCACTGGAAGCAAAAGTTTTTATGAATTGTCTTTCATAGTTTGAGCCAAGCTAGGATTTTGTAGTAAGGATACCATGTTCTGGCAAATCTTTGGCGATAGAATAGTGCCCTAAGCGTTTACTGTATTCAGGGTATACTGGTTCCACAGGTAGTTTTTGTGTAATCTAAACTAACAAAAATATATATGCGAAAGTAAGTCTCCATCTTCTTTTTTTACGTTTTGACGACTACTGTATATATGTATACCGAAATACTTTGTATCATTAGGAACGAAATAGGATACTTATATTGATAGTGTTCCCGTCATATTATGCCGACATATCTTAGATAACTTTCAGCTTTGTGTGTCCAATTCTATCAATCAAATTCTAAATCCACGCGTACGAAGTCGAGGGTAACAGCTAGTTGCTTATAAACCAAACACATTGCCAGAGGTTCCGCCGATGGTATGACGACATCTGGCGCTCAACACAGCGTCATACCAAGTGCACCCTAAACTAGCAACTCAAGGTCATGTTGCCCTGCCCCCACTCCACCCCTAACCACCTCCACCTTTCCTATCTCTCCTAGCTGACTACTGTGTCCAAGTACGCGCATGGCAAATTTTCCCTCAGAGAGTAGGTGTAAAGGCAGCGGAGCGGGGATACATCAAAATGACCTTGAGCCGCTTCTCTTAACTGAACGGGCTATATAGTTGGTTGGCCGGCCTCGGTAGCGTAGGGGCTAGAGTGCTAGCTCCGCGTGCCGAAGGCCGCCGGTTCGAATCCGGCCGCGGGCATGGATGTTTAAGTGTTGTGGGTCTGTGTGATTGTCCTGTCCGTCCTGTGGCGTCCATACATTGGAAAAATACAATATATATACTGGATGACGACTTATACACTAAAAGCTATAATAATTACATTGAGCTGGCTGTATGGCCTCCGTTGCCAAATGCCATTAATATATATATATAGTTGGCTTGAGCTGCGGTGGGGATGGGATCTTCATCATTCGGTAGGCTACTTGGCTAGCAGAAGATTTGATGGTGCAAGTTTCGTAATCACCAGGTATTGTATGAGAGTCCTGTGTTAAATCCACAAATTCTCAAGCCATGCGTATGGAGTGATGAAACTTTCAACGATATTCAACCGTCGGATGAGAACATTAATCTTGGCGGAAAATTACGCAGGTTTTATGTTTATCCTTCTATTCTCTCTCGCACATAACAGAATCAACACACCACCCTCAACATAAACACTATGACAGTTATCCACACATGCATTAACACTCCCCGGAACGTTGTTAGTAACCACGGATACCGCATACTATAACGCGCAGCTGTTATTATTATGCCTGGTCATTTGATAACACTCTTAGTAGGAGCAGATCCGTAACCAGGAAGGAATTCAACATTTATTTGGATAATACCGACATGATGAGTGATAGGCATCATATTAATTGGCATGAATGCAGCAGTAACAACAAACCTGAAACAACAACAACAACAACAAATCGTTCTCCTTACGCCAACGAGCGGAGGGCTATATGAGTATTAAAATAATCGAGGGAGATGTACAAGTACATAGAAGAGAAGATGTCGTTTGTCTATTGTACAGGATGTGTTCAAAAATTAACTGGAATTTTGAAATTTCGTGGGTTATATTTGTCCGATTGGCACGATGTTTTCATTGTTTGTGTTGACAAACGTGTCTTAAAAGTATCTATACATTTTGAACTATATTGGATGTTTAATCTCTTGTCAGATGTTCAAAGGATAACACGTGTTTTCATACAGTCGGCGATTTTTTATTTGTATAAAGTTCTTGCCACAAGATCAATCGATCAGTAAGGAATACTGCCTTCAGGTTCAACGCAGTTTCATGGCTTTTGCATCACGATAATACACCTGCTCTCTCATCGTTACTTGTGCTTGAATTAAAAAAAAAAAAAAAAAAAACTGTAATGATGCCCTAGCCTCCATATTCACGACAGTTCCCAAAAATAAAATAAAACCTTGAGGAGCCGTAGTTTTACAAGCATAGATGAGATTAAAAGTGCATCGCTGAAAGAGCTCGAAGCTATCCCAAAGATCGAGTTCCAGAAGTGTTTTGGGGATTGGAAGAAGCGCTGGCATAAGTATATAGTATCTAATGGGGACTATTTTGAAGGGGTATCATCGATGTAGACAAATAAATAAAATTCTTTCCAAAATATGAAAATTCCCTTTATATTTTGAACACACCTCGTATGTGTGTGGTAGATATTCCCCATAACCTAGTTTCAATTTGCAGGGCATTTTGCCTCTGTCGGAGTCGGACCTACAGTTTTACGTGGAATAAATACCACGTAACGTTCTGCCTTACTCATATGCTCGAAACAATGCACTTAAAAATTGGGACTCAGAATTTCGGAGCAAAACGCATTCATATCTGAACTACTAGACCACAAACTGGTGACGTGTTCATTTCCTCCGAAGTCTACTGTTGATGTATTTGTGCAGATGACGTTGTCGAGAACAGTTGAAATTTAAAGAGTTGTTACTTTCATGTATCAGTACGAAGGAATGGAGGAGAATTAAACAAGGTGCTGGCACTTAAGACATAGATCCCTGAAACACTAGAGACACTGTAAGGAGTCACGTCCTCAAACGACGGTCAAATCATCATAAAAATTGAGATTTCTTAATCATAAACTTAGGAGAGGTTTGGGATTTAACGTTACCCTTTCGTAAAGAATCCAATGATCAAGAATTGCCCACCAACTACATGGAAATTTCTTCCCACCAGACATCGGCTCGACTACGAAGTACAGTTATCGCACTTGGGGAAAACTCGGGCATCTGTTTCACAGAAAGTCGTGAAAACGTGCACCACGAACAGCTCAAAGTTAATTCGTTCTGCAAACAGCATTCTTGACGAAAATCTTGATTTATTCTGACAAAATCGTTAACTGTCTATTTCTTTTAATTAGTACAAAATGCTCCAGACTTTTTTACTTCAGCACAACGCTTTGGTCCTAGGTTAAAGAAATCATAAATTGTTGCAGAAATTCGAATGAGAGTTTTGCACATTCTCCGGTATCCTCCAGCGTATACCGCTCTCCGTATGAACTAAGGAGTGTGTGCGAAGATAGGTATAAAATAATAAACAATCAAACTAAATCCATAAATGAATTATTAACTAGAGGATTACCTAGTTCAAGATATGAAAAGCCGTACTGATAAACATGTAGTTCTGTTGCAAAAATATTTGAGCATAAAATGTCAATGGACGGGTGTGGGTAGTTAATTTGTTGAAATTAAAAACAACGCGACACAAAGGTTTATTGGATCACTATCATGGCCAGATGATGACAATCTATGTTGATATGATAATTTACGTTGATTATCTTAGATTTTCAGAACAAACGATTTTATTGATACATTTCAGAATATTCGCTATTTCTTAAGAGCTTTAAATGTCTCCGTGATCGCGTGTTGCAGAGGGTACGTGGGAAGCATTGATTAGTTCGAATAGCTGCCCCGCCCAGCAGACTACTTCCTTTGGGACTTGATGCTAGAGCAAAGTTGTGAAGATCCACCTCGCTAAACTATTGTTTGTTTATTTGTTTACTTTTGTTTGTTTGCTGCCTTAACCATGCTGTATGAGAAGAATGAAAACCGAGCGTGGTGGGTGAGCGAAAAACGCTCTGGCCTCGCATTCCGGACGACATGAGTTCAAATCCAAGTTCGGGCATCCAAATTTGGGTTTTCCCCAAATCACTCTAGCCGAATGCGGGTTGCTTCCTTCAAAAGGCCAGGGCCTAAATCCTTCCCGTTCCTTGCTCTCGTCCTTCCCCGCCTCTAATGACCACGACTTCGACGTGGCGTAAGCAAGAAAGAAAAAAAAAGAAAAAAGAAGGAACAGTAAATGAATCTCAGACAGGATTTTTCCAGTCACTTTGCAGCATTTCGTGCGATTTATTCCATTCATAAAGTTTCGGTAACAACAGTGTAAGCTATTTGTAATTAGCAATGTAGTCTTCACGGGTGTGCAGCCGGATGGTGTTTTGAAAACACCATCCGGCTGCACACCCGTGAAGACTACATTGCTTCAGTACGCCGGGAAAGTCTCCACGCTCACAACAGCTATTTGTAATTAGTCATCGCAACACTTTCTTATTACAATAGTAGTGGCAGATTTTTAGTACATCTAAAACCAAATGAGCTTAATTGTACGGGCTGTAGCGGATTAGCCCTGTTGTCGTGATTTTTTTAATTGTTACCACCAGTACCACCATTATTGGTTATAAAATTAATAAAAATAAATTATTTTGCATAATTATATTTTTATATCCACTTTGAATTATGAAATTATTTATGATTTAAGGGAAGGGGGTGAAAAGCGACAGTTGTCTTTTACCAACGAAACTGTTATAAGTTGACATTTATTTGTTACTCGTAAGGCTTACAGACTGAGGCGCATTGTAAAAATGTATCACCATCTGATGATGAGATATCTTGGAGCATCTATTCAAGCTAGCAGTCGCTTCAAAGTACTTGTACAGACACAAAATTGGACCGTGCCTAACTATCCGCTTACGTTAAAATGCAACTGGCCTACTAAGAAGTTGGTAATATAAGGCCCAGTCTCTTGATCTTTCTTGCCGCACGTCCATCTTTTTCTGCCACCATCTTAACCAAGGCACGCCTCTTTCAATAGATCTCGGTGACATATGAAGAAAATTCATAGAATTTTGGGAAATGTGATGATTGGCTCGCCAGAGACTCTCTTTTTCAGCGGGCAATCTTTATTGGTTGGAGCTGTGTATCGTCGTTCGGTAAAAATCGATACAACTCGCGACTCTTCAGCGCGTCTGGATTTGAAACATCCTGGCGGTTCGAAAATCAATATCCGATGCCAAGGCTGCTAATTGTTTTTCTGTGGAGCCCCCAACTCTTGATTTGTGGTTCTTGGGGAAATACATTTATTAAATAGGGTAATGTATCGGTAAATTAAGGGAACTTCGCTGGAAAAAATCATTCAGGTCATTGGTTTAATTTGGTTTGATGGTATGCCACCCGCATTGTTCTGAAGATATGAAATACACGATTCTAGTAGTTAAAAAAAGGCAGCAAAATATTTATGTGGAAATTACCATGGAATACAATAACAGACTTGGTTAAGAGACACCGGAAGATGGTTGTATACAAAGATATATAGTCACGATGGGGCCTGGATAGAAAACTATTGAAAATTTAGCAGTAGCATGTGGAGGGAAAACATGCCCTTGACCATAAAGCACTACTTCAAACAGTTTTTGCAAGTGAGGAAGTCAGGCATTGACATTTATAAACTGTCGAATTATTTATCACAAACAGTCAAAAACTTTAAAGTAAAAATGAGCAAAAAGCACAGATACATGCGTTAGGGATTTTCTACGGCTAAATAAGGCCCATCACTACGAGTATTAATTTTATCAGTCAAAAGGTCTGTCAACTAAATGGTCCATATATGTTCATATTAGCTTTACGTTCTAGCAATTCCTCATTGCTTTTAGTAATGTAAACCTACGTAAGAACATGCAGTGTTCATTGTCCTCAACACTTGTAAGCTCTTTGAAAGTAGTTAAAACTTGTACTGGTGAAACTAGAAATTATTGGTACATTCTTTACTCCTCTCATAATAACCAGTAGAATTATTTAAGGAAAATGATACTACTACACTGAGTCTTTAAACTGATGAATAACTACAAAAATTTAACCACATCAAATACTTGTTTTAAACTAAAATTGTAGTATTACAAATGCGATTTATGAATTTTTCGTCCGCAACCCCAAGAGGTTAATTAAATCTTCCTGTAGGAGGCTACTAAGTCTGGACTCAAAAATATAAAGTCCTCCATGGATCTAAGTGCTTCGAGGTATAGTAAGTTGTTTGGTCTTTTGTTTATGAAGGTAAAAAAGGGAGACGGTGCAAACAGATACCAGCCCATTCCTGCGTACTCTTTTCAAGAACACCAAATTTACATCCCCATATAACTGACGAATCACTGTGTTATATGCCGTCACTCTATTCGTACTGCGGCGAGGTTTTAATCCAAATGTTCTTGCATATACTGTCGAATTGCGCGTCTCCTCATGTCCTGCCTTGCCGACTATTACCAGATGGTGCAATTTTCTTCTGCCACCGTGGATCGAACCCGGAGACCGGTGCAAGCAGTGACCTAACTATACCCTGTTCACTCTGAACTGGCGGCCCGAGGTCATGTTTCCCTGGCCCCGCCCCTCTCCTCACCATCCCCTCCATTCCTATTTCTCCGAACTGACCGCTGTGTCCAGTGGCAAGTTTCCCCTCCGCATGTAGGGATAAGAGCAGCGGAGTGGGGATAGAGCAGACAGACCATGAGCCGTCTCTGATAACTGAACGGACTATATACTCTGTTCACACTCAGCTGGTGGATCAAGGTCATACTTCCCTTGCCCCGTACCTCACCTCAACACCCCGTTCCGTTGCCTAGCCCTCTGAGCATACCGCTGTATCCTTGCAGGCGAGTTGCAAGTTTATCACTGGGAACTATTATTCTCGGTTTGGATTCGCATATTCAATTTTTCCATGGCATACCGAAATCAATCCAGGGATGACAATTCCAACAGGGTAGTGCCAGTATACGCCCCGCAATTTGTCAATATTCTTTTTCCTGCTCCAATAAACTCTCTGAGGTAAATAGGGCCCTAATGACGCGCCCTTAAATCCCAACAACAACAACAACAACAACTCTCTGAGGTAAACTTATACGGCTCTAAATTCGTATAAAATTGACCCTTAGACCCAAAACTGTGATGCAGATAGGAAAAGCTAACACCGCCGGAGCTACTGGCACACTGGTGTGGGTTAATCCAAACAGACTGTCGAGATCTTTTAATTGGAATGGGATGCTGACAGACGGCGCTTGGCAGTTGGCATGTCGGCGATTGCCCTGCAGCATCAGCAGACAGCCGGCGACCTTGGTGTCAGCGAAATGTTATTGACGTTGGCTTGGTTGATGAGATGTAGAAAGTGTAGATAGTAGCCTACATTTGTTTTCGTTGTAGGAAGACATTTTTATGGATATTTCATACTTATTGCTGGGGATGTTACTGTAGATAGTAGTTTTTTAATTAAATGAAAAAATAAATAGGAACATATTTCAAAACTATAAATTCCTATTGCCATTAAAAATTAGCTTTATTAATTAGTTGCCTAGCCATGTGTCTGAGAGGTAACCCTCGGTCCTGGCATTAAAGAAGAGGTGAGTTCTCTTTTCGGTCTGGTAGTTCAGATTTCTGTTTCCCATAGTTTCCCGAAATCACTCCAGGCGATTACCGGGATGATTCCTGCAAAAGATAATGGTCGAACTGCTTGCTCCTCCCCCCGACTTCTCCCACCCATAACGACCACGTTGGTGACGAGACGTAAAGCTTTAAGTAAAAATCTATTAATCACATATGTAGATGCGATAAATTGTTAAGAAATTGTAGGAACTAAGAACCTACTTCAGGCGACTGGGTAGCAAAGCGTATAAATTAGAAAATAAAATCGTTCCATATCAAAAAAAACTACTTTCCTCACTGTGTCAACGCGTCCGAAAATGCTGACGTAATTCGCTCGAACTTCGTTACCTGACTAATTGCGGTCAAAGATATTACTGTTATGGGCGTTATTTAATAACAAGTCTATTTATTCAAGGAACCGTGAAGAAATTAACTGTCAGAACACTGAAAAGAACTATGTATTCCGTTTAAGTTAAATTAAATTATTAGTTGTTTTATGTTTATTTATATTGAGTCAATGTAGATGTTTCCTTGCACTGTATGGATATACAGCTGTTACAGTAAACTAAGGAACACGTACCACATTACATAATTTGTTAAGATTACGAACGTTATTTAATAACAATTGTATTTAATTAAGGAACTAACAGCCAGAACTTTGCGTTTGGCCCGTTGTTTTTTATAGGCTTACAACGTTCTTCTTTTTCTTCCAGCGTTATGTCCAACTGAGGAGCGCGATTGAATTTATTTAGTAACTGTATTTTCTTCTTTTTCCCAAAATCTCTTCATCCTCTTGGTAACCTCCTTCCTACGTTCCTCCGTCCATGTACTCCTTCTGCTAACATATGGTTGGTTGGCAAATTAAGGGTTGTTGACTAGACTACTGGCTCCACATCTGTCCTATAAGATATCACCTGTGATTTCAATTTTATGGAGGTCCTTGTCGATTTCAAGTAGTCAATTGCTCTGTATTTTCATTGAAATAACCAGGTGGAGATGCTCCTGGTCATCTTGTTATTTATAATATGTCCGTAGAATTTCATTTATATTTTTTGAAAGGTATTTATATTCGATGCAGATGTTCCTGCTTCATTCTATGTAGCTGTTATAGAAATTAATTCACAGAACTCTGCGCACGACCCGTTTTTTTATGGCTTTACACCTACTCGACGTTGAGGTAATTAGTAGCGCGAAAGGACTGGGGACATTGAACGGGACTGAATTCGGCCATGGCCTTTTTGAAGGAAGCATGGAATACGCCTGGAATGGAAAACTTAAATCTGGATTCCTGGACGGGGATTAGAACCAGCGTCCTCCCGAATGCGAGGCCAGAGCTTTAACCACTCAACAACCACGTTCGGTCGCGTACAACTCGTCATTTCCGACAGGAATAGAAGCTAATAAAAGAATAAAATACTGGCACGGTATAAAGTAGTGGTTCCCAAACTTTTTCCTACCACGCCCACCCCCCTTGCCCATATTTTGTTATTAAAAAGGTAAATGCCTACTTTTCAGTTCTAACAATGACATCTCAGAGGAAGGTATGTGATGTTAGATTAAAGGTTTTTCGACTATAAGAGGCGGCGGAGGAGACATAATACTTCCGAGCTAGGGTATCGTCCACAGGGGCGATGAAGCTATCTTGCATCCCACACTTCCACTGACATGTTGTCACGCCCACACTTTGGAAACCTATAATATAAAGGATTCTATTTTTTATGGCTTTAAGCCTCGTCGTCGTCGTTGAAGGCGAGAGAGGACTGGGAGCAAAGAACGGGAAGAAATTCGCCGATGGCCTTTTTGAGGGAACTATACTCGCAATCGCCTGGAGTGATTTCAGGAAATTATGGAAAACCCAAATCTGGATGGCCGAGTGGGAATTGGAACCTGTGTCCTCCAGAATGCGAGGCCCGAGCATTACCGCTGGATGGTATATAGGAAATTGTGTTGTGGTTGTACTGTGGATAGTTACCAGAAGTTTAACCAGTATGTTAGCCGTTTAGTGTTGTGGTCTACTAAATGATGCACTGTGTGGGCTGGGAGTAGTACCTGTTGCTGTAGCCCGGAGGTTGCAGTGAGAGTGGTTGCGGGCAACAAGCCTTTCAGACAACACTTTCTACACTTTTACTCGCGCCGCTGGCAGTGGGTTTGGCTTAAGTGCTTCCAGGTTTGTTACCACACATTCATAACAGCTTGTAATCTCTACTTGTTCACTATACATTCAAAGCGTGAGCCTAGATTTGGCCAGCATCAATCTGGAAATCTTGATTCACCAGATGCATATGTTTTAACAGCAACTATTACTTACGAGCTAGGGGATCGAGAGTGGTGGTGTAACGGTTAGCGTTCTCGCCTCGCATTCGGGAGGACGCCGGTTCGAATCCCCGTCCGGGCATCCAGATTTGGGTTTTCCATGGTTTCCAAAATCACTCCAGGCAAATGCCGGGATGCTTCCTTCAAAAGGTCATGGCCGAATTCCTTCCCATTCCTTGCCCCCCATCCTTTCCCGTCTCTAAAGACCTCGCTGTTAAAAGACGTTAAGCAGTTAATTAATAATAAAAAGCGATCTAGTGCATCAAGCCCGATGGCTTCAAAACAGTATCGAAAAGCTATTAAATAAATTTAATTTAACGTTCTTTAATTATGAAAGTTGGAATAACGAAATTTGGTGAAAACTGATTGTTCATCAGTCTCTCAAAAACAAATGAAATTTTCTTACTACAATATAAAATACAACAGTAAATGATTAATAAAATGAGCTATGACTTAGTTGAATAGTTTCTCAGACAACTCCCGTATAATTGTAGTCTATCCTTAACAATTCTCCACTAACATGATTGTGGTTAAGAAGTTTGTAACCACCAATTTAACTGATTATCCCTAGCTTGTTGGATGCACGATATGTTCTTGTTCATATCCACAATAAGCACCCTGAACACTTATTAAACGGTATTTTTTACTATATTTAGGTGAATGTATTTTTTTCAGCTTCTCGAACCTTGAAAAAAGTATATGTTTCTGTTCACATTCAGTCGTTTCCTCACTAGGCATACTGGACATTGTTTTAAGAAGATCTTTTTGCTGTCATTAAGTTTAATAGCTTCTTTCCACAATTATAACCTTGCAAGAAGTGCGTGATTCACAAATAAACTAAGAAAAAACTTTACCGGCATCGCTTGTATACAAATGAGAATATTTTCCTAAATCTGGATAGCCAGACGGAATTCGAACCCGCGTCCTCAATGCGAGGCCAGAGCGTTACTGTTAATGCACCACGCTCGGTAAGCAGATTACTGAGCACAGAATTAGACTGAAGGTCCACATGAGTTATTAATACATTTGGATATTTTTTGTTTATATCCATAAATCTAACCTCACATTCCTAAGTTCTACTTCAAACAACGTTTATTGCTGTGTTGAACAGTTGTCAACATGAAAATATCTGACAGTCATAAAATCTTCGGATGAAGATACAAAACTTTGAAATTTGCTGTTTAGAAACAGTAATTGGGTAAACTGAATATTCGACCTGCGAATTCATTAATATATGAAGACATGTCATTAAAAAATCATCGAGACAGTAAAAGATTTCAGAAAAAGTGAAACAGGTTACCTGGATGAAACTGAATATTAAAAAATTGTCAGTAGTTTAATTATTACAAACTACGGCAATAGTTATGCGAGAATAACAAGAACGTTTAATACGTCAAATTAGAAATACAGTGGAAATAAATTATTACTCGGAGCTTTAAATAATTCTATCTTCATAATCTTTGATTCGTTATTTCTGTTTTTTCTCAAGGTCGTTATTTTTTCCGAAGGGAACTTGAAGTTGCATAATAGCAATTAAACTAAAATTGGCTTTTGTCTTCTATTGAACATTTTGCTTGTACTGCACAAAACTAAATGAAACCGAACTTTGCTATTTCTCCACCCGGATGTTAGTTAGAACTCCCAACTAGCGGTTCAAGGTGATGTTCCCATGACTCCGCTCTTCACCTGAACATCTCCTCCTTTCCTACTTCTCCAAGATGACTGCTGTTTTCATGTATCGGTAAAGGCAGCGGAGGGGGGATAGAGCAGAGTGACCTTGAACCGTCTATGTTAATTGAACTAATCTAGTTTGCCAAATAGGAAGGCCAGTTCCTTTCTTCTGGGACATACAGTTTCACTAACCATGGAGCTGTCACCGTTTATTTCACCTGTAAAAAGAAAGTAGAGATGAACGTCAGGCTAGAGAGGAATAAAATTTCAAAAAGTGAAATGTGTTATGATTTATAAAACTCTTGCAGTTTCTTTTTTTTTTCCAATGGCTTTTTGGCATCGTAGGCCACACAGCCAGCTTGATGAATTTTTCCAGATGATTAGACACACCACAGGACGGACATGACATTCACACACACAACACGTAAGCACCCATGCCCTCGGCCGGACTCGAACCGGCGACCTTCGGCACGCGGAGCTAACACTCTAGCCCCTACGCTACCGAGGCCGGCTCTTCTTGCAGTTTCGAATCGAGACTTTCAGTAAATTTGACCAAGACTATTTATCTTTATGGATGTGTTATTATTTCCTGGTTTAATGAGTATACATGTCACCATTGAGATTAAAAAGTACAGGATTACGTATATCACACAGCCACTGTTACTATACCTAGATTTCAAAAACTGTTCCTGCACGAAATCCGTCGGTTATTTACACAAATTAATCCTTAAAGAATGTTACTGTGACATCAACTACGCGACTGTGAAGAGTTTCCGCGGAAGGTGATATAATAGCTACGTAGAGCACGAAAATATGCAAAATACACCAACCTTCTTGTTTCCATATCAGCTCTCTACCATTCCTAACAAAAAGGTGGCAGAACTAACTTTTTAAAAAGTTTGTAAATAAATTAGTTCCCGTTTAAATATTTGGGACCATTAAAAATGAATTGGTGAAGCAACATTACCACTCAAGAGATTACGAACTGAAATCGGCTACTCTCCTGTCATTCAAAGGCTGGATGTAATTTTTCGAAACATGCATATTTATACCTATACAGAGTTGAGAAAAGTGTAAAATGATGTTGAGAAACAGTAGAAAAATCGGTTCTTGTATGTAATGTTCGATAAAAGTTTTTTATTTTCTGTAACTTTGTTTACCTTTTTTACTTTACTTTTTGATTTACTTTTGATTATCCGCTGTTTACAAATAGAAATTTGGTGAAATTGTTTTCCTTCAGACATCGCACTGTATTTGCCTTCATTCTATTTTTGTAACAAATTAAAGTAGGCCTTACTCGTTTCTTTCTATAATAAGTATTCTTTTTTTTTTTACGTTGCACCATTGCAGTGTCTTCGATCTTTTGTGAAACGGTCTTTTATGGTATTGCAAGTGTCATGCAAGATACGTTCACTACTATATAAACGAGCGAGCGATCGTTAACTGATATTGGAAACAGCAGAGAATGAAGAATTGATCAATGAGAGACACCATTTCTAACTAATCTGTATTTGTTTTTATAACCCTTTTTGTATTTACTTATTTGAGGGATATACATAGTTTTGTTTTCCAAGTACAATTTAAACCAAGGTCCTGACATGCCATTAATGCCACAATGGTCTAATTTATCTCGGATAATTTTATGGTTGACACAATCAGAGGCCTTAGCCAGTTCACCCAAGCAAAACTCCTCAGTTTATTAATGTATTAGAGTGCCAGCGTCAGACAGATACTGCGGCTCGGCTTGTTGCGTGCCAGTGGCCGAGAAACTGATAACAGTTCCGACGCAGACCGCCCCTGCATGCGCGACCGAGTTGCGTGAGCACGAGCACACTCTGCGGCGACGTGGCAACGCCGGCGGGACGAGCACGAGTTGGGTGCGACCTAGATCCTGCGCCGCGCGCGGTGGGTCGGCGTGGCCCTCTGCTTGGCGGGCAAATCGGCGGCGCCCCTGCCGACAGCAGCTTGCCTCAGTCGCTACTCGGCCGCCGTTGTGATCTGTGCCATCGTTGGTGTTTGATTGCGTATGTTGCAACGGCTTGCAACGCGCCGCTGTTCTTTGCTACCGACATTTCCTTTTCGTTCATTTGGTTGCAGAAACAGGAACCCACAATCCATAACAAACCGGCCACTGATACAGGTATGTTGACGTTTGAATTTAGCAGGTGTGCGTTGCATTGAAGTCCAGCGGCTATTGCTTCTTAACAGTTTGGTAATTACAGTCTCGGCACTTAAACGTTAACATCTGCACAAAAGCCAGAGTCTTAATTCAGCGGAACGATTTTCTATGTGTGCGAATCGTTATGTTTTCCCGGCATAATGTCCTTGGCGCTGCTTGAAAACGTCTTTCACTGGGTCAGGATAGGTTGTTCGGCTGTAGCTAAGCAATTTCTCGAGAGTTTATCTGCAAGGTTATGTAAGGGTTACATGATGACAGCATACGTTCAGTCTTGTAAACCGCATATTAGACTGTAGCAAAATTGTCACCTGTCATTGTCACACCCATTCGGAAAGTCTTCAGTCTACTTTCATCCGTAATTCGTACATAGGTAGCCTATCTATCTTTTGGCATAATTTTTATTTACTATTTCGTAGTGAAAATCCAAGTAGCGGGTATGAAATCGATATTAATGCCATTAGGGAGATACCAACTAGGTAAGGACTTTTTATTGAATTCCGAAGGGAACGTAAGAATTCTTCTCAATAGCATTTTAAAAGATTGTGGTAAGAAGTTTTCGCATTTTCAGATGAAAGCAACTACTACTCATAAACTACACTTGGCGTTGTTTGATAAAATAAAACTATGTGCTGACTGAGTTTCCATTAAAATAAAGTTGTATTATGGACGTTTCATTGCAGTTTTTGTACTGCACCTCCATTCAATTTCGATTAGTAAGCGGTGTAATTATCTTGTAGCTTCACAGCAAATTGTTTTCTGCATGTGTAAAGTCAGAGTCTAGTCCTGCAGGATAAAAAAGGCATATGTGAATTAGGCCTGCCTGCAGCACAATGTTCGTACTGGATTAGAACGGCGTATAATCGAATAACAAGATCAACAGAAAAAGAAATATAACTGTCAAATGTACTCTTCACGTTTATGGAAAACACGCCACATATTAAATTACAAATTTCGAAATATGCTACCAGCACTGAAAAAAGGACATAAAAATTATAGGCACAGGGATCATATCAACAGTTTCGTTTGTCATAGAGATTGAAATGCGACCTGGGCTAAGAGAATTTTTTTTTTTTTTTTACGAAAATGTCGTTCTGCGGCATCCATCTCGAAAATTGCGTATTTGTTTACAACGGAAGCAATCGACTGTCTCCGATTGCTTGTATCGATATAAGATGGCGAGCGTTGTTTCGCTTCACCTCGGATATATATTTTCTATTTGTAAGTTTTATGCGACTTTTTGCAACGGAGGGAACCTAAACCGCCAAGAAAACATTACAACAAAGGATGTAAACCAACATTTGAAAAGAATGTAATTGATTTTGCAGCGCTGGTGGTATCTAATATCTGTGCGTCACTCTCATATTTGGACATTTTTAATTTAATTTGTGGCCATTTAAGTAAAATAAGAGTGCAAAACATGAAAATAACATTATAATTAAGTATTTAATCCAAATCTCAACAAGTTAGTAGCAGTTTCGGTTGGGTTCCGAAAGTGGTGCAGTCTCATTCATTTTTACTTGTGACAGGTTAACGCATCATGGTAACGTAACAAACTCATCATCTTTCTAAGAGACTGCTTCTTGTGTCGTTAATATAGTTTCCCGTAACATATTTTTATATATGAACTGGGCGGATTTATTTTTCGAAACAGCATAAATCTTACAAACAAAAAAATAATATGGACGTTATTTTGAAATGTTCCTTTCGACCATGCTTTGTTCACGAAAATGTTTTGTTCCACTCCCCGTTGTGTAATACTCACGTTTATTCCCCGCAGCAGTTGTTCAATTAAAAAGGCAATTAAATTTTCTTCGATACGTATTAGCCACCCAGAAACACCAGAAGCTGCAGAAAGTCGTTTGCTGTTCACGAGTATTGGTCTCTGTGCAATTATATTTCTTCTTCATCAGAGACGTCTAAATGAATGGCAGCTGCTCTCTACAGGTCGTTGTCTGCAGTTCTGCAACCTAGGCTTCACCAAGCGCCCTCCCACCTAGGAGGCAGAAGTCTGTTACGTCATTCACTTCTCGCCAATGAGCGCGCAGTTTGACCTTGGACCACAGTTGTAATTATTGGATTTGCCGCCGAGAGGCGTGCCCCAAACCATGCAGCCGTTTGAGTTGCAGTCATTCATGTCACTATACAAAATGTGTTCAAATGCTTTATATTTTTTAATCACAGTTATTTCCTAAATAAAAAATACTATCCGTATAGCGTAACTAAAAAATTTTATGTATAAAAAAAAAGTAATCGGTTAACTTGATTCAATTGTCACGATTGTGACATGTACTGACTTATTAAAATCGGTGCTACTGGTAGGTCGCTTACGTCAAAGGGCATATTATTATTATTATCAGGTGGACTCGTGGTTCAGGTTTCCACTTAGTCTTACTTTCACGAATTCCATGGAGAAATCCGTCGATGCAGTGTCGTGATTGCTTTCGTATCGGGTAATTGTCAACACTGATCCCGGTGCATACCGGTACATAAATCGTACGATCCATCCACTCTCTCCTGTATTCCGGGAGACATCTGTCAAATGCAATTTTATCGCAACCGGATATGTGTAACCGTTTTCTTATCTAGCAAGGTTGCATTTCTTTATTTGACAGAGGATACAGTTTTGACCCGGCCGTAAATTCAGTGTCCTGGTTTCCATGTTTGCCGAATTATATGTGCGTGGTGCGACTCCCTTCCCCTATATCCCTCCCTCACACACACACACACACACACACACACACACACATACATACACACACACATACACACACACAAAATATGTGGTACGTCAACGATCAATTGCTGGCCTACAGGTACTTCTCTATATTACACAAAATGCCGGTTTACACTAAAGCAAAGACTCTTCCAATACTATCTATCGTTCCACTGTTCTCTAATTCTTTTTTTTTTTTCTAAACTATTTATTTTAAAACATTTTCTGCTGCCGATTTCAGAATTGACCTCAGATTTCATCAAATATATCAAGTCATAATGCAAACCGCAATTAAAAATTTCCATCGTAAGCACATTTTCACCCACTTCCTTCTTTTATTTATGGGGGAAAATCTTGAAACCAGTTTATAAATTAATCCATAAATTATATTTCATTGAATGTGTGAAAACAGGCTATTCAAATTTTATTATCAATAAATTACTGTATGTGGAGAGAAAAGTTATTACTGACCATAGAAGTTTTTTACTCTTTTTCATTACAATTTTCGTTACAAAATTAAGCGGGAGTTTTTGAGGTAGTGATTTGTAGGACATCAAAGTCTCGTTCTCAAGAGAGGTATGGATTTTCATATTGTCATAAACAAAAACAAAACGAAAAAAAAACAATTAAAATTTTTTATATAATAGAGAGCAAGTAATAGCATATTTGAAATCAGCACCACAAGCAGAATTAAAAGTCACATTCCTTTCCAAACGTCAAAAATCATAAATCGTCTACACTTTGGTTTATCACTTTTACAGCTAATGGTAAGTTTGTGAGGTAACTCTGTATTTAACGTATTTCAATGTAGTATGTATGTGTATTATAACAAAAAAGGCAGTAATTTCAAAAAGAATTTATACTTTGTGATATTTTTTTGTATTAGTTGTCTGAAGTAAGTAGAAACTTAAAGGGATTTGATGTTATCAGATTATTAGTTCATGGAATTCTGTCGCTTATCAGACACTCGGCGTCGAAATCACATTATTTATGCTTACTTAATGCTACAGTAATGATTACTTGTATTATCTGCAATATTCTGCATCACGGGTTGGCCTGAGATGATTATATTTCGACTGTAACTCAGGCATTTATACTATATACCGCCAGATATTTTTATATTAGATTAGTTTCACAATAAAGTTATTAAAACGGTAATACTTAAAAAACTGACTGTAATAGCTCAACAGTGAGAAGCAACTATGTTGCGTGTTCATTTGCGATTCACTCAAAAATTAATCTACCAATTTTCCTAGATGTTTGGATCATTTTGAAGGCAATGATCCCCTCTGCAAACTATGGTATCTTTAATTTTCATACTACGGTAGGGAGCTCAGAAATAACATTGTCCGTCTGTATATCTGTTTGCTTCGTTGGACGCTTATCGGATTTTGATGGATGCCGTTTGGCAAGAGTAAAATTGTTTGTTTCTTGGACGCAAAAATTAATAATCGGTGGTCGAAGCTGATTATACCCTGTAAATCCTTAACTGACGGTTAAAGGTCATGTACCCCTTCGCTGCTCCTCACGTCAGTAACCTCTCTCGTTGCCTACCCCTCAGAGCAGATCGCTGCAGCCATGATGGCGACTGTCAAATTTGTCAGCGGGAGTGAGGATAGCGCAGACTGACCTTGAACCGCCTCTGTCAGCTGAACGGGCTATATATGGATACGACACAGGTAGATTGAGTAAGAGATACGAATCTCTGCAACTCGATCATTAAGACCACACAAAAGTATTATTATTTAGTACAATTATACCAAATTGCTACCAGAAGAATCGTAAATAATGAGTGTTATTAGCGATAGGCTCATTTAGCTGATCTTTCTACTAACGTTTCTGTATGATAACTGCTAATAATTATCTCTGAAACGTGACCCTCTGGATTTCGTTGGCTGCAAATGCGGTGGTCAAATCGTCCTTGGAGTTAACTTCGCTTGTCGACCCGACTCCATGTCATAACCCTTTGCAAAATTAGAAATAATTTGAACGAAATTACGGGTAACAAATAATCTTCTTTAAGCCTAAGTATTTTATTTGCGACTCCCACCCGGCAATACAGAAAAATTGTCAACTTTTATTCTTGCTGTTACCAAGATATCACACTTTTCCTTTTTTGCTGTTATCAGTCTTTTGACTGGTTTGATGCAATCCTACATCCCTTCCTATCTTACGCTAACCTCTTCATCTCTACATATCCCTTACAATCCACGTCCTAAATTATCTGCTTTATCTGTCTCCCTCTACAGTTCTTACCTTCGACATTTACCTCCACTAACAAATTAACGAATCCATCATGTCTCAAAATATGACCTACCAGCCTGTCCTTTCTTTCTGTAAGCTTCTTCCACAAATTTCTTTCCTAACCCATCATTTCGCACTTTGTCTGTCCACTAAATTTTCAGCATTCGTCTGTAGCACCACATTTCAGATGCTTCAATTTTCTTTCTTTCTGGTATTCCTGAAGTCCATGTTTCGTTACCATAAAGTACTGTGCTCCACACGTAGAGTAAAAGTTCTTTTTAATTCCTAGAACAATGTTTGAAACTAAAAGGTTTCTCTTTTTCATGAAGGCTCCTTTTAATAGTGCTATTCTGCTTTTAACATCATTCCTGCTTCGGCCATCGGTTGTAATTTTGCTTCATAATTAGCAGAATTCTACTTCTCCTATTGCATCCTATCCTAATTTATATATAATCTACTAGTATTGGTATCATTTCTGCTACATTACATCTCTTTTGTCTTTCTTTGATTTATATTCAATCCAAAATCTTCCTTCAGTATTTTGCTCATGCCATTCAGTAACTTCTCAATATCCTCAGCCTTTTCTGCTAACATACTGATTCTCCTTGAACGCTTGTACCACATGAAAATTTTTCTTTTACTTCTTTTATTGCTTCTTCTACATACAAGTTGAATATTAACGGGGACAGACTACAACCTTGTCTCACATCCTTTTTAACTGATGCGTGTCTCTCATGATTCTCTACTTTTATTATAGCTACTTGAATCTTATATAGTTTATAAAGTATTGTTCTATTTCGATATTTTAGACCTGATTCCTGTAAAAAATTTAACATCTTGTCCCACCTAACATTATCAAAAGCTTTTTCTAAATCAACAAACGCCCTAAAAGTATCTTTGTTTTTCTCGCCCTTCAAGTATTAACCTAACTGACAGAATTGCCTCCCTTGTACCGCGAATTTTCCTAAACCCAAACTGATATTCACCGACTCTCTCTTCTCCTACCATTTCCATTCTTCTCTATACTATTGTGGTCAGTAATTCTGAATCATGCGATGTTGTTTATGATGTAGTATTAGGATTACGGTGGTTGTTTCGATTACGAGGTTCTACGACTGGTGTGGCATGGTACATCAGCAGAAACAAAGTATGAAAGCTTTTTGAAAGCAAAACGAATAGTGGATTATAACCTAAATTTCATCATTACCGAAAAGTTCAGGAGTTTTAAATTCCTCTGACATAATTCTCTTTGACTCACATCCAATTGTGCACTACATCTTGGCTTCTTTCTACAGTTAATTTGCAGTTATCTCAGGAAAGAAAGATACGAACAGTTCCCATGGATTCTGAGGTTCTTCTGCAGACTGGGGATGTAGGTATGTGTTGCTATGTTCCTTACTTAAGCTTTTAGTAAAGCGTGAAGTTTTTGAACCGGAAATTTGTACCAGTTTCATTACTGTCCAAAATTATTATCTAAAATCTTCAAGAAATAATGAATAGGATGACAAAAGGATTTGAATTGATAACGAATTTTAGTATGAAAATCCAGTATGGCGGCGCCTTAATATGCTCAACTAAGCTGCTGGATAATCTCCACTTCAAATTGTTTCAATAAAACAGTTAAGGAGGTAAGAAGTGGCGCAGAATGTATGGAATCAGAAACAATCCACGACAGTACAAAATTCAAGAGTTGAATCTACATTTTCCGATTCCAAGGAAGAAACTAAACAGTAGAACCAAACTAATATTGTCTCAGGACAAGAGAGAGAAAAAAAAACCGGATTCATTAAAAAGTTCGGGCGAGATAAGACAATAAAGGCTTATGTTATACGTAATTCATAGGTGGCCAAATTCGGAAACGAAAAAATGAAAAAGGATATGCTAACTTGCATTATTCAGTTGTTAAAGTGTTAAAGTATGAACTCTCATTTTTCTGACTGGGTACTTGCTGTGCTATTATTGTTCACTGTAATGTAGTGTGCCAAAGAATGTGATAGGAAGTAACCAAGATGATGAATGTATGCTGTAAATACACTCTCCGATAACCAGACCTTCATTTTGTTACTGATGTATTTAACACATTATTTTCGCTCCAAATAGCTGATAAAGTTTATATTAGTGAATCAGATGACGTGGTGACGCTGTGGCGTGGCAGACGAGATCGCGAGATGTAATGGTCGCGACAGGTGGAGGGGATAATCCCCACCACGCTGTCGTAGCCAGCTGTCACCTTGATTTCTCACCTGACACAGTCAATTTTTTGACCAATCATTCTCTAATATCTCATTTACTATCGATGGAAACAAAATTTAAGAAAATAAACTTTATACAACTTGCGCTCTGGCATATTTTTTAAACGAGTTATAATAAGGGAAAGGCGAAAGAAAATCGTATTCCTCACTCTCTAATATTTTGGCACAACTCCTAATTATTTGTTTTAAAAACATGTACACATTTAATACATCATGCGAATTTCATGCCGTTTAGATGTGATGCGCGGTAAGAGATCAAAATATTGTTTGCCAGACCGTTTCCATACTTAATCCTTCAAATTTATTTCTGTAAGGGAATTATGGAGCGGTATGGTAGCTCAGTGGTTAAGGCTTTGCTCTCAAAAGTTCTGGGACTGGTCGTGGGTTCAAGTCACGATGGAGCCAGGAATTTTTAAGAGTTTTCTTTCATTGAACGAGCTACGCTAGGATGTTTCGTGATTTGCATTTCATGTTAAACTGTACATTCCAGAAGAAAGGAACTGGCCGTTCTATCTCTGACACAATCGCTTAGTATGCTTCCTTAGGCAGGATCCCACTAACCTTCGAATTGTGTTGTAGCAATAAGTTAAGGGAATTATATATTCAGCATAAGGTGCAGACAAAACTCTGAATTTGTATTCATAGATTTTAATTTCCAGCTCTATTCCGATACGTACATATTTACTTTAAACGTTCGTGTAACCGAACTAAACATCACGGAATATAAAATAATTTTTTGTGTAAATATTCAGAAACTAGTCATACAATTTCGATGGCCTGGAATCACATTCCCTATGTTCTTATGCGCTTGAGGCACCATATAAATTCATTTGTGTTTTCTGCAATGATCTGTACGACAAAATCGACTGAAAATTGTATACACGCAGCCATCATCTCGCAGTTCCTGTATGAAACTTTATTCCAACGTATGACGATCCTGTAAAGGACTCCCCAGCAAAAGCTCGAGGCTTTACTCCGTATGAGACGCAGTACGAAAGCCTTTTGTGCGACCCTACCAATGTGCCAGTCTGGAACGAAACTCTACGTCCCCCGTTAATGGATCACTTCATTTCAGCGGATGCCGCAGATTGCTGTTCGTAATAAGACCTACGGAAAGGGGCACGAAAGCAGTGCTGCACTTTTTTATAGTTGCTTGCGGTACGTACATCCATCATCATTTCCTGCAATCTTTACCTTATTTTTTGTATATAGCTACCGTTTCGGCAAAGACATTTAATTTAAGCCACATGTCATATTATTTGCTTCTTTTGAAGTATGTCTACAATGATTGCTTGCTTCTTACTTTGATGTTATCTTGACGTAGAGATAATGGTCACCAACAGCGGTCAAAGATGATACTACATATCTCTAGAGCAACAGTGAGCGGGATGGGTAATATTTGAACATTCCTGTAAAAGGGTATAGCCAGTATCTGTACCCTGCCCAATAGGAGTGGGATGCCTGTGGCTTTGTAGGAGTATCTTATCGGGAACGAACATGGAATTCACGCCCTACCGAACGTATCTGTGTGGTTTGTAGGTTGGCGATAAATTTCTTCGCCGCATAACAGCAACCAGTAAATTTGTTTTGTTCAAGCAATCAAACAGTTTAATTAAACGCAGTTATACCAAGCCACTCGGTAAGGTATAACCAACTCTTTGTTACGTAAGGATGAGGGTTTGTGGCTTGCAACATGTGATATCATTTTAAACGACGATTCTTTTTTTTTTAACCGGTTAACGTCTCTGAACAGCAAGGTCTGTAGATACGGGAAAGGATGGGGAGGGGGGGCAAAGAATGGAAGGAATTCGGCCGTGGTCTTTTGAAGGAAGCATTCCGGCATTTGCCTGGAGTGATTTGGGAAACCATGGAAAACCCAAATCTGGATGCCCGGACGAAGATTCGAACCGCCGTCCTCCTGAATGCGAGACCAGAACGCTAACCGTTACACCACCACTCTCGGTACGACGATTCTATCAGCGTGACTAAGCACAATTTCATTTATATGGGTTGGCATCAGTGTATGTTGCTAATCAAGTACGTCGTTTTTTAATAATCTTTGACTCCAGCATCCTCAACCATTTAGACTCATATGTGGAACAAACCATTTTACTATCATTGAGATAAATATTACATTGCTGAAATCAATGACTGATCATACCAGTAAGACAAGTCTCGTTCTGCTGTCAGTCGTCTATTTTACAGTACGTTACAGAAGTCTTGTTTAGTAGAAAATGCAGACAGCCATTCGAATAAATCTTGTTTAAATGCAATAGCCAATAAGGAATTCTTGTTTGATTGATAGCAGTAGCTAATCATGAGAACTATTGTAACGATTCTTATTTGACAGAAATCAGTGGATGATCATTTTACAATAAGAAAGACTAGGCTTGTTCATCTGAAATCATTGGTTTTTCATTTAATAGTTACTTGGACAAGTTTTGTTTTAATGATATCAGTGGCTTACCATTTTACAGTCCGTAACAATAATCTTGTTTAATTGACATCAATAGCTGAACACTTAAGCGACATAAATGAACGAAGTTTTTCTCGGCGTTGTATATTTATGAATGTTTCTAGGGAAACATTCATAAACTTAAGGGAAAGTTTGAAAATTCTAGTTCTAATCTATTTTTAAGGGGAGTAAAACAAAAATTACCACAATCGACAGATGCCATTCGATAAACTCAACAAAATACGAATTTTAATACCAAAACTATGTAAGAGCTAAACGCGTGTCGGGTATATCATCCAGCACTCATTCGCATAATTAATCTTCTCCTACGGATAATTCTATTCGTGCCATTATAAACTGTCCTCCTTTTATTTCAATTAATGCTTTCTCTGTTTCAATATCAACTTGGCTGGAACCGTGCTGTCATCCACTTCATTACGGTACTTCCAAAATTTAATCGTATGCCTATCGTTCTCATATTTCCGTAGCGTGTAAAAATGGTGCTATAACCTGTTCAGTTATCAGAGGCGCTTCAAGGTCAGTCAGCTCTATCCCCACTCCACTGCCCTCATCCCTATAAGTGAAAGGGAAAGAGTTTCCGCTGACAATTTTCCACTCCCTGCTTGGAGGGGTAGGCAACGGTGTGCAATTGTGAGGTGAGGACTGACATTAGGGGCAATTAACCTTGAACCGCAAGGTGAGGTTGAACAGAGTATAATCATTTAGATGTTAACACTACCAAGTTAGTCTACCGATAAAACACGACGTTTCGGCTGTCAAAAACTCTGCCGCCATTGTCAAGTCACTTGATAATGGCGGTAGAGTTTGTGACCGCCGAAACGTCGTGTTTTATTGATGGACTAACTCGGCTAGTTAAGATTTAATTCATATTCAACGCCGAGAAAACCTCCAGTCATTCATAGTTAATACTACCAAATATCCGACAATTTTCTCATCTAAGACAGAAAGGGTAAAAAAAAAAAAAATAGCTTCCTAAGTAAGGATACTTCACTTTAAAGCAGGTGAGTCATATTTCTAGTACAGTTATAAGCCGTAATTTACCATATGTAGTCTGGTGATTTGTTATCAGAACAGAATATAGTTTATCCTGTCGAATTATCAGATCAGAACTACATATGTGATGTAATATGACTGATTCTTACATCTTCGTGATTGAGAACCGATGAAAGGCCGTCGCTGAATTCCTTCCCATTCCTTGTACACAGTCCTTTCTCGCTTCTAATGTCCTTAATGACGACGTAGTGTAAAGCCTAGGCAAAAAAATACAACAAAGCAACAACACATTGCTTGTAGCTGAAGTCGTAGCAGTTATGTACGTGAACTGGCGCAGTATGTAATCTTACTTATCTTAACGAGATTACCCTGGGTGTCCACAGTCAGATAAAGCAATTATCGAAATAGGAATTGGTATGGCTCTATTGCTAACCAGTGTTTTTCCATATTTTAATAATTTATTTTTATTTGCTGTATTTGAGTCTTTAATGTCTCTGTTGATTCCTCCATATTTTTGAATGAAAAAACAAGTTTTCAACCCTTCTTTCGTGTTCTCTCAACTTGCTATCAAATAACTTTCTAGGATTTCTGGGAGAGAGAACCCTGACCTCCATTCCAGTACCAGCATCGTGAAATGAAATTTGGAGTCCCACCTCCGCCAATCAGTCCTATAAAAGACCGGCAACAGGCTCAACAGTTTCTGCGTTATACTGATACAATTTTTTGAAAAGCCGTACTACTTGGCTAGTATAAAATACTAGCCTCGTACCCGCGACTTCGTACGCGTGGATTAAGAATTTTTTGCCAGAATTAAATATAAAAAGTTGTTGGTAACGAAGGATTGGTCCCAAACAATATCGAGTCGGCATAATATGACAGGAAAGCTATCACTATATCATTCTACCGTCGAACCTGCCTCTTGAAGAGAATCAATTTCCAACATATTTCTGTCACTATTCGATAAGATTTCAAAATTTCGTGACTACAACTGTTAATCATACTGGAAAAAATATCCTGTGCCCTTCATACAGCTTTCCTTATAAAATTCCATCACAACGATATAGCCATATAGTCGTCGAAACGTAACAAAAAGACAGAGACTTACTTCCGTATTTATATCAGTATTACTGTGGTTCACACTCACACACTGACTGCGAACAACACCTGAGGGATCATTATAACGTAAAAAAGTGTACACCTACAAAATTGCAAGACCACCTACGATTTGCCTCGCATTGCACCCCTAACTTTATAATATCTACAGTTTAACATTCAATCCAAATAACCTACGGCCCAGGCCTGACTCTTACGATGAAAAACAATTTTTAAAAATCTTAGCCTTTATGGAGATTTGAACCGGAGACCACGACGTTCGTAAGCAAGCTCTTTAGCCACTGAGCTGCCAGTTCACTACACGGAAACACGGTCAGGAGACGTCCACATCCAACGTGTCTGTCTATCGCCGTATTTCGAAGTTATGAGACAACATGTGTTATTTATACAGATAATTTTTCAACCAAATGTAGACAGTAGTTTTCTCCTTGTTTCAAAGGATAAGTGTGCAAAGTTTCATCGAGATCCGATGAAAAATGTGGATTTTTATGAAGAACAAACAAACCAACAAACAAACAAACTTACATTCATCTTTATATATAAAGATTTACGTATACTATTGTGATCTTAAAAGTGCTAGCGTTGACCGCAGCTTATTCTGTACATTATTCAACACTGTAACGATTAACCATTCTAATCTCCTTGAACAGTTTGATGATGATAAATTATCTTAATGGCAGATAAACTTACAAAATGTCATAAGTAACTTGTATTTATTTCTTAATTCTAGTTTTCCCTTGGCTGACAACGTCGCCATTCATGTAAAGACCGGGAACTTTTCCGACGTTTCCTGTAACGCCACCCATCGTTCACTAAGAAACCCCCATACTGTACTAGAAAAGATTTGAATGGTGACGGTTAAAATGCAGAGCAGACATCGACGTACCCATATTGATTGCGATTTTTAGTGGATCCTTGCCTCAAAAATAACATTTCGCCAGACAATCATAACGGTTCTTAGAGAGATTCCTCACCTGGCACAACATGTCCTGAAAGTACTAAGAGCTGTTGTGTAACAAGTCTGGGCACAATTGTTTCACTTTTCGTGCAATTAAAGATAGGCTTTTGGCTGTTTTAGCGATACAATCTACATCATTACCGATTTTCGTTCGGAGAATTACATACCTGTGACCAGTTTACATCTGAACGAACTACACACATCGAGATATGAGGTAAAGAATTAATTAAAACATTCCTTCTCTGAAGCGAATCTCCCAGTACCTTACTGTAAATATTACTAACAGCAGGGGGATGGGGGGATGGGGAATTTACGTGATAACCAGTTTGTTTTGTTTCGTAGGATTAAAACAGTTGAATACTTTGATTTCAGAAAAAAGATTATTTCGTTCTCTGGAAGAAGAAGCACGCTCACAGATGTCCTGTTAAATTCATTTCTCCATTCTGACATTCACTTGAAACGAGGCCCTGAAACACAAACGATGGTTAAGCAGAGTACATTAGCACTTGGCTTTACCAGTTGCTGGTGGATATCAAAGTTTCGTTCTCTGGTCTTTATGATGAATATCTCGCAAGCTAATGTAACAAACAGTAATGGAACAGTGTGAAAACGGTTTGTTAACATAGCCTCTCATCTCGCATCCGTTTCTGGCGAGTGACTCAAATGGCCACCGGAAGGGTCGCCCCCGGAGGCATTGGGCACCGGAAGGGTTGCCCCCGATGCATTGACCGCAGATCTAGGTTTCCGGCCCCCTGCTCGACTTGAAGCGGTGGTAGTGACGTAGTGGAGACTTTGCCATCGCATCGTATGCTCACTGACGTAACTGATCAATTAGGATCATCGGATCCGATACGATCTTTTTCGTAGAAAGGTTTTGTTATAACACAAAAGACACTTGTTTTGCAGGTACAGTTCGAGAGCTTCGAATATAGTTACCGGACAAAGACAGTCTGCCTTCAGGGGTTCTGAACGATACTCGTCTTACTTTCCTTTTGCCATGGCGAATATTGTCTATAACCCCTGAAGTTGGATCCTACCATGTTCCGAAAGGTTACTCCATCAATGAAGACAACCGTGTAGTTTTATTGCAGCGAACAGTGTATTCTCTCTGCAAACCAGCAACCCAGTAATGTTTCTTCCATGCACCTCAAGTACTATCTTTTCAGTTACCAATCGTAGTTATATTTAAACATGTATAATGTACACATTAAATAAAGATAGATCTGTCCTTTCCGCATCAGGTTTTGTTTAACAACTGGTATGGCCAGGACATGTCAAAATGCATGTTAGTTATGAATTAATTTAAAAACACTAGAAACTAGGCGTCACAACAAATAAAAATATGCTTTTTTTCTGCGAACCGTCCATCCAACGATCGTCTTCACTGCCAGTCGCTTTTATATGTTAATCGCTGATTGCTTAATGATATATGCAGAAAAAAGTGAGTAATGTAGCGTTAAAAGCAATACAAAATACGATTTTAAATTAAATGCTGCCTGGGACATAGTGACAATTGCTTGGTTCATCGGGGAGCGAATTCTGATGAAGTTGTGTTTTTAGTTAGGTATTGTCCACAGCGGTAGAAAAGTTGACTCCTTGCGGCGAATCCTGGACCAGAATGTTTGGGGTGCATTATGAAACCTTGTAATTTCATCCACACAAAGTTAAGCGAATAGAAAATCTTGGTGAATATTAGAGGAATCTTTTTCGGTTGCAAAGCATCTTGAACCAATAAGCTGTTTCCTGTTCGTTGCTTAGTCTGCGTCGAATTTTGATTTGTTAAGCTTCATTTAAATAGTATCAAAAGTGACAATTCAATTCCGTAAATCCATCAACAGAAATATAGCCTAAAAGCAAAATCAGCTGCCATTTGTTGTTTCAACACAGCGTTAAAACGCCTATCCAATAAACGATTGGCATTGATACGCCACACATAATTATCAAATATTTCCTAAAAGCAGTAGGTTTACTATTTGGAAACAAAATAATCTCTCTAGTCATTCTTATGATTCTTGAGTACATTTTCGTTTCTTTGTTTGTACATTTTTTTTCCTTTTATAGAACCGAGCGTGGTGAGTTAACAGTTAACGCTCTGGCCTCACATTCGGCAGGACAGCGGTTCGAATCCCCGTCCAGCCATCCAGATTACGGCTTTCCATAGTTTCCCGAAAACACTCCAGGGGAATGCCGGGATGGTTTCTTCAAAAGACCATATCCGAATTTCTCCCCGCTCCTTGCTCCCCAGTCCTTTCCCGCCTTTAATGACCTTGACGTCGACAGTCAACGAGTCTTTTTTTTTTTTTTCCTGCTGACATCAGTCTTTCGACTGGTTTGATGCAATCGTCCGTCCCTTCCTATCTTGTGCTAACCTCTTCATCTCTACATGCCCCTTTACAATCCACGTCATCAATTATCTGCTTCATATATTCTAATCTCTGTCTTCCTATGCAGTTTTTACCTTCGACTGTTCCCTCCACCAGCAAATTAACTAATCCAGCATGTCGCAAAAAAAAAAAAAACTTTCATAGGGGCTGTGATTGGGTTTATGTGATTCACCCATTTGCAACAAAATAGAATGCTTTACTCTGGCATACGCCATTCGCTTTTATTATACCATCATCAGCACCCTACTAGCCAGTTTTATATGTACGTTATGATTTTTACGGCACTGTTTTATTATCAAGTTATTGTTTTAAATTGCAAAATATAAGTTAACGTTTTATTTACAGTTTATTTTTCCACTTATTACGGTTTCGTCCTTCGTTGTTACGTGACTGTTTTTTTTTTTTTTAATCTCACTGCTGTTTATCTTTGTTTCCCGCATATCATGTTAAAACCCGACAGGATTTGTTTCACTAAGAATCTACTAGAGAACTATTTTTTGTGCTCTCCAAGTTTTCCAACTTCTTGGAACTATGTATGTAACTTAGTTTTTATTGTATATTTGACATCCCGCCAAGCAACACTGGGTTACAAGTAATTGAGATAGAATATTTCCCTAATTTCTTCTTTGCCTTACCTTCCTTACTCATTCGCATTTATTTATATATTGTTCCTTATGTCCGGACCATGTGGTGTAGCGGATCAACTGTTTGCGCAGTTCTTTGTGGAGATGTGTGAAGGTTGAATTTTTTTCCCGACACGAGAAGTTTGCCGAGAAACACAAAGCCTTGTTGTGAAGCTATGAGGTGCGTACGCACGTCAGCATCTCCTCTCCGCCCTGAGCGAGACCTCTTGTGCACGTTATCGACTCTTCAAGAGCCAAAGTTTTGCTCTTCGCGTGAATACCCAATATACTCGTGCGTGAAACTGGCTGGGGAGTCACGTTCTGTAGATAAGCTTCCCAGACACAGAAGAAAGTCTTCCAACTAGGTCGATTTACATGCCTCTAAAACACAAGCGATGTAGGCAGCAATCGGGGTGCAGTTGTTATTTTTGTTAATACGATTAACTGATACTCATGTGTGTTTCAAGATCTTTATTTCATTAGTCGCATTTGCTAAACATTGATGCCAGCTCACAAGTACACATATTTATGTTTATTTATTTTAACATTCTTAAATGCTTAGAAAGTTTGAAAATGTGTCTTGTCATTTTTTTAAAAAAAAATTTTTACACCCGACGTAGATGTCTGGTCGTCGCAAGAATCCATTTTGTTCTCCACTAGGAGGTAATTTCCCCCAGGCAAATTTTGTTTCTACAGTTCCGATCTTAGTCTGTAAAACCTAACCAGCTCTGTGCTTGTTGCTGTTTTGGTCTACTTTATGACTCTATTCATAATTTTGCAACTTTTCTCTTTTAAGCCTTCCACATTTTCACAAACAAGTTGAACTATTACAAATGTTACTGTACACTACTCAATTATATATCAAATTATAGCTAATAATCCGATTTACGTAATGTTTAATATTCATAAGCTACTAAAAAGATCGTCACTGAGGGTTATGAGGCTCAGACAGACGAGCGCCGCGCATTGAATAGCCGTTGTCAGAGCTACATTTGACGTGACGTCACCGGAAGTGCGAGAGTCGAGGACCGTTATGGTCTAATGGAAAGAATGCGGGCACTAGTCCTCTATACAATGGTGTGTCAACCTTTCCATTCAGTTAAGCGACTGACAAGCTAAATCATTATTTTAGGAACACTATTTCGTTGCACAAATTTTCTCTACGGTACAACTTCCCTAGTCAGTGTAAAAATATTTATTTAGTATTCACGTTGTAAGTTCCCTGAGCTACGAATAACCTCTCGTAGGTCAGGTGCATCTCAAACATAGGTATCCGGAAAATACTAACGGAATTTCCGTTATCACATCCAATTTCAGCAAATATATGTACCTGGATATTTGCTGAAGATTGATCTGATTAAATAAGAGATAATGCACAACTGTTTCAACACATTGTTGCTAAAAAAATAAACTGAAAATACGAGATTTCTCTGAAAAACTCTTTAACTCGAACAATCGGCAAACTAAGAATTGTGAAGTTTCGAGAGGGTCACCCTTACTAGTAAAGATATGTTTCTTGGGATATTTTATAAATTTATTGGTAGTGCTTTAAATCGCGATAAACTTGGAAACTACTTACACGGTGTCATTAAAATCAAAGAAAATTGAAAACAAATATTGAAATAACGCGATGTATGGCAAAGCATAATGTTGGCCACATTGATCGCAATACATGTGGAGTTATATCGTTTCCCATGAAGTAATTTTCTCAGAAACATGGCGCTGATGAAAGCGCGTTACGTTAAAAGTAAGAACTAAATTCCTCGTGCTTAATGCCTTAACATGGAATATGAATTTTCATTCTGACCTTCGCTGGATTTCAACCAAACAACAACCACCTCTAATATTAATGCAAAAAACATCCATAACTTCACAGAACGCCTTAATAATAATACTAACATATTAATGTTTGTGGCTGTAATTGAATATTTTCTTAGTCTGATGGAACTATAATTTTTTATCTCTTCACCTTTAAACTGCATGTTTGGCGCAGCTAAATGTTTGTTCTGTGTTAGGAGGCGATAGTCAGCTGTTTTAAAGACGCCACTTGAAAATACCATATATTTCCCTGTTCCCTGTTAGCGTTGTAACATTTATGTGCATAACAAGATGTTTCAACCATTATCAATACAATTCATACGTTCGAGACACACTTTTAATATTTCCAAGTATGTGTGGAGCTGTAATTTGTTGCAGTTTTACTGTTTTTACTTCCATAGAAATTTATATTATCCATCTGGCTTTATAGTTATGTTTTCATGATCGCCCCAGTATTTGTATAGAAATATGCGATTTATATTTTTCTGAGTCAGTGGACATTTCATTTTTTTCTTCTTTCATTTGAATCAACCAAGGACCACGATATTCTGCATTTTCACTTATATTTTATTATCTTGTCATTTAAACTTCCGCATAGTAATGTTGCTTTGTTAACTACTGGTGATGGAGTTAATGAACTCATGCTAAAGTTTTTATGAATGAGGTTTCCAAAGCTAATTAAATTTTGATCTTCCGTTTAATAGTTTATATACAGTGTTTGTCAGTATCTTAGGAGAAGTAATAAATGTTCATATTCAGAAATGAGTATCTCAAGTACATTTATCTCCATTTACAATCGCTAGTGAGAATATTCTGTTTGCTTGTTGCATAGGCCTACATATACATAATTGTATAGATTCTTCGGTTTCTGCGACCATTTAGCAAGCACCAATTTATATTTTACTATCCAAGTAAGTATTGTATCATACCTTGTTCATTCAATTTTGAGACATCATAGTGAAGATAACACAAGATGAACATAATACTTAATTAAAATCACTCATGCTTGAAGCCGGACTCAAACTGGCGACCCTAACGGTACGAGGCTAGCGTGGTAGCCCCTACACTGCCAGGACCGGCTTGTGACATCATATCTGTAGGCTAGGAATGCGGATGTCACTCGTCCCATTAGACGATTTATGTCGCGGGCTGGATTGGATAAATATCTTGGCGGAGCGGTTACTAGAAAGACAGTCATTTGTTTCTCGTGGTCTTTGAATTTATCTGACCAAAGAAATATTTTTCAGTGATGTATTTATATGAGAAGTAGCGGATATGTATTTGGCTAACAATGATACAATCTCTGTCACATTCGTTTAGCTCGGTTTCCGCGAAACAAGAGCATCAAATAAAAAGATATTGCAGCTATGTCTGTTGATAGCGTTTGCAATAGTGTAATCATTGAAAGGTTCTACCTCGTGGAATGGAATACCAAGACTGAATACCATTATTCGAGTTAGGCACGATCACAGCAGGCTTTAATCAGTTATTTGATGTGTTTTATTTCTGTGAATCCTAAGCTCAATTCATCCCCCTTTCCTTTTCCCGAATTTAGCTCATAAATGGTTTATATCTATACAATAGTGTATTTCTCAACTTGCTCCAACTTTGAATACAAAAGATCTGCTGAATTGGGGATCCTTTGTAACCCTGAATATACTTTGGTGTTAGAGTTGCATGTAAAGTTAGTGAGAAAAACATCCGAAATTGTAATTTATATGGAGAACAACAAATAGTGTAAAATCTTATAACCAGTGAAAATGCCGTGGTTATTGTCAGCCATTGGAACGAAACTAAGTTTTTAGTTGACCAGCATTAATTTTAAATTTATTTTCATGACATATTTTCTTACTTTTATCAAACAATCTAGCTATGATTGGTCGAAGTTAGCATACGTTTCAGATATTCTGGGATAATGAAAGGTTTTTTTTGTCTGTGCTTGTTCTTCCACGTAATCGATTCATGGTAAAGGGAGCGTGCATAAACCACGCAGCTCCATTTTGGCCTCCTGTGAACCCCCCCCCCCCACGTAGCACGTAGCTTTTTTCCCTTTTGATTCCAGAAGACTTTTGTACTGTTCTCACTTGTCAGACTATTGTAAATTACATACGGAGATAATTAACTGAGGGAAATAAAAATTCACTTGCTGTTGTAAGTTCGATTCCTCATTTTAACTGTGAAAAATGTTATGAAAGGAAAGTTACGTGGCCGGGCTCGGAACCCTTCCCCCTCCCACCACGTAGCCCAGCGTAGCCTTCCAGCCAACCCCTCCCCCCCCCCCCCTAGACCGAGCCACGTAGTTTGTGCACGGTCCCAAAGGAGGAAAGTGAGTGCAATCCTATGCGAGACTTGTAAGCTGGGTACTGGCGTTTGTTGTTTCGTTCTCCGAAACGTGTATCTTTCAAACCGAAATGGTTGTTATCAAAACCATTCGTCTATATCAGTAACCGTCAAGATGACCCCGCTGTCCAATAGTGTCGCAAGTGAAGCTAACTTAGTTCAAAAACGTATTTTCTGCACATTCTGATGATTTTTTTTTCTTTCTCCTTATAACGAACACTTTCATGAAAAATTCTCTAGTTTGACTTCTTCAGATGTGCTCCAGGACTTAAGTTTAAATATTATCTCCAATAGACTCCCATCGCTGTTTATTTGAAGATGAGTATAATCGAATCTGTTCGAAACAAACTGCTGCCAACACGTTCACAGTGCCACAAGATATAATTCAGCGAAACAAAATCAATTACAAGAACATTAGTCTATCAGTGGGCACTAAGAAAACCTTTTATCATATACCAAGATAACGAAAATTAGTGGGAATTATTAGGAGGAGACTTCTGGTGTGGGTGTGTGGAAATCAGCAGTCAGAATATGGACATAGAGTGTCATGAATTTCTTAATCCGAATTCTGTAATGCTATATTGAATAACTGTTTTAGCCTTCTATATTTGTTTCATAATTTTGTGAATACTTACTCAATTTTTCTACTTTAATGTGTCTTAATTTACATATTCAAAATGCTCATTAGATAAAACGATAATAATACCGCGTATCCTCCTACTTTTTTTCTTCCTTCTTGTTCCTTCTCTCATTCATTATAAATGAAAGCAAACATGCTCTACTTCAGAATTTCTGCAGAGAAAGCTTTGTAATGTAATTGCCTTATAAATAATGCTGTCTTTGGGAGTTTCCAAAAATGGAAAATTTTAGCCTTTGCGCTATGGGTACCACAGGAAGAGGATATCGCAATTAACGTTAGCCAATAATGATCAGTGACAAACCAAAGGAGCTTGAATGGTCCAGTCTTTCTCTGCTCACGGAAGTTACATAAAACAAATTGACACAGTTCACGGAAATATCTGATAGTACCCCGCGTACTTTTTGTGGAAACAATGGGGAATATCCAAGCATTTGCTTACATAATTACTGCCGCTCGACTAAAAGCTATTAACGTCCGCAGCCAAACTTCTGGATGTGAAAGGCAGGACGTTTTACATTTTTTATAAACTTATCTTTTTACAGGATATGGATACGGCCCAGGGGTTACATAAAGTGGCATGTAGTTGTTGTGAAAACTTCAACCTGACATTTAATTACTTACCCTCTGTGGTTCTGTCAGGAAAATATTTACCCTGCTAACTAGTCTACACGATAATAATACTGCGTCTCCTCGTTTTGCTTTGCTTCCCCTCTCATTTGTTATTAATGAAAACATAACATGCCCTACTTGGAATTTCTGTATATAAAGCTGTGCGATGTAATTGCATTATAAATAATGCCATCTTTTGAGAACTTCCTAAGCTGGTAATTCTATCCCTTTCTCTCTCGATACTACATTATTCATTTTTAAACAACCAACTTCAGCGGTTTTCCGGTGTCATTTTACCGCGCATAACATGAGAAACCTTATACGTAAACACTCCACAGTCACTTATTGGATAACTGGAATTCGTGTGCTATAGTCAAATTAAAATACATTTGGCTAGATTCAGAATACACCTTTCTTCAGCTCAAACTCTAATACACCTTTAAGTGATTACAAATGCTGTCTGCACAAAAATTACTACTGAAAACTACATTCAAGTTCATAGATTGCTTTTGTTACTGTCTAAACGTCTTACAGTTAGACGATATTGACAATTTCTTCCTGTAATTTAGAAAAAAAATCTATTGTTTGCATGATGTTCAGAGCACTTAAATAAGAAAAAAAGAAAACTCACAAGATGTTAGGAACATGAGCTGGCGGAAGCGGTGTACCGTGAAATGAGAAATTTTTGTTGAGGACTAAAACACAATTTTGATCTGTACTCGACATCCCGTGTAAGTGTGGTAGATTAAAAATTTCTAAGACAGAAATTGTGTTATATTATTTGTAGACATAACGTAAGAACAGTAAGAAATGTTTTAATGTTGACTAGGTGTAAAATGATACCATAACATTGCACGTTTATTACTACGAATTATGGGAATGTTCTAGAAATTTCTCGGAAACGACCATTGGTCTTTTTTTTTTTCTCGACTGGTTTGATGCGATCCTCCATCTCTTCCTATCTTGCGCTAACCTGTTAATATCAACAAACTTCCTAGAACCGATATTCTTAGCAATCTGCTTCATATATATATATCTTTGTCTAACTCTACAATTTTCCGTTTCAGTTGTTCTTTCCCATTATAAAATTAAAAAACTCTATCTGTTCTTCCCATCTAATTCTTTCTGATATAATCATCTCTGCTTTCCCGTATATCTACTTAATTTTTCAACGAACATTTAACTTCTTTATGGTAATCTTCAACACAAGCTTTATTTTTATAAAGGTATTTACTCCATAACTGCACTGTTATTTCTGAATTTTACTAATCAATACTGCTTTTGAAGATACTCTGGTTCTTATATTCTTGTTTCGACCACCGGTTGAAATTTTACCTCATATTTAGTTGTCACTGTTTTACTTTCTGATTCTTTTCGTTGTTTTTTACTCTTTGGTTCATATTCAATTAAAAAAAAACTTCTCCCAGTATTTTTTGTTCGCATGATTTCAATAATTTCTCAATATCCTTTTTGTTACCTTGTGAACAGGATAATATCACCAGCAATAGTAGAACACCTGCTTGATTCTACCTGAACATTTACGCTCCATTAAAAAATTTCTTCCATTTGATAGTTTCTCAATATAGACGCTGAATATTGTGTGGACGAACTGTACTCCATATATACTGCTAGAAAGTTTCTAATATTTAACAGGTCCCGTTCCTGGAGACAATCAAGACCCTTTCTCCAACTTGAGTAACATCCCTTACTCACTACATTACAACTTCTGAATCCCTGGCGAGGCACCGCAGTGACGGATACAAATCTTCCTTGCCCCTTGATAACGAACTACCCTGAGTGATGGAGCCGACCAGAATTCTGTTATGTCCGGCCGGCTCCTGGTGCCCCGTGGGTGTCGTAAAGCCAACACCCCCTCCCTCCAACCCCCTTCCCCCCCCCTGTGT
>JARYHS010013631.1:97319544-97482172 GCA_031002005.1 Vandiemenella viatica
GAAAACTCTTATCGACCCCTTGGTATCGATATAGACCACTTTGGGGACCCCTGGTTTACATAGACAACTAGTGTCACGAAACTAGGGAAACCATCGTAAAATACTCTGGTGAATTGGTGCATGTTTTCTGTATTTTCCTACGAATGCAAGCTGCACATTCGCAATCGAAGAATATTTCGCACATTTTAACACATAAAAACTCTTCTCCTGATTTTCTGCCATCTTGTCCACTACTGCCATTTAGTGTGCTCGCCAGACACCCACGCTGGATTTTAAACTTGGTGAGTTTATGTATCACTAGTCTTTGTAGGTCGTATATAGACAGTGTTTTGAAACCCGATGAATAATTTAGGGTAATCCTGCATATCATTATGGGCATCCGCTGTCAACAAATTTTGTTCTATATCTAGGCTACTTCTACCGTGCATTGCAAAACAACTGCACGAAAACTTATTTCTCCTCTATCCATTCCAGTCCGTATGGTCACGAGGCAAGAAGCAATACAGATAAGCATCAGTATTGCTCCTCATTTTATTGCGAAACATATTTGTTTGCGGGTGAAGTATGTCCTTGCAGTCGAAAATGAGATTAGAGTTCCCATGTTAGTCAATAACTTCAAGTCAAAATTGCTTCATCCAAACCTTTGTATTAGTTCTGTTGTGAAGCTTTCGTGCAGGCTGTGGCAATCGATGTCTGGTGTTTTTCAATGTTATTATTAACTCTCTTGCAACAGAACCCTACAGCGTAACGTTTTGATGTGGACTAAAAAAAGTTTTGTATACTATCTCCTTTATATACACATAAAAATTTAAAGATCACAGTCAATTCATGTAGTGACCCCACTTCATATTGTTATGTACAGTCCTTACGTAAGTTTTACAAAATTGATTCATTGATTGGGCTGGGACTGTTTGTCAGACAGACGACGTCGTTTTCGTTTGAATTTATTGGGGAATCTGCGAAATTCTTTAATTTATGAGTGCAATGAAGTAATTTTTTCCGCCAACCTATTTAGGTCGCAATGACAGGAGGGATAAGATTAGAGATATAAGATGGCGTACTGATGTTTTTATGTATTTTTTCTTTCCTTGTTCTGTTCGAGATTGGAATACACAGAATTAGGAATGGTGCTTAGCACCCTCTACCACCCACAATATTTGTGAATTTCAGAGTATGGATGTAGATGTACTGTAATTACACCCACATAAATGGAAGAATCAACTTTTCTATAAATGAACAGGTTTTTTTGTGTTGGTGGTCAAGCATCTTCACTTTTTATCACCTATAACTACGAGGCAGTATGAAATACATATTGGTAAGGTTGTAACTTTTTACAGAGGTAAGAAGTTCCGTTTTAAATGATCCATGAATAGAAGAGTACATGCTCTCTTTACAGAACTCACAATTGGAGACTTGGATGGCAGCGAATACTTCCAGAAATGTTCATCCTCAGTTTAGGTGACAGAGCTGTAGAGTACAAAATGTTTTAAAACTGTACAATTCATTTATTGTATACTTCAAACATCTTCAACTCTTAACATCAGTCTTGCTCCATCTGTGAAATTTTTATTCTATGATCACGTTAACTCGGGCAATATTCATATTATCGAGTTAAATTTCATTTGCAGCCGCTATGTTGTCGAGCTTGGTGTGATTACACTTCGCACTTTATTTTTTTTTTTTTGAATTACATTTCCGAGACACACAAACTTTCATTTTTTGGTGTGTGTGTGGGGGGGCGGGGGAGAGGGGGGAATTTTCGTTGGGTAGGGAGGAGAGGTTGCGGGTCGTTGATGACGCGCTCATTAGAGTGGATAAAGCAAATGCTGACAAAGAACAAAGAACAGGGAAGAAATTTGCCAATACCTTTTTGAAGGAATCACCTGAACTGATTTGGGGAAATAGTGAAAATCAAACCTGCGTTCTCCCAAATATGAGGCCTGAGCGTTATCGCTTCCTCATCCAGTTTGATAAGACATTTAGAAACTGTCGCCACATTCAGTAAATATTCTGGTGATAATTTTTTTTGTGGTCATTCTCCAGTTTATACATTCCTCCATCTCTCCTACCTTGAGTTAATCTCTTCTTCCAATCACATAGCAACGTACGTTTCATGTACGTGTACATGTACATGTACGTGTACATGTACGTACTCTGATATTTGTTCTACTATACAGTTCTTAAGCACATATATTCTTCATGAACAGTAGAATGGAAGTTAATTGAGTTACGGATATAAAACTAGGAGTAAACTCGTACCTTGTTTTGTTATGATCATAGCTCTAAAATGGTGACCAGTTGGCAGACAGCTTAAGGTACACACTTTGACAATAAATTTATTGTTAAAGTGTGTACGTTCGGACTTGTAAATAGTGATGTAAAAGCTTACATGATTAGGAAACTGTTTGCACTTGGGAAGAAAGTTCATCACCGCTTTCAGGCGTTTAGAGGATCAAGCGTCGAATAAATATATTATCCTCGGCAGAATCACTTAACAATTTAATAATAATCAAGTTGGTATGATTTTAGGGACAATAAATGAGTTTTTAGAGTCATCGTTCATGAGCATGTGACTCTAACTGATCTATTTCTAGAATTTAATTATTTCTGGACCTCTTACGTACGATTTAAACCAAAGATGCACTGCAGAGAATAAAAGTGAGAAAAATGATTTTTTAGGGACAGAAAAATATTTTTTTTGCGTCAAAAATCATGTTAACGTTACTTCATTTGGCTGAAATAACAATTTGACGTGTATCTGATCTTAATGATTCACTCTGCAAAATTTGAAATATTTCTGTCTAGTTTGAAGGGACTATGAAATATTAAAGAGGTACAGAGACGACATCGTTTTATATATAAATAATTTACTAAGAAAGAATCAGCATATGATTTTAAACTAACTAAAAGTTTTAATTTTATAACACAAGGTTTCTAACTTTACCATCAAACTGTCATAGAAATTTTACTCTAATTTATGCAGGTGTGAACAGAATGAGGAATATTGCTCCACAGTGCTATAGTATGTGAAAAGATCGCTAGTCAAACAGCTGACGGTTAGAGCCGTGTTCGGGGTTCTATATTGCAGCGTAGCGTCGATAACATTACCGCAAACATATCAAAGGAAGATTGCCATGTCGTTACACGGAAACAAATTTCCGCATTTGATTATACCAACTGTGTTGTCGCTAATCAAAAAACGAAGTATCCCATAGCTAACTCATGGAGCTAATGTAAACAGGTCAAACATTAATTTACCAAAATAGTGCACAGTATTTTACGTGACCATGCCTCATCAGCACAAAAAACTTCAGTCATCTAGTATCGGCAAAAACCCAGCAACGGCTTAATGCCGGAAACGTTTGGTTGAATTTTTGTCATATTTACTCCTCCATAGGGCTTTAAAGAAGCTTTTCCGCTCTTCCAGAAATGAAAGGTCCTTGCAAACAGCCCAATATCCAAAACTGAAGTGGCAAAAGTGGTGGTTAATAAACATTCTAAAACTCTCTCCACATAACTAGTCTCAGAAGAAAGTCAACGAAAAATATTCCAGTAACAAGCACACGGATATGATCTGAAAAGTTCTTGACAATGTCTAAAGTTTCAAGAGTATTATAATATATTGGAAGATTGACGAAACATCATAACAAACACATTTTTGTGGAGAATAATAATCACTAAATTTCAGTTTTGTTAGTTCACCCAGAATATCAACCTCTTTTCTACAGGCCGAGAACTTTTCAAACTGGCATCATACATTGTCCTGTTATCAGCAGAAAACAAGTTCGGTGCAACAGATACTTGTGCGCTATCGATACCGTACCATTAACTGCGAAAAAAGTAGAGAAGCATACCACACCGTTGTGGAATACTGAGACTAAAATGGTAAACTCCATAGTTCGCGAGCCCCAAAACGAATTCCAAGCGATTCCAGAAAAAAGAAATCTCCGTTTCTAATCAACATACGAAAGGCTAACAAACAATCCAGTTACGATAATGAATATAGACATGCAAATAGCTTTTTGTGTTTTTATATTTTTTTTAAAATCCCAACGGTCGTTTGAAATAACCCTTCCGGCACTCGCCTGGAGTAATTTATGTAATTTAGGGAAGCTAAGGAAGCCCGAAATAAGTATGACAGAGCAGGGGATCGAAACCGCATATTTCAGAATGCGAAACCAACGGGCTCCGTATGTTGTTTATGTAGGTTTCTTATTTTTTTTACTATGGCTTTACGCCTCATCTACGTCGAGGCCATTAGAAGTGGGACGGGACTACGAACAAGTTACGGGGAGGAATTCGACCAATGACCTTTTGAAGGAAGCATCCCGGCGTACGCCTGGAGTGATTTGGGGAAACCATGGGAAACACAAATCTGGATGCCCGGACGGGGATTTGAACCGGCATTCTCCCGAATGCGAGGAGGATTCTTATAGATTAAACACCAAACCAGAGGAGGGTATACCCGGTCGTATACAGACCTACCCACTTCAACAAAAATAATGATAATAATAATAATAATTACCTTATAGAAAGTTGGTGTACAGAAATTTATTTACTTCATCCCGTTAATGTGATAGTGTTCTGTCACTACCTGCAACAAAACATAGCACCGAATCCTCTGTCATGTTCAATTTAATATGTTGGATTTATAGATCGAGGGTGGACTTATCCTGGTCATACATCACTCGATTGCCGCGTAAAGCCTGTACTAACTTCTAATCCCGCTGAAAATGACGAGTTGAACACAGTGTTCTAACAAATCACTTTTTCCAATATGCTTAATTAAATACAATTTTCATTAAAAAACAATCATAACTATTATTTTGTGATGTTGATATTTCGATTGCAGCCTACATCGCGATACAGTTGGAGCTACTCGTACTTACGTCTGAGGTAATATCGACAGTGAAAGCAAAGGAAAATACGACTTAACGTTATGCCGCTTAGTATTGGTTTTAATACTGGCCCAGGACTTATAGAGCGCGGTAAATGTGGAACTACTTACAACCACATGAACTAATGTTTTCAGGAACATGGTGCTCATGCTGTAACGTCAAATGCCAGTTGCCATTCCGATCCAGGCAAAACTTTCAGTCTAATAAAAACTACTGCTAACATTGCTCCTTCAAACATAAAGGTGTTATATTACATACCTGTGGTCAAAGAAATTCTCGAAATCATATACATCGAACAAATATAAATAAATAAAAAGCAACGATTAATTAATATATTAATCTAAACCCAAAACATGTTTGTCTTTCAGTGTTTTAGTGATTCATTTATTTGCGGATACCTAACTAAATTGTACTGTTCTTGAATAATGAGCATTACCTTGAGTTGGTAGAAGCATCTCTGGTCGTTGTAGCCCGATAATAAAGGCCTGGAACGTAACGTCAGCGATATGGAAACGAAGTGACAGTGATAAAACTTAACCTTTTATTAGTTCCGATAATTGTCAGCCTGCTTATTGTAACACACTCATATAATCGCGTGTACTACATTAGTAATGTAGTACACGCGGGTAAAGACGCGTGCTATATTATGTTCCACTGTTTTTTTTTTTTTTTTTTTTTTTTTTTTTGCTAATGATTTTACGCCTTGCCAACGTCGAGGTCGTTAGAGGCGGGAAAGGACCCGGCGCAAGGAGCGGTAAGGAATTTGGCCATGGCCTTTTACAGGAACCCTCCTGGAATTAATCTGGAATCATTTGCGGAAACCATTGAAAACCCAATTTGGATGGGGATTCGAACTCGCGTCCTCAAGAATGCGAGGCTAGAGCGTCTATTTTCATATTCTAATCCGTGTTATGGTGGAGACAAAATACCTGTTCTCCGCTATATGGGGATGGGTCAAATTGTATAAGACCTCAATTTTTTTTTTAGATGTAATGCATAGCACTCTTTATAAAGGCATGAAAATTGTGGAATAATTGGCCGGTTTCTTGTGTCGACATTCTCTCTCGCACGAAACGCATCCGGGTCCAGATTAGGTTTTATTAAGAGTCATGACCACAGCGCCGTGATTGAAAACGATGACACAGCGAATCAAATTTCTTGGTTCCGATTTTAGACAGCAACGAATCGACTGATACGTTAATAATTTGCCTTACAGCTCAGACCAACCTACTAGACTTTTGCGAACACAGAGGAAGATACGGTATTCGTCATCTATGACGGAGAACGATCAACTTCGGAATGTTAGAACAATAACTGGAGAGCAATGTTACGCGTATTAAACTGTCACAATAAAAGAAATCGCCAAGCAGAAAGGAGGGAAAAATCAATAAGACGGCTTAGACCTTTCTGCTTTGGAAGAATCGAAAATTTGAACCAATTGTGGCACTATTTCCTAGCATCGTCCAAAATTACTTATTAAAATATCCATTTATTGCATCGAATTGTTCACCCAGTATCGTTCCATGTAATAGTCAGTGTACCGTTTACGGGTACCCATCACTGTACTTTAAAACTTACTATCTTCAATGAGTCCCAACCCTGCTCCTTTATATATCCGGGCATCCAGATTTCTGTTTTCCGTGGTTTCACAGATCACTCCAGGTGAATGTCGGGATGCACATGGTAAAATTCCTTTCTTTTCCTAGCCATAGTCCTTTCCCGCCTATAATGACCTCGACGTCGACGAAGCGTAAAGCAATTAGAAACACTGGACTGCAGCAAACACGAGTATATTTCACGTTATTTTCTGTTTTTACAATTGTTTATTGCCTTAAAAATTCTACTAAGATTTTAAAATAATTTATGTTTAACTGATTATTGTTTCAATCAATATTCGCAATTATTATTATTATTTTTTTTTTTGTCAGGGGATTAAAGATTTGTTGCTGTTTCGTTTTATCTTCGGTCACCAACTTTCTCGTAGCTTCAACGTAAATAGTTTTCAGACTTGATGATCTAAGTCTGACAGTGATTTTATAGTAAATAGCATTCACATATAGTCACACTATGCTTCCACGTTTAGATTAAAGTTATCATTTTGATCTATCTTCGGCGATTTGGGTCGGGAATAAAGGAATCTGTGCCTAGCTAACAATATGAAGAATTAAATTCAACCACCAACTTCTTATTAACTGAAAGTATTTATCACATGACTATACTTAAGAAATTAAGTGCAAATTTTTCTGAAAATATAACTCACATTGTGACTAAACTAACCTGCAGTCAAACTGATTAATCAAGCGTAATGTAACTAGCAGCCGGAAATCTTACAACACCGTGAAAACGTATTGGTTCCCCTATCTCTGTATCATTCACTTAGTGGAAGGTTAAAAATCAAGCTTGAGCGGCGCACTCTGTATTCTGTATAGTGCCCAGAGATATAATTGTGTCACTAGCGTCATGGACGGATTATTTCCATTGTTCTGATGGTATCATTCATCTCATTTCCATGACATAGTTTGAATAGGAAGCCGCACAAAGTGATTATTGCATCACACGGATGCCCTTTGTACCGTAAACAAAACGGTAAGCCTGAGAGCGTTAATGACGTGAGTGTTTGGGACTGGACGGGATCAATAGAGCAGCCTGCCACGCCCCGACCTTGGGCAAGAAGCCACAGCTGACAGGGCCAAGGCAAGCTCAAAGAGGGTTGCATTATTTTGCACACTGAAAATAGATCACCTCTGTACGGAAGTCTTTTTATGTTGAAATTTAAACAAATACCTCGATTCTAAACCTAGAATACAGCTCAAGTAATAAGGTAAAGGTCATGGGGTTCCTACGGCTCCGCATTCCCATTACAATCGTTGGCACTAGAGTAGATGTGACGGGGTCAGCCACGCTCCGGCCGTTCTTTTCCTTCCCGCGGAGTTTCCTCCACCGTACTCATTGGACAGCAGGTTGAGAGGGCCTGGGCAGCCGTTCCAGACTGAAAAGGAAAAATCCTTAGCTTCGTCGGGGATCGAAACCCGGGGCCGCAGGCAGACGCTCTACCGCCTGAGCTAAGCGGCTGGCACCTCAAGTAATAACATTTGATTAATTTTTTCCTGAGTCGATTTCAATTTTGAACTTTTTAGAGCCTTAGAAATCTCAAAAACTCTTAAAAACGTGAATTTTTTTAATCCTCATCTCTGCGTAATGGCGAAGTGTTTTTTTTTTTTTTTTTTTTTTTTTTTTTTTTTTTTTTTTTTTTTTCCCTCAACGGCATTATACAGCCCCACTACGATTTGTAGCTTATCTGTGGTTTCACTGATGCTGATGGATTTTATTTTCTCGAACTGTACGCTTTGGGGGAAAACCGGCTTTGAATGTAGTGATTACGGCCTGTGTGGAAACCCTTTTGATATTCTTATTCTTTCGATAGCTAACTGTTTTCATGTGGTCAGTTGGGGATCATTGCCGCAATCAGTTGTGTTAACAACTCGACGATTTTCCTCAGCTGAATTGCTCGTCTTGACTCTTGATTACAGCATGGGTGCCCGTGTTGGTCATTTGAGTTGGTCGGTGGATGATTATTGAAGTGGCTTGATGACCATCTCTGAGGTCCTTCCAGTCTTCCCATTCGTTGGGAGTGACTGGGTTGGTGCTGTCGTTGACGGCTTCTGATGGCTGCTTAAAGATTTCTTCTTATGGGGCATCCCCCGTAACTGGCGGCGTGGTCAGAGCCACAGTTTGCACACGTCGGCGTTGCGTCACGTGGACGTGTGCAAACCAAATTGTTATGACTCCCTCTGCAGCGAACGCAGCGCACTTGCTTGAGACAGTCAGAGGCTTGATGCCCGAAGCCTTGGCTTAGTCTTTCATCTTGTTCTATTTGTGTGGGGATGGGGGCTAAGTGTTGCCATCTATCTGCGAAACTTGTGTTCTGCACGATAACTGATTTATTTATTTATTTATTTTTTGGTGTGAAATGTATAGTTTATGAGTCAGAAGTTGGAGACTACTCAAGCATTTACCTAGATTAGTGTGGGAAACCTCCTAAAAACCACAATCAGAACGGCCGGTACGCCAAGCCCATGACTAATCTGGACCCCTTGTACTTCACGATCCAGTGGCACTCTAACCCGAGAATCCACACTGGCGGGTATAGGAGTAATTAAGAAGAATTAAAAGGGAAGCAGATATGAAAATAATACGAAAGTCACTTTCAACAAACATTAAATTTAGTCCACGACTCACAGTAAAATAAGACCATATTGGTTGGAAGTGAAGTATATTTCCAGAAATGTTTACTTTACATAAATATTAATTCATGTTTGATTCTTCATCATTTGTTTATAGGATTAACTTAGAAACAATTATTAACACTACTAAAAAAATAATATTTAAACAACCGGTATAAACCCGGTTTAAATTTTTTTCAGTGTCAACTCCTACCATCATTTTGGTTCAGGTTTGCAGATTATCGAAATATTTACACCCGAATTCTTATATTTTTAAGGTGTTTAAGATGAAAGATCTGAAGATTACATATAAGTTTAATGTAAAAGGAGATAATTGACTTTAATTTTATATAGAGAAATTGGCAGCTTGAAAAAACTTTAAGAAATATATGTATTCCAAACAGATCTGTAAAGAATCCGAGTTCCAAAAATGTTTTAGTAAACTTATTGAATTTCTTTTGAATACGACTTTCCTCAAATTAAAGAAGAATCTCTAGAACTAAATGAAATTCTTAGATTAAAGTTTATTTCCTATAATTATAAGACATTATAAATAAGGAATAGTCGTCTTCAGCATCAAAACATTTTTTAATCATGTAGATGGTCTCTTTCCCTGTGTTAGTTTTACAAGTTAGTATCTTTGAGTCTTATTTCCGCTTTAGGAACATTTACTGTCAAGCCTGTTTCGTATTAGTGTGCAGTTTGTTTTTGCTTATGTCTTTACTCCTCGTCAAAGTCGAGGTTTTTAGTGGCAGGAAAGAAATGAGGACGAGAAATGGGAAGGAATTTGCCCCTGCCCTTTTGAAGAAACCGTCCTGGCATTTGCCTGGAGTTATTTAGGGAAACCATGGGAAACCCAAATCTGGATAGCCGGACGGGAATTTGAACCTGTGTCCTCCCGAATGCCAGGCCGTATCCTAACTGCTTACATGCAATTTTGATTCTGTGAGATTTCGGTGTAAACATATTTGAAAATCAGGATACAGCTACGTTTATGCAGTAATATGTGAAAGTGAGTGTAACGATTGAATTAATAATAGTTGTCATAGAGATTTGTGGGTTTCGTCGTACAGTATATTTTAGTATCTGTTCGACCGAGCTTCGATCGATATTAATGTCAGTAAACTTTTAGGCAATTCAAACTTCATTTAACAAGTAAGTCTTTTTTCAACACAACATTGTAGGAATGATGTAGATTCTCCGTACGAGTAGTTTTAATGTACCCGATTTCTCGACCCTACAAAATGCTGCACTCAGCATACCATGTATAATAAATAATATTTTAAGGGCTACACAAACAAACGTTTGACTCTATGCTTTGTGCACTATAATAGCAAATGAACCGGAATGTGTTGCTGAACTGATGGAATTCTTTAGGAAAGGCTCCTGTCTAGCTAATTTCCTAATTAACGATAAACTTTGCCTCAAGCAATAAAACTATAAAATGTCGTGGCTCTTTATCGTCTATACTGAAAAATTTAAGTTTTTTATTCTTTTGTGAAGTTCTTCTACCACCATCAAAAACACTTTAAATGCCAATGGAATATATTGTCTTATCATCGTTTACTTTGAAACATATACTATCCTGGTTTTTTTTTTACATTCTTCTGGTCGCAGATGATGGCTTTAGAAGGGCTTGTAAGATTGTCTTTACTCTTGAACGGTGATAAAGGATCAAGATATTGATCGGGACCTAGTTGTCGATTGTTGTTTTGTACCGTAATTCCGTTGTTAGTGAGTTACAGTTGCTATATCGAAGCCTACATACTAAGTGCAGTGGCGTCACTCCTAGCAGTGTGTCTGTATAGACCACAGCCGGATACTCATGCTTTGCTGTCGTAGCATTTCCTCGAGGTGTTTCTGATAACTTGTACAGCACATGACAACACTTTAAATCCTCATATTGAAAGAAGGGTTGTACGATGCTAGGAAATTAATGCTGTGCATGGGAACTTCCACTGCTTATAGAACAAATAAATTGAATCGTTTGAGGCATCGTATACAATAAACTCGCGTCAGTATCAAAAAACCTGACGTTTCCATCGTGTTCCTCAGATGCCAAGTTCTAAAACTGGGTAGGTGAGAAACATTTTTTTTTAACTGCTTACGTCTCTTAACAGCGAGGTCTTTAGAGACGGGAAAGGATGGGGAGCAAGGAATGGGAAGGTATTCGGCCATGGCCTTTTGAAGGAAGCATCCCCGCATTTGCCTGGAGTGATTTCGAAAACCATGGGAAACCCAAATCTGGATGCCCGGACGAGGATTCGAACCGCCGTCCTCCCGAATGCGAGGCCAGAACGCTATCCGTTACACCACCACGCTCGGTGGGTAGGTGAGAAACAGCGGGATGAAGATATTAATCGGAAAGTGGTGTCTCTCAGTAGTGACGATTTTAGAAACGCAAGAACTATTTTAATTTTTACAGACTGTAGTAAGAAAATTGTATTTATTTCTTCGTGGCGATGACCTATATATAAATACATATTTTTTTTTTTGAAACTTCGTGTTTTGTTGATGATTTATAGCTTTACGAGCTATCCCGCGTCGTTTATTGGATTATCTAAGCTTTCGGCTGTTATCCTCCAGCCTTCTTCAGAGATACTGTTTATATTTATGTTCACATAGCAACAGTCGCCAAGCATCGCAGAGGAAAAGGCCGCTATCTCTAAAGAAGGCTGGAGTATAACAGCCGAAAGCTTAGATAATCCAATAAACGATGCGGCATAGCCCGTAAAGCTATAAATCATGTACAAAGAGGTCATGTTTTGTTGTTGGCGGATAACAATGCGGTACTTCGCTGGCAGAGTAAGAAAGGTGGTCGCATGATTATTAGTTTTGGAGTGAAGGAATACGTCACTTTTGATGGAGATTCGTGAGTCGCATGGGAACGTTGAGCAACAGAAGAAGAGTAGGCCCCAGAAGTCCACGGCCGTTTGGTACTTACACTATCTTACTATCTTATCAATAGTATCCATACATCTCTATGTAATAAGAAATTGAATGCTAGATGTTGTTTTGTCAGTAGAGAACCAATAACAACATAATCGGTCTATCAGGAAATCTCAATTATTTAGAACGTAGAATACTTAATGGGCACTTCCTAAGTACCAGAAAGATCAAGGGCATTTTGATTCTTCTAAACATGCCAAAGACGACTGACGGTGAGGTGATTGTGTATTGGAAACACGGAGAAACAAACACAGCTAAATCAAGACCAGGAGATAATGTAGGAGGAATTAAACTGGGCTTATATCCTCTGTATGTGCCCTCATGTGATCCTAACAGAAGTCTCGGACCAGCTCACAGTAGTACACTGTACTTACTAAATGAGTGTTCCTAAATTAAGTCTCTTCTATTACTCACCGTGGTGCACTGTTCACCTACAATCGTGTTCTTTGACTCAGCTTCGAGCTGGCAGTGTGTAACTAACTTTTAATGGACTTCGTTTGGTATTTATGAATATAGTCACAAATATTGGAAAGAAAAAAGTATATATAAGGGAAGGAGAGTTTTAGCCAGTTAATATAATTAACCTACATGAAGCTTTATATTTTATTAAAGCAGGGCGCTAATAACCTCGATGTTGACGCGCCCTAAAGTTCGAATAACATTTCATTAAATCATTAGCCTGATAAAATACGCGATAATGTTATTTCTGTCGCTACTTATATATCAGCCCATTTTCCTACGCAAGAGAGTTGTGATAAGACATTTTATAGAAACTCTTGAAGCTTTATAACAAATTCTCCAAAATAATGCTTCCAATAACCGATTAATTTCTGAAAATCAAAATGTTCAAACTTTATGTCCGATTGCCTGTCTGTACATCAAGTAAATTTTTTCCAATGACTGAATAACTGAATAATTATAAGAAACATATTTCTTAAGTAGAAAAACACATTAACAGGAGATTCTACACAGTCACTAGAAAGACGTCTGCCTTCTCTTCGGTTCCTTCGAATTAGCGGTCATTCATGACATTAGCCAAGTAGTGTGATGGGTCCATTCTTTGATGTTCGACTGTTAATCAGAAGGGTCCCCCGTCCTTTTTTCCGACCTTAATATATCATTCAACTCCGCAAGCTAGTTATAATGCTTCTATGATAGGGATTCCACGTAAAATAGGAGGTAAGCCATTTACAGTGATATGTCACCAGGGCGTTAATACAACCCGCAGTCGTTATTATTAATTACAGCTATAAAATCTCAAGCGCGAAACAGGCGTTTAATAATAAAAAAATACAGTGTTGATTTCGCTCATTTGATCCAATAATGACAACTCAAAAATGAGCTGCCTTGAATTATAATCATAGGATGGACCATTTTCGCAGATGTTACAACAAATACTATACATTTTTCCTACTTTTATACTGTATCTTTCAATAAAATTTGGAGATAAGTTATTTTCCAGTGAATGCATAAAGTTGTTTCACATGAGGCATTTGAATTGGTCCTCCGATAAAATTGTCATTTTTGAGTTATGTCACTGTTGCAGCAAATGCATGTCCTATTCTTCGCCTATACTTAAGTTCCTAATGGTATTCCGAAGCCTGAGCTATGGTGTTTTCGCTTGTCTGTCTGTCAGCCTGTTATAGAATTCTATCTTGCTAACGGAATAAATTAAACACTACGAATCTGTGTGTTTAACCATTTTAATCAACCCAAAATCGAATATGGAATTTTGTGTGTAAAAAAAACCTATTTTTTTTCTATTTTGTTTTACTTTAAAACAAAGAAGTGAGTGAGTGATTATGAAAGTATAAACCATCATTTATGGATGAAACAGTGAACCATTTTGATTTGTTCATTTGTCTGTCTATATGCCTGTTGGTTAGTCTGTCATGCCCTTATAGATTCTGAACCTTCTACTTAGAAATTTTTAATTGGCTCTACTTTATAGTTCCTACTAAACCCAACACGATAAAAACGTTAAGGTTTGGAAAATTCATGGAGGGTTAAAATAAGTATAGGAGGAATTTTAGTGGGGGGCTGAAGGATTTTTTTAAATATATTATCTTCAAGTATCGAACGAAAGCTGGCAACCTACTCACTCAAAACCTTTGTATTTTTGTTTTTATTTTACAATTTGTGCAACGTTTTTGTAAAATACGGTAAACAATTAAGTTCTTCCGTTTATTACTGATCAGAAAATTATTTAAAAATTTACAATGAATGTAGCATCCTTAAGTTTGCAGGAAAACATTAGCGATCTTTCTGGAATTTACGATTTTCGTGAAATAACAAAATCAGTAATATAAACAAATCTAATACTTCAGCAAATACTTCTTTTCGACAAAAGAATCATATGTCATCAGATATAAACTTTTGTGAAAACACTTTTTATGATTTTTTAAAAAAAAAATCCCAATCCACTTTTTTTTCAGCTGAATTTTTTTCGTTTGATATATATATATATAATATATATATATATATATATATAACTTGAAAGAAAATGAATGGGCAAGGCGCAACATGCTCTTGGTCTTTTACAGGGTATCAGACACAAACAGAAACAATACCTTAATTCTGTCTACTGTAGATTTTTAGCGCTCATCAAGTAGAAGACGAAGACATTCTTTTTAATTTTTTTGTTGACGGGAAAATAACACTAAAAGTTGTCAATTTTATGCCATTACGAGCAGCAGCGTCATGCAGCGATGGAGAACCGTGAACCTGAAAATGTGTAAGAATTGATTTTTGTGGCATCTGACCATGGGGGATATGTTTTTGTGGTTTGCACTCGTCCAATTTCTTACACTGTTATCGTATCGGATAAACGTCACAGTTCAAATACACAACAGTTTGAGGGTTGACTCATGTAATAAATTTCTACCACTGTCAAAACGTACGCTGTTTTTTACTGAAATATTATTTTACTTTCGGGAACGTGAGTGGTTTAATTACTGATGAGCTTTACTGCTTTGTGTGGATTTATAAACCGTCACCGTAGGTATTATTTTCTGTTTTTGTAACAAAAAGTGTATATAGCAATTGATATACGAAGTTACCAAGCAGACTGAGTTATGAAAATACCGCTAGTGTGACGCGGATTGCATTAGTTTTGACAGCGGAGCAGTATACCGCACTGGGTGGTGACTGCGGATCTGGTCGCCAGGGGCGCTGCGATCGATACAGCGGTCCGGCCCGCATCCCCGACCTGGGTCACCCCGTGCGACCTTGACCCAACACTCCGCAGCCACACACTGATAACCCCTCATTACTGCCGCAACTTAGCTGTATCATCGCTAAAAAATCCATGAATTTAATTCAAACAAATATACAGTGAGACTGACATTCATTTGACCAGTATAAAAGTCAGAAATGCCACTAGAAATTTGTGCCATCCGTAAGGTGTCTTTATCCGCAATCTGGAAAAATCACAAGTTCAACTCTAAACATGAAAATAAACACGGAGAAATGTTGGCTGCAGTGGAGTCACGCATAGATTAGAGGACTGTCAGGATGTCATGTGTAGTCTAATACCCGTGGACTGGCTCGAATGTCCAGGCAAGGTAGGACGGCCTGTTCCTTTCCACAAGTGTTTTTGCAGTTATTATGGATGACTCTGATAGGTCTTGTTATGTGTGTAGTGTGCACATGAAGGTGTAAGAAGGATGATGGTGAAACAAGCTGCCGGCAATTCAGGCCTACTCTTTCGAAAGACACCCAGCAGTCACCGAGTTTTACATCCGCATCCGATGCTCTGACCACTTTCAGCTGCATAGCATATCATCAGTGCTCTATTGTTCGTTATGTGAAGGGAAAACGTTCTTCCAAGTTGTAAACCCTCTTTTCTGAAAGGTACGGATAGGTTTTTTTTTTGTTTTTTTTTGTAACTGCTTTACGTCTCTTTTTAACATCGAGGTCTTTAGAGACGGGAAAGGATGGGGGGCAAGGATGGGGGCAAGGAATGGGAAGGAATTCAGCCATGGCCTTTTTGAAGGAAGCATCCCGGCATTTGCCTGGAGTGATTTGGGGAAACCATGGAAAACCCAAATCTGGATGCCCGGACGGGGATTCGAATCGCCGTCCTCCCGAATGCGAGGCGAGAACGCTAACCGTTACACCGCCTCGCTCGGTGTGCGGATAGGGAAGGAAATACATCTCGCCTAGCCCAACTAAGGCTTACTTCACACACTTAATCAAGTATGAACACTTTCATGGTCGCCTGCTACCTCCGAAACAGCGAAAAAGACTGTGATGCGTGGAATGTTAGCAAGGAGAGGGGATGAGAGTTACTAATAGAGATGATCCATCCGTTTGCTAACGTGCTGTGGGTAGCAACAACCTTGGATGAGCAGTCAGTAGGTGTCTGTTGCTAAACTAACGTCGTAAGCGGACAAGTGAGTTATTGTAAAGACCCGACAGGTTCTCACTAAGATTTCATCATATTTGGGGGGGGGGGGGGGGAGGCACAGCATTTGTGATATCGTTTGGTATTACAACCTCACGTAAGCACGAGCATCGTACGGATATAACAGCTAATACAAGCAATGCATTAATATTTCAACTAATCGTAAGTAAGAAAAGTGCCTCTTGTATATTCAAAGCTTACTCAAGAAAAAATTGGTTTTGCTCGGTTGTAAATTAAAGGAATTTTATTTTGTATGTTAAAGAAATCTGCCTCCACATTATTTGAAATTAACTTTTATTTTTTTACATCGTAAATAATGATTATAAAGTACATTGTTCCTACTTTAACAATAATTGTAGCACAGTGGTCATTACAAACATAAAAGCACTTACACAGCCAGCTGATATAAAATCCCGTTAATAAAATATGAACTGATTCGTTTGATATGATTTTCAATTTACGGATTTATTACAACCAGCATTTCGAGACAGTTTTCCCTCACATTTTGTAGACGTTAAAAAAATCAAAATAAAAAAATCGTAATTTTGTGATGCCCACAAAAGATACGATGAATTAAATTTTTAATAATTTTAATTTGTCTTCACGAGTGCCATTTAGTATTGCCCGCAGTTAAATTAAGTTTTTAATAATTTAAATTGCATTTACGAATGTCATGTAATTAAATTATTAAAATTATAAAATCAACAACAAAATTAATATAATAAAAATGATGGAGTTTTTATCTTTGACGTAATCTTTGGAACCTATCTGTAGAAGTTACGAAATAGTGTTCATCTTTGACGTAATGTGATCTTCGTGGACTATCTGTTTATGAGGTTCAGACACACAACAGCATGTGAATATTTATTTCCTTCATTTAATTATCTTTGTATGTTATTTACAATAGTCTGACAAGAGAAAACAGTACAAAATGTCTTCTGGAATCAAAAGGTAAAAAAGCTACGTGCTACGTGGAATAGGGAGGGGGGGGGGGGGGGGAGGTCAGAGGCAAAAGCCAAGACATGACGTGCTACCATAATTTACGAATAGATTATCTTTTATTGCTCAATTTACCTTTCACATAGAGTCGTAAGACATATAATAGGTTTTATGTTAGACTCTAACCCCATCCAAAGGAAAACCCCAGGAAATAGCCGCATACATATTATATATTTATGACACCGCTAGAAATAATTTCCGAAATACATTTAGCGGTGTTATGCTGGGCCAGCGTGTGTTACAACCGAATTAATGCTTGGTAATAATACGTTTTGTGATCGACTACCGCAGTATTAGGACGTCGTTAGTGAATGATGTAGCGGAATCGTGATCTCCGGTAGAAAAAAAACACACAAACACACACACACACACACACACACATATATATATATATATATAGTGATTAGCATCCACATCCTTCCTGAATCAATTTTTGATCTTATCCTGGCTACGTTAAACGTGTCACCAATCAATGGACCAACATTATAGAGATTAAAACCTACCGCTATTTCAAAAGTCAATATACTTCTATAGGATTATTTAATAAATTTTATTAGATCTGAATGCTTCGTCGGACGGAAAGCCTCGTATACTTGCTGTTGTGACAACACGAGTGGAGTTCATCAAGGAAAAAGGACGGCGCCATCAGCGGTTCCTTTAACCTATCATGACATAATGGCCTTCCATTTGATCGTAAAGGCAGCAGCTAAATGGATTGCAACACACAGGCCATTAGCCCCATCACAGTTTGGCTTCTGCCAACACAATAGTTAGTACCCCGACGCCCACTTTAAACAGGTGTTTGTCGTTTTTTTTGTGGTTAGAATACGACTAAATATTGGAATACAGACAATGGAAAAAAAAAAGAGATTAAGTAATTTAGACCTTTTTATTTTTCTTTGACTCATAAGGTAGATTTCTTTTTGTTGCTATAGTTACTGATTATCATTTCAAAGTATTTATTAGATTTCAGGCATAAGACTGACAAACAGGAACAGCTTAACAAAAGCATTCTTTCTTCATTCCGTAGAATTGTCAGCTGTACTTCAAATATCACTCGAAAACATATCTCTGTTCCATAACTAGCAATTTAGAAGAACTAATGTTTACGCTAGACGATTTACTAAGGGGTTTATTTTTCACAATCGAATCTTTGCGATAATCTCCATGCGAATACCGTAAACGAGGATTTTAGTAAATTCAAAGGTGAATAAATGTTCACATTTGCAGTTCCAGTAGCAATTAGAATCAGAACCTCACTGCTCAGCAATTCATTTTTTGTGTTCTCTCATTCTCTAGACTAGTTTCATGCAATCCTCCGTTTATTTCTATCTTGAGCTGATCTTTTCATTTGAACATGTCAATTACATCTTGCGTCATTAATTATCTGCTTCGTATATTATCATAAATTTCTCGATTAACACTTCCTACCTTCTGCTTTTCACACCGCTAACAAATTAACTACTTTCACGTGTATTGAAACTGGATCCAAAAACCCTCCCTCTTATTTCTGTCACCAATCATTTCCAAAACACGTTCGTTTCCTAATTATCCGTCCACTTGGTTACCAACATTTATCTACACAGCCGAATTAGAAATGCCTCCTTCATCCTTATTTTCAGTTATTTTTAAAGACCAGCTCTTAAATAATGATTTCTATGGCTTTAATTTACTGGTGACACAGTTTCTACTGTGCATTTACTCTGTGCCATAGCGCGAAATCAATCAATGTTCGTAAGGATAAACGGTGCGGAATTACGAGGAACATATCCGGTGTACCTGAAAAAAAATAATAATATAATAAAATAAAAAAAAAAATAGCCATAGGTGAAGTAATGTTGAAAATTGTGAAAATCACCGTGAGTTTAGGACTTAGAACACTCCAGACAAATGCCGGGATGCTTCCTTCAAAAGGCCATGGCCGAATTCCTTCCCATTCCTTGCCCCCCCCCATCCTTTCCCTCGCTGTTAAGAGACGTTAAGCAGTAAAAAAAAGGACTTAGAACAATAAACCTTCACCAACACGGCTTGGTAAATGGTTAACGCATTGGATAGATTATGGACAAGGAACCGGAAATAAACAGGAACTGAAGTCAACCGATATCTGGAATGCTATGGCAACACGTGAATCTAGAACTTCCAGAATACCGGGTCAGTTGTTGGATGAGCAGCCTGGTAGCTCAGTGGTTCACGCCCTTTCCAATTTCAAGATCCGTGTTTGCAATCCTGTTAGTCAACAGTTCCGCGGTACAGAATTCATATTAAACTGTAGGTATGTAATGCGTGGGAAATTAAAATCTCTGACATCAGGTCGAAGATCACAAAAATCTCTCTCTTGCCTTGCAGATTTGATATAGACAATAGATTATCAGGTTGGATGTCATCGTGCTTGTTGTCATTTGGGATTGAGAGAACAGTTGCCAGAGAGAATGAAGACGAAATGACTGATGCAGGACCTCCGTTGTGTAATTATTCGGCGTTCGACTTAGATCTGGCAGAGGCTCTCTTCGGAGAACTCTCCTCTGGAAACTTGGCCCCAAAGCTCAGGGTACAACTTTATGTTTACTTCAGTAACGTCAGATCTCTAACTTGCAATCGCAAGAAAAACAAAGAAATGGTCACCAACTTCCGTAGACCGTTTGAAAAACTTAGCTCTTAGGAAAAGGATTTTTAAATTCAGAAGTAACGTGGAAACAGGGCTATTGTAACATGAAGCGGTGAAAGTTGCTCGGATTCTCTCCCAGTTCTTGGTCTGGTTACTGATCTGTTACGGCCGTTTGTTTGTAGTGTTGTATGTATGTACAAGACTGTACATACAGTGTTGTTAAATGTAATGAAGTGTATTGTGTCGTATTATGTATATCGAGATGAAAGAATGGAGACGGTGAAACTTGATGCCTGACGATTCATTCCTGCTCTATCAAAAGTCACCATAGAGCACACCAAGGTTTACGTGCGCATAATATGGAAGGCATCATCAACTGTGTGGTATGCCATCACTTCACACCCTTTGTGGAGTTGTTTGGGACTTAACCTACGTATTTGAATATAATAAGTTCGTTAGGAATTGTGCAGCACCACATTTGTTATCCTACTGACCAAATCATTGTAACATATCGAATTCGACTAATGAGATGCGTGAATACAGACATCTAGGAATTTTCTTCTTTGTTGTACCGATCGTTGTGGTGTAACGGCTAACGTTCTGGTCTCGCATTCGGGAGGACGGTGGTTCGAATCCCCGTCCGGGCATCCAGATTTGGGTTTTTCATGGTTTCAAAAATCACTCCAGGCAAATGCTGGGATGCTTCCTTCAAAAGGCTATGGCCGAATTCCTTCCCATTCCTTGCCCTCCCATCCTTTCCCGTCTCTAAAGACCTCGCTGTTGGAGAGACGTTAAGCAGATTTTTTTTAAAAAAATTTCTTTGTTGTAATACGATTTGGTATTTACAAGTGCAAAATTTGGAAGGACGAAATATAATTGTTATATTCCCGCACACAGCAAAGGAAGAAGAAAGGTTTTACGTTGTATTATATTCTGGGGTGATGCCTTCCAATACACTCCCCTGACCGCTATCTGGATGACCGCAATATGTCTTGGTCCTATCTACCGGCCTCTGCCGTTGCGGTAGCCAATAGGCGGTGCTCTAATTAATTGGCACGCCGGACATATAGTGGTGCGCCGTTAGCTATTCCTGTCCAGCAGATGTGCACGGTTTGATAGCTACAGCCCTCCGCAGACAGCGTGTATAAATATATATCCTCTCGCCCGGTCACCTTGCGAAACCACACTCATCTGCTAGCGGCGTAATCTTTGGCACAGAATATCAGTAAATAAATATTTTCTTGTAGGAAAGTGACAGCAGAGCTATATCACATTCACAATGAGTATCTAGGCAGTGGATAGGGAGCTCAAAGGCTTAACTCTTTCTTCTTTTACTCTTCTGGCTAGAAAGAACTATTGTGTTCTTGAGTTTTCCCGAATGATGTACTACGTAGCATAATACAAAACACGTATAACTTTGTTTAAACTGTCTTGTTAATTTAGCCTCCATCAAATTTATAAGGTGGATAGTAAATTTGTCTCTTAAATACAAATGGCTTTGAGATAATTTTATACACGTTAGTTACTAAGATGCTCATAAGTTGGAATTTGCTTACAAAAAACTATAGAGAAGGTCAGTAGATACATGAACAAAAAAACTATCGCAAGGGATTGATTAATTTTAATTGTGTCCAGAGAAGAGTCTCCCGATTTGTTACCACTCGCTATCGTCCTTACGGAAGTGTCGCAGAACAGACACGAAGAATGAGCTGGGATTCTCTTATACATAAAATTTATTGACTACCATGTGGATAATTCTCATTTACAAATCTGTGCAGTGAAATACTCCACCCATTAACTTACTTGGGTTGTAAAGACTGGATTAATAATATCAGGGAAATAAAATACTGTACGGATTCCGGCACGAGTTGTTCCTTCCATCGTGCCTTTAGTCATTGGAATATGCAAAAAAACAGATTAGTTTTGGTGCAAATTACTCTCTGCAAATTGCAGAATTCAAATGAAGAAAAGTTAAAAGTAAGGTATATAAATTACATTTATTGTATATCCTTTAATTACTACTAGGGTTCGGATCTTTATGAGAGGTCATGTTTTTTTTTTCTGCATTCTTTTTGAACTGTAATTCTGAATTAAGCATTGTTTCTGATTGTATTTAAATGTATTTTATACAGCATATAAATGCATATTCAGGCCATTTTCCTAGTTTTGATCATATTAAGATACTATTTATGGTCATATTTTGAGGAAAAATCTGGTATTTAAAAAACAGCAGGGAATTCATTAGAAGTTATAGAAGAGGAGAAATTAAGATAATTATTCCCATAACTGCATTATTATTATTATTATACATTGGAGGAAAAACCAAACTAACTTCCACTGAACTGGTCAGAATTTATCGGTTAAGAATTGCAGTTATACATTACAGTTACTCACTAAACGTTAATGTTCCGCCCGACTTTTAATTTCGACAATGCAGCAGCGGCATGCCTGTGTCGAGACTCGAGACGCGACAATCAATATCTCACTGTCGTCAATACTTTTGAAAATAATTATCACTCAGCGTTAAATCTGCAGTGGAAGTGATTACCGGCATGCCGAAAACAAAATTTTGTTTTCTGTAAGTGCGAAGTTATGGAGTTACGTGAAGGAATTTGGAGAGGAGAATTTCAGTACAGACGAAAGAGTTCTTTTATGTAATTTCGAGTACGTGAAATAAAAGCGACTTCAACAAAACGAATTAAAATTTAATTCACCAATGGTGCAGTGAGTGCACGAAATGAAATTATGCTACCTGCATGAAAGCGACACTACCAGATTAAATAAACAATGTAAATTGAGCATGTATTGATGTATATTAAATTTAAATGTTTGGTCATATTTTATTATTTTTAGGTCATATTTAGCCGTTTTTAAGGTCATATTTGCATGTATATTTCTCTACCTTTTCGGCCATAAAGATCCGAACCCTAATTATTACCTTCTGTATCATGAGTACAGACCAACTTGTATGTGTGTGTGTATGTTTGTGAAGACGCAGGCTTTATTCCTCGTCCGGTAAACAAGATTTCATTTTGCATCGCTTCTCGGAGTCACTACAGGCTATAACTTCTTTGGAGAGCTAGTTAGCTTTCTTTTTTCTCTCTCATAAAACACGATATTTAGACGATTGGAAACTACCGCCGCAGTGTACCTATACTACACAATTTCTTGCCGCTGTCATAGGTAATGCTGCGCTGTATTGTGGTGCCATTGATTATTATTTTATTTGAATTGCAGAGTTAAGGTATGGTCCTTATTTGAAATCACGGTATTTCTAATTTATGTACAGAGCCTGGTGGGTGAACTATAAGGTCCGGGCCTCGCATTCGTGATGACTTTGATTCGATTACCGCTCCGGCAATCCAGATTTTGATTTTTAATGTTTTTCTCGAAATCTCTTCAGGTGAATGTTAGTTTCCTTCAATAAATGTCATGGCCGATTTCGTATCCCGGATTTAATGAGAATGTTATGAAACCTTAATTAAAATAACTTTTTGTAGCTGATGCTTAAGACTACTTGCAGATCCAGTTCAGGCTGAACTGGTTTTATGTTTATCGAGTCTGCTGTGTGAGTGGGATATGTGTTTGATTCCTCGTCCGATCAAACATACAACGTTCTTCAATCGCCTTCTCGAAATCGCTCTAAACGAATGCCCAGATGGCTCCTTCATGAATGACACAATACATTGATTTGCATTACTTGTACGAACTTCCCCCGATGACAATTTTGGCGTAAAGTTATAATAATAATAGAAACAACTCGTTTTTGATCAATGTTCGTTTTCCGCGTAGTTTTAAAACTCATGATCTTTTTTTTAAAGACTGACTATCTCAACAGGAACGATAGATGTCATCTCCATTTAGTCCAATGATATTACATATGGTATGGATACACTGCACGGAGTTATTAGCATCGCTGATGTCAGCGATAAGGGATTGTCCATAAACTACGTGGCTTGGTCTAAGGGGGGGGGAGTGGTTGGCTGGAAGCTAAGTTGGGCTACGTGGGAGGGAGGGGTGGTTTCGAGCCAGGCCACGTAGGTTATTGTTCATATTATTTGTTATAGTTAAAATGACATACAGGACACACAACAGCATGTAAATATTTATTTGCGCCATTTAATTATCCCCGTATGTAATTTATGATAGTCTGACAAGAGAAAACAGTACAAAATGTTTTCTGGAGTGTATAGGGAGAAAGGCCACGTGCTACGGGGCTGGGGGGGGGGGCTATTAGCAAAAGCCACATCGGGCTACGTGGGGGGGAGGGGGGTTCACAGGAGGCCAAAATGGAGCTACGTGGTTTATGCACGCCCCCTAAGTTGGGAATTGACTTGGTGGTCGGAAACCTGAGGAGAAAGTTACAAAGACGGAGGGAGAACAACCCTTTGGATCAAAGCATACACACGTCCTGTTATTGTCTGTCAAACGATTTTATTCTTATCAAATAACTATCACATTTTTTATTTTTCTGAAAATAAAATAATGATGTATCGTTTATAACTGTATCAAAAACTGAAGTAGTTAGAAAAACTTCTAGGATTTCTAGCCGGAAGCTTGTAAGTGATGTTAAGCGGAACTTGACAATGGAAGCGACGAAAGCTTTGTAAACGTCGCCAGACGATTCAGCTCTGACGCGGCTTGAAACCCGAGAAGCGGTTTTACAGTATTGCCGCCGCGAAAATGATCATAGTTATATAACTGAAGTAGTTACTTCGTACGGAACAAAAGAAACATTCAATAAACAAAAACCTATTTAAAACTCTCTGTGGTTCATGCAGGTCATTGGAATATGGAATTGAGTTATTGCGAGATATTGTTTTGAGTTCGGCATGAACAAGTTGTGACGAAACCGTGAACATTACGTATATTCAGTGGCGGCCCTAGGGAGGTGCGAGCGGTGCGACCGCACCGGGCGCCGTCATATGGGGGGCGCCGAAACTGCAGAGATAGTGTGCGCGAAAAATGAATTCTGCAATAACCCAGCTTGCTGTTCACATATTATCTTAACACACTGTTCATCCAGAAGCGTTTATAAGCTTAAAAGCTTGAGATTGATGCATAGCCGTATGTCGTCATAAAATCACGTCACCTCGAGTTACTTGAATCAAGAAAATCACAACTCGTCCCATAACTAACACTCTCCGTTACCGCGCCTCCCACACCTGTTTCATACCTTTTCGGCTGTCGGTGTCACTGAGCGTGGTGGGTGAGCGGTTAACGCTCTGGCCTCGCATTCGGCAGGACGGCGGTTCGAATCCCCGTCCGGGCATCCAGATTTGGATTTTCCATAGTTTCCCCAAATCACTCCAGGTGAATGCCGGGATACGTCCTTCAAAAGGCCATGACCTAATACCTTCCTGTTCATTTTCCCCTGTCCCATCTCTCCTCTAATGACCTCGACGTCGACGAGGCGTAAAGCCATAAGAAAGGAAAAAAAAAATGGGCTGTAGTTTTGGAGTTTATTCGCATGCGGGTGCATGTTCATAGGGAGAGATACAACCTACTTATCTATTCCTCGTCCGCAGTTCAAAATATTTCAGAATGGGATATACCAAACATAACCTCGCCATCGGCTGTTCAAAGTACAATTTATGATGATATTTCAAAATGGTCTGTCTTTGACTCTGCAGCCAGAAATGAAATAATTATTTGAGCAACGGAAAAATCTCAAAAAAATCATTGATGTCATTTTTCGAATACGCATTTTCAAAGAGCAATACCAAATGGAGAAACTTATAAAAGAAGATGGTTTGTCTACTTTAAATCTTCCTGTCGTTTATTCAACAGAAAGTCGCACTTTCATTTGGACAAAGAAGAATTTGATGACTGGAACTTCTCAAAACTTATGAAAATTCCGCAAATTACCAGTGCATCATGCTCCGTTGGATAGAAGCTTTGATACGGTTAAAGAACTTCAGTGTAATAGACAAGCGTTTATAAATACAGATTGAAGACGAAAAATCACGTTAGGTTACTATGCTCAAATAAATGTATTCGTTTTATGTGCAATAATTTCTTGTTCAGAGGAAGCTTCGGATCTGAAACACTAATACTTCTAGCAATGGTAACTTTCTGGCAGGGCAGTATTTAGCCATAAGCTACCTAGGCTGCAGCCTAGCCCCCCCCCCCCCCCCACCACCATATGCGAAAATAAAAATAAGAAAACATAAAAGTATATTAGTCACTGTCTTCCTATTGATATCCGTGTGTTAATAATCACTATTGTGTCTTTGAATCTTTTTTTATTGCTTGCTTTGGTGATCTTAATCATCTTTGATCGTTTATTTTATTTTAATATGTAAGCCTACTGTTTCATATTGTTATTACAATTTTTGAATTTTTAATTCCGCAGGCTTTTACTGAGGGTGTTTGGTTGGTAAAACACAATAGGGAGCACATTACCTATCGACTATCAGGCAAAAAAATTGAACGTGCGAGCATCACTTGCTAATTTTGTTCACTTCAGTCTCGGAAACGATACAGAAAGCACGTTTCTAGGTTTCGATTCTTCAGTAAGTTATCCTCGTATACACAAGTATATATAAGGGCCCGCACTACAGTTATAGCCTAGGGGCATACAGATCCTAAAGGGCCCTTACCACATGTATAGCCTAGGAGCCTACAAATCCTAAATGCGGCCCTGCTTCCTGGGTACATTGCAACTGCTGGGAAAATATGACTCTGTGATGATTAGCATCTCCGCCGTATTGTTAATAAGATGACTAATGTCTATTATTTTGGCAAACGTATTAAAAATGACAGAAGTTCGTTATCAAATTTGTCTATGGATAAGTCATCTAAATACTTTTCCATTAGACTGAATTGAGCTCCTGATGTCAGCTTTGTCGAACAATTGTCTTACCATTGTTTTTGCTGACACCAACGAAGACGAAGCCCATTTGCGTGAGTGTTTCGTTGCTTACAAGCCAGAAAGTGACTCTTCGGGAGCTGGACTCACTCGCCTGTGTATCGAGCATACTTTTCAAAAGTTCGATTTTGACATGAACGATTGTCGAGGCCACAGATGTGACAATAGATCCAGTACGATAGGAAGAAACAAAGGTGTCCAAAGCAGAGTTCTGAACCAATATCTTCGAACATTTTTTAATCTATGTAGCTGTCATTAAATTTGAAAATCTCTGGAGCCGCCAGAACATCAGTTAAATCGGTTTCTTTGTCCAGATTTCTTTTAAAAATATTTGTTCTATTCTCTCGATCAAAAAAGCGATGGGAAGCAGTATCCAAGCACTAAGACGGACTATCGCTAAAAAAAATTGCGAAACTAATTTTGAGAATTGAGTTTCTAACTTTGCTGAATTTCTTTATCACTACCCTTCAGTTCGCGAGGCCCTTCTGGAAACGAATTATTCAGTTGCAGCAACAGAGACCTTGTCCCTGAGTCAGATCATGGAGCAATTTAAGTTCATAGTTTCAAGTAAATATTCTAAGCAAGGCTGTGCAGTCTGAAAGTGTATTTACGAAACTCTTCACAGCTCGGAATTTGAGAAAGAATAGCAGGGTTATTCGTTTGCTATGATAACGGCCAGAGAAATTGTTTCTCAAGGTGGGCCGTATCCTATTATTAAACCAGTCAGATATCGAAGAAACCAAAGAGTTTTTTAGTATGAGACCGTAGATGAAATAGCAACTGGGTCCAGATCAATGAACGTGTTTTGGCACATAATCGATACAATTGAAAATGCGTTGCTCATTCAACTTATACAATTATCCAGATTTAATGATACAGTGTCGTTCTTACACATTATCAAAACAATTCCCGAAAAGTCAGAATCGGAATAATTCTGCGCACTTTTAGAAATAAGTTTAATTGATGAAGAAAAATGTGACACATTCGGTTGTGAATTGATTCATGAACTTTCTAACTGAAACCTTTGTTGATGGGGCTTGAATCAGCAGAACCAATCAAAGTTCAACTTATGAAACAAAATGGTTGGCAGGATATGTTTCCGAATGTGTGGACAACACTTCGAATTTTGCCAACCACACCTGTAATTGTCGTTAAAGGAGAACAAAGTTTCTGCAAATTAAAACTTATCAAAACTTATTTACGGTAAACGCAGACTCTAGATAGACTGACAGATCTTCCAGTTTCATCTATGGAAAATAATATTGTCCAAGGTCAAAAGCGAGGAAGTGGCAATCTAGGCCTTTTAGTTATGATTTTATTTCCTCATTTGTTTGTTTAAAAAAATTATAAAAACTATGTGAATTTGACGGATATGTGTTGTGAGATTTGTGTACGCCATAGTGGCTTAAATAAACCTTTTCAAACATGTAGTGTTTCTTTTTACAGTTGTTTCTCATTCATATAGCTGCTCTCCTATACTAATCTTTCTGAAGTTTCAGTTATTATTAATATACAAAGACTGTCTTCTGCCAACGGCTTTTCTCGAGTGGAATTCATATCGCATTCATACACTTATTTAAATCCCACGGAAACTACTTTTTCGATCGGGATCCAAATTTTAACCTAAGCTATTCAGCCGTTTCGACGTGAAACAGTAAAAACATCCAAGCATACAAACATTTACATGTATAATAGTAATAGGATGTAAAAAATGTATGTTATCTTCAGTCTGTCTATAGGAACACCTTAATCATGAATAAGCGACTGAACATTTGGGGCTCCAAACTGAGATCTCGCACCACCTGAAAAACTTGCTAGGGCCGCCCCTGCGTATATTTTTAAGTTGATAATGTGATCTCAGATATGTATATAATGTCTTTGGCGTTGGGCGGTCTTCTAGCGCGCAGGGATACTGTCGAGTGAAGTGCTTTACGGTCGGCGTGAGCTAGCGTGTCGTAGTCGCGGGTGTATGTTCCGTGTATGTGTTTAATAACCCACTATAGCGGTATGACCGATGTTTCGATGGACAGATTATTATGTGAACAGTGCAGAAGTATTTTATAGACTGTGTATGTTGTTCTAAGTGATATGGTTTGCTATAGACTGTTTATGGTGAACTGCTACGGTACTGTACCACGTCAATTGTTTGATGAATAATTACGGGGTTTGTACTCACTATTTCCAACTTTATTTATACTCGAAACTGCATTCTTTGGTGACGAAGATCAGTTTTAGTGTCTGGTGGCTTGCTTTTGGATTATGTAACTTCAGAAGAATAAAACTTAGTGAACTGTGAAAGCTGACACGTGTGTATGTGTTACTCATTAGCTTCTTGCATGTTACCTTTGACTGTTATTTAATTTAAATAATTATTCTTTAATAATTATTAATTTAACAAACAACTGTGGAACAGATGGCCTACAATAATCACATATGTTATTTAATAAATTATCCAAATAGCAACGCTAACTAGACTGGCGACTGGATGGCATTCGAATAATTTATTAGAAGTAATAAGTTGTAACTTGTAAATGAAACCATTGAACTTTGTGTTAAGCAACATAGCTACATAACTGCTACGTCGTATATTAATTAAAAAGCCCCAGTCTGTTACAAAATGAAGCTAATCGCATTGGTTTTGGTGTGCCGCGGCAGATGTACTGCCTCTGTTTTTGATATGTTGACTGGTTTCTCCAGTGCTGACATCGCTTAACTTGGACATATGGGTTTTCTTGAGTATCATTGGATGGATAGTGAGACGCTCCTTCCAACCGTATACGATTTATGTATTTAAACTAGGATTTTTGCAACTTGTCGAAGCCTACAGCGTGTTGACTTTTGATTATTTTCAGCTTCATCTCAATGAGGCTTTACTATAATCACTTGTGACCAATGTTTTATCTATGAAATCGACAGAATTCGACGACAGCTAACAACTGATACCTAGCGCATGTTTTCAGAATCATATGTTACGTTTACTTCTCTAGAGGCGACAAAATAAACTCTAAATGACAATTTCTTCCACCAGATGCTAAATGCCGCTGTCCCTATGGGTACGAAGGGCACTGATTATGAATGATCTTTTTTCTACGTGATTTACGTCTCGTCGACGTTATTGTCATTAGAGGCACGAAATAGGAATGGGGACTAGGAACTGGAAGGAATTCGGCCATAGCCGCTTTTTAATGAGCCATCCTGGCGTTCATCTGAAGTTATTTACGAAAATCATTGAAAAACGAAATTTGAATGGCAGAGTGATAGTTTGAACACGCGTCTTCCAGAAGAACAGGTACGAGCATTACCGCTCGCCCACCAATCTCGGTTTTTGGATGTTGAGTAAGATTTTGAAACACCATCATATACCCCAGGTCGCTCCCAGTGCCTCTCCGTTTTATTTAAAACCGGCAACGAAACATTATAGTCAAATTACCCAACTGGCGCACGAAGTAACCGGTCAGATATATTTCCCGAATCGAAGGCCATGATGTAGTTAGTTTCACAGCGAAACGATACGGAAATCGTGGTTGACACTGAGCAGTTTGTTGGTGTTTGCTGAGGTGACGTGCGGCTTGACTCCCACGAGTGCAGTTGCTGGCGGCCAGAGTTGCTCAACCACACGTGTCACGCCCGTCTGGCTGTAGCTTGACTTACGTAAGCCGGCGCCACACTGACCTCTCAATGCACCGCTGGTTGATCACATCGCAACAGCGCAATTCTCTACGCATAGAGGTCACATTAGCCCGTCTCGCCCCGAGGTCGTGGAGACAATTGGACGGTATCTAGTGCTTGAAATGCAGATTGACTACTTTGGGCACCGGTCGCAGGATAAATTTTCACCATCCAGTACTCGACCACCAGATTAGAAAACGTTGTTGTTGTGCACAATTTCTGATAACGGGACAGTGCATCAAAGAGCTCGAAGAATTTCCAGTCTACGTATAAAAGAGGGGGGGGGGGGTGATGCGTCTGTGGCCACAGTGAACAAGCACGAATTCACCCTCTTCATTCTTTCACCCTCATATGTAATACACTGCACTTATAACAACAATCATACCTACGAAAAAACACTTGTGTTAGAGAACCGGATTTTTCAAAAGTTTTTGTTCTTGGCTGAATTCCTTCCCGTTCCCTGCCCTCTACTCCCGTCTCGTTTTTAATACCTATGTATCAACGAGACGTAACGCCCGAACAAAAAACAAAAAACTGTTTAGGTGCATCATGATTCTTTAATCGGGGATTTGTCTTCATTTTATTATCCCTGAGGTGTTTGGTCCGACCATACAAGGGCACAATTTTTGTTATCTCAGATTGCAGTTGGAGTTTGCACAGCAATCCAGTTGTGCACAATTGAATAAGCACTTGAAAGCAGCGCAGAATGGGTCATCGTAAAAGTTGGCCTCTGTTCATTTCTTGCGGTCGTAACTGTTAATTGAGGCTTTATTCGAGCAGTTCTTAAGAGCGCTCGATATAAACTCTCATGTGTTTATACAGGTGCAATTGGAAGTACTTACAGGGTCGACCATTGACTTCATCTGGACTATGCACACAGCGAGAAAATGAACACCAAATAATAAGCCGTGACGGGGTTTTGGAAGATATCCCAGATAGTACTAAAAATGTTTTTATTATAAATTGTAAGTTTTGTGCAAATCAAGAAAAGTTTTTGTTCTGCTTTGTCATATTTTCGATCTCGGCCAACTCTGGAACGTGGTAAATGACGTCATTCTTTCTATTTATTATGCATGAGTCATTTTCTTTTGCTATTATTAAAATGACATTCGGCCTTATACCGATTAAGCCAACCATTGTGTTTCTTTCGATTTTTCCTAAATTTTAATACCCTCTTTTAGTGTTATTGACAGTCACAAATAAAAGGTCAACAGTGGATGGACTCAACACTCAATAAAAATTACCCATGCCCAGGGCCGGACTCGAACCGGTGACCCGTGCAACGCGATCCCAGGAACTACCGGACCCGGCGAGTTATTTAAATATCGAAAGTTGGAATGAAAATTTCATTCCATTTTTAAAACTAGAATTGTGAGTTCCACAGTTTCTGATTAGTTTGGCGGGGGGTATTTATTTCCAACATTCCCTACGTATCTGTAGCAACCGCAATCAAACACCTGGGGTCATGGGCGCCGGCAGGATTACTTTAAGGGAGGTGCATCTGTATCTTTTTTTATACAGTATTCATTATACATAACACTTATTACTTATTAACAAAGGATACTGAATTTATTGACTGTTGAACAAATTTGGACAACAGCCTAGGCGCCTTAAGTTATTACTCTAACAGTGAATTTAATAATAAACTTTTGTTTCTTAATCTTTTTCTGTGCATTTTATTTCATAGCAGGGGGCTGCAAGTGCACCCCCTTGCACCCCCATCCCGGCGCCCATGCCCGGGGTCGTGACCAATGAGGGACAGAAAACCCCCATTCATACACTCATACTATTGTATTGAAAATGCCCTGAATTCGTGGCGCATTAAATCATAACAGATGGGATAATTACGAGATATAATGAGTTTGATTGGATTGGAAGAATTGAACTAACGGGATGAGCAGTAACGCGGCGCGGCGTTGGTTGAGCGGAGTCTGTTAGCGAACCTGAAAATGTGTCAAGTCACTGCTGGGTGACCTTCCACATCCGTATCTGTTGACGTCATTAGAGTAATGAGGCCCGACTCACACTTTTCCGTTTTTAATTTGGTTAACGACGTCCCATCGTACGTCAACAGCGGCCATTATAGCTCCTAATTTAGTGTAATCCTTTTATTTCAGACCGCGTTTATCAGCATAGGTCTAGTTTAAAAGGTAGGAGATAATGTTACTTTGTTATGTAATAGTATTCCATTATATAAAATAAATTTCGCCCCAGTGTTAAAACTCTTGGAGCAATTCACTGCTTTTAACGTACTTAAGCAAAATATATCGCTAAGCCTGTGGCGAAGACAGGATACCTGGTTCATTTGAAGTTGCTTCGAGTAAATTTACCCCCATGATGTTAAGAATTTAGAGTTACCCGCAGTTTGACAAGTTTTTTGATGACAAGCTGAAGCGACTAGATCTTAGAAACATTTTACCCGAAGGAGATGATTTTCGCATAAGTATTGAATTAGTATCCCGCCTAGTCGTTGCTGTAATTATGTCACCATGTCAAACAAACCTGACCGCTGATATAATTTGCATTGACGGCACAACTTTTCATTGCTGCAACATACATCATCCTCGGATGATGGTGGTGGTGACGATGACACTTTTGTTGTTGAGGTTAATTATGATTGGTGATGAATGATGATGATGATGACAATGATGATGATCATTATCGTCGTCGATCTTCCACTAAAGCGGATCTTCTGCCTTGCAGCCACTTCTCTTACAGCACCCTCCTGCACTCTGAAATGTAACTGGCCACGTCTTTTTATACTGGTTTCAGTTAACTATATCGTGGTCTTTTTCGAGTTACTAATCATTCAAAATGTGCCATATTCTTTTTGCCGCCGTTCTCATCATATTATCAAATTACTTCAGTTTTGATTTTTCCCAAGATGCATAGAACGCCTTTTGTGGGTCTATTTAATCTTGGACTAATTTGCTTCTGATTTTGTCTCCTCCTGTCTTTTGGATATCTGATCTGTGCAATTTCATTTAAGTCACTTGTATCCGACTGTTGTTTCTTCTGGTCAGTGTGCAATAGGTTAGGATGGAAAGCCGGTAGGTTTTATATGTAGATACTTCCGCTGAGTAGGAAATTTTTTCCTCATAATATATGCGAAATAGAAAAGTAGAAGTATATACAGTGCGTTCGGTTAACAGAGGCGGCCCAGGGTCACTCTACAGCCACTGCGTTGTCTTTACCCCTAGATGTGATGGAGAAAGATTGCCCACTGATAAATTTTCTACCCGTGTGGTCTACTTGGAGGGGCAGGTAACGGAATAGGGGTGTTGAAGTGAGGAGCGGAGCAAGGTGAAGATGATTTTGAGTTGAAAGTTGATGGTGAACAGTGTATAACTGTTTTATTCTATTTGTCGACCTAACTCACATAATATTGTCATTGTATCTAAAATTTGGGATTGTAAAAATTTTATGCTGTTCAAATTTTAACTTAGAGACTGGTTTGTTTTCCTGATGACCGCTATTCATACAGTTGTGGTATCACTTATTTTAAATTCAATCCTGCCAAATTAATCTTCCACTAGTCAAACAACTGTTGGAGTTGTTTTTCACTCTTTCCAAAACATAATATCATTTACGAAAACAATCGCATTTATATTAATGAATTTCATCAAATAATGAGTATCTTTAGCACTTCAATCTCAGAAAAATATTTTATGACAACTGGATAAAACTGATTAGCTTCAAGCAGAACTTGCTTAATACGAATAATAGTTTCTCCACACACAGGTTGCACAGTAGTTGTCTTAAATCATAACGAAATGGCAATGTCAGGATATCGGTTTTGCCATCTCACATTACAATGTGGTAATTCTTATCACTAAAAATATTGATACGTCAATATTCACATTCAGTCTTTCCTAAAAGTGTCCGATCGCATATAATTCAACAACCGCAGTGTAAAAAATGTTCCAGTTCATATGCTTGTAATGTCTATGACGTTGTCCTAGCCATTCGCAAGATGAGTGACGTTACTTGGACCTTTTCAATGTATTCTCGCATCGCATCCAAGTTATTTAGCTGCAGATGTTATAACTGCTACATGAAAAGCGAATGTCACACGCGGTAAGTGAACGAATCCTGTGGCTATAAAGGATGTAACTCTTCCTTTTGCTTATGAACACCTTGCCCGTGTCTGAGACTTGGCGGTTACCATGGAGGATTTTTATCCTTCCATGGCAACGCCTGGTAAGATGAACTTGGGTTGTTTCCCGTTGTCCTCCGCAGTATGACAGTACTGTAAGTGTGGATGACTTTGATAGTGTGTGTGTGTGTGTGTGTGTGTGTGTGTGTTCAGTACTGTGTCTTGTTTGTGTTGTGGTTGTGAGATGAAAGTCGATGAAAGGTGAACCCGGTGCCGGATTATTCAGGCCTACTCTTCCGAAATATACTGACAGCGCCACCGGGCTTAACGTCACATCCGACTGATCACCAGTGTCGAATGCCCTAGCTCTATAAGCACTGCGGAGAGATATGTGCTTTAACCCAGTGTTTTGATGCACAATTTGGCGATTAGGAATTGTGCATCACCACCTGATGAAAATTTCCTCCACCACCAGGACTTACCCCTTGTCAGCGCCGGACACCATCATGGTGCCGCAGTCAGCTGAACCAACGCGTCGGACTCTGATGTTACTCTACCATAATTCCTGCCGAGGTGTAACTCGAGCCGTTTACCGTTGCCTTCGACAATGCAATTCATGCTACTGTGTGGACCGATAACTGTCACGGTATGTGTTGTTGTTATTTAGGATGAGAAATGAAATAATGAAGAGTATCAAACCGCGTGCCGGTTTCATCAGGCATGCTCTCCCGATAGTTTAATCACCATTACTTTCAACTATTACAGTAATTTGCAGCAACAGTGAAATGCTATCAGCCATGCGCTCACAGATTGCTAGGCTTTACCCAGAAGCCTATCGTTTCCCTGCTCACAAAACGTGATAGAAGGATACATTTTTGGCTGACAGAATAAGTACATAAATTATCGTCTTAAATATTTCGTCTGTTCGACATAGGGGTCATTAGAGTCTCAAGGGGGTGGGTTCAGCTGGAAAGAATTCAGCCATGGCCTCAGGTCCATTCAGCGGGTTATCCATTACCTATGTTCACACTTGTGCCTCTTCCCTTTCAACTTGCCTTTTCCTCTTGCCCTTCCCTCTTGCAATATCTTCATCTTGAGGCATGCCCTAGAGGCACGCTTCAGGTCTGCCTTTTAGTGTACACATTCACGCCTCATGAGGCTTGCCCCTCAGTGTTGGTGTAGCCGCAGCAAGATGGACGATCCAATTTGTCTAGTGGGCGTTGCAGCTGCCATTATTATAATAGCGAAATACCGGTGGTTACCGAGGATTCCTTTAGTTTAACAACTCATCTAACTAAACCATATAAAGTAGATTTGGATCAAGGATCGCCCAAAAGGATTTTCAATCATAGGCTGGTGGTCCCGTTTTCCGGAGGCCAATTGAAATCAGAGTTAAAAACACGACTGTGGACATTGTCTTATGTTGCGTATATTTGCACAGTTTCATTCGTATGCAGCCGGATTCCACAAGGGTTTCTGCCCGTTAGGATCTTTGGATAGTGAAGATGCCAGCACTGGAATTACTATTCCCGGAACTTGGCGCGGAATTAACGCAAACGACACAGGCTTCGCCCCACTTTGAGAATTCCTCGAAGACATTCTTTGAATGCTTCCCGAAAGCGAGATAAATTCGTAAAGTATTTTATGTCACCGACAGGCGGTATATCATGGCAAGATTACTATTTGCTAATGATATAACATAAACATTTTCAGCTCGAGATGTATCTGGAAAATGTAGCCGAGTATCGCATACTTTCAATAAATTTAGTCTCTGGAAGAAAGAAACCCGCACACTACCTATATCTAGTGTATTAGAACGAATTGCCCTTGATCCGAGAAAATCGTGCATAGCAATAAGTAAGTTAAGATTATAAGGTGTTAAATAGATGTCGACTGAATTACTTGATCATTGTGTAAGTCTCTTGATACTACACCATGTATACCAAATTTGAATCTATATTTGAAATCATAAAAAATGTTACAATTTTCGTAGCTGTCATGATGTAACATACAATTGACATCGATTAACATGGAAAGCATTCCATTCCAATGAATAATCTGAACTTACTGAAATTTTTAAATAGATGACAGGCTGTTTTTATTTTTTGAACCGTTTAACGTCTCTTAACAGCGAGGTCTTTAGAGACGGGAAAGGATGGGGGGCAAGGAAGCATCCTTTTGAAGGAAGCATCCCGGCATTTGCCTGGAGTGATTTGGGAAACCCAAGTCTGGATATCCGGACGGGGATTCGAACCGCCGTCCTCCCGAATGCGAGGCCAGAAGGCTAATCGTTGCACCACCACGCTAGGTAGGCTGCTACTGTACAAATGACTTTTGTTTATTCAGAATGTTCGTTAATTCTTTCACATACACATGTAATACATCTGAATTTATTACAACAAATGTTGTTTACTGTTACTGAATAATATGATACTTAATGCTGTTTAAATCTGTCTATTGATATATTAAGTACTTGATGATGCTTCAACCTTCTCCCCATATGTTACACGAAATGAGATATTACATACGTGAATGTACTGTATACTGCACACTGAATATTACGCGCCCTGCACCAAATGTTTTTACAAGAATGTAAGCAAAACAAACAATCCAACATTTACAAAATTCTTCACAACAATCAATCAATGGAAAATATTAATTCATTGATATTTATATTATATATATTTATTTATATATATTTATTTTTATATATTAATATGAATTCATTTTAAACGGTGCGCAAAATTACTAAATACTAATTATAAGAACGGTCACTTAAATGAGTGAGCTAAAAACCCAAGAAATAACGTCACAGAAGTTCCGCGATACTGCGTAAGCTTACAGGAATATTGTAAAATGACTCTAAAACAGATTAAATGAATTAAATGCTTAAGGTAGGCCGAAAAGAATGAAAGAAGGAAACAAGATCGAATCACTAGGTACTAACTTCTGCATTTCAACGTTTCCGCGATTGAAGTCCTGTTTCCAGCAATCTCTTCTGTTTCTTACATTTTCCTCGGCGTAATTGTATCGGATATGAATGAGATACTATTAGACGCGAGCCATAATGAACTGTAATTCCCATCATCGCTCTTCTTGGAAAGGACTTTCTGCTGCTCTTTATAAAAGTATAATCTCAGCATTTTGATTTTATTTTTCACTGCAGCTACATCCATCGAATATTTTCCCCCAAGGACCTTAATGATATATGTTCCCTTCATTTTGTTGATATAGTATTTATTTTTGGCGTTCCATAACGATGGGAACGAACGATAATCTTTGAAAAATGAAAGTGTTTCCTCGTTGGAGAGCGGCATATTGCAAGCGGAGACGCACGAGAACCCACTTCAGCTGGTTTGTTGAACAAACTGAGGATCTCGGGCATGCCTCTGACGCATGCCTTCCGAGCCTCTCCCACGTGCAACATGATGCATGCCTCTGACGACCTAAAGTTGAACAAGTGTGGACATAGCTATAGAGTAACGTGGAGGAAACTCCGCGAGAAGGTAGAGAATGGCCGAAGCGTGGCGTTAATAGTGTCAAATGTTGTAATTGTAATGTGGAGCTCTACCTCTGCGAATCCTGCGGGAAGCGGCAGGAGCCATAGGAATCCAGTGACCTTTGGAAGAACCATCCCGGCACTCGTCTGGATTTATTTAGGGAATCTATGGAGTCTGGATGCTCGGAGGGGAATCGAACCAGGGTTCCCCCGAAAGCTCATACTCCGTATCGGTAGAAGGCAGTATAACAGTCTGTTGGCTCTGAGCCTTGAATGCAGAAGTTCTTCCTGTCCTTAGTTCCAATGAACTCGTAATCCACTTGTACGCAGCTTCGGTCGGTTTTTTGGTGACCTCGAGAATGCTAGCAGGCTGGACGGCGGCCCAGTATTTCAGGAAGGCTGTCAGTATAAATAGCAGTGGCGTGCCGCTCCGGCTGACCACAGAGTCTGTCAGCAGACATTCGGTCTGACTCGGAGAGGAAGCACGCGTTTGCAGATAACAATAACTTTCACACTCACTAGAATCCAAAAGATACTCGTGTTTTGGATGGTTACGACACAAAATAAGGTATCATGTAAATTTCATTCTCAAAGCTGTTTCAGTCTCCGTTTCTCTGAGTTTTCGTCTGTGCAGTACGTATGAAATATTATGAGCTTGATGGGTGAGAGTAACGCTGGAGCCTGGTATTTGGGAGGATATTGGTTCAGGTCTCCGTCCGGCCATTCCCGAAATCACTCCAGTTGAATGTCTTTATCGTTATTAGAAAATGCCATGGCCGAATTTCTTCCCGTTCCTACCACCCCACCGTCCGCAGTCTCTGCTGACCTCTACGTGGATGAGACGTTAAGTTAGGGCAGTATTCCGTAACACGTATTTCAATGCTGCTCCACAATTTCCGCTTCGAGAGTACTGCAATCACACACAGAACATTAAAATTACTAGCTGGTCCTATGCGATTGATTCGCACGTCAGTTGGCTTTAGTGATCTAGCCACCAGGTGGAGCGGTGATCGGTTACCACCCTGTGTTGTAGCTAGTAGTTAGAAAAACACCGCGAAGATGGAGCCACAGGCATAGGAGAGGAAGTGCCACCATCACTCCAACATCAATAATCCTTCAGCAACGCCGGATGAGTGTGATTTATTGTTAATAGAGTTCGTAGTGTACTGTCATTGTAAGCATACTACGAACTCTATTAACATGCAAAAGTAAGTAACGATAATGTAATCAGCAGTACGTTTAAGAAACATGCCAAGATAGGTTGAACCCATTCTCACAAAGCTGAAATTCAAAAATCATTTTTTTTACTTCTTTACGTCTCTTTTTAACATCGAGGTCTCTTAGAGACGGGAAAGGATGGGGGGCAAGGATGGGGGCAAGGAATGGGAAGGAATTTGGCCATGACCTTTTGAAGGAAGCCTCCCGGCATTTGCCTGGAGTGATTTGGGGAAACCATGGTCAAAAATCTTAAAGGCTGCTCTGTAAAGGGATAAAATAGCTAAGGGACGCTAGTCAACAATATACTGTCATGCTACCCTCAACATAGAGTGCGATTCCATGACGTTACAAACTTTCAGGGATGGTGGAGAAGTGTAAATGTATCAATTTGAGTTGAGGGACCTTGATCCGGAAACGACAAGTGAAAAGTTATAAACGAATATCCTTCTCATACCTCTGACAGTGGAATACATGTACGGGTACTAATGTTGTTAAGATAGGGTATACAATGCCGTCAAAGGATATGGTTCCACCATGATAGAGCTACACCTCACTTAGGACTGAGGATTCGTGAACACCTGTATCAGACATTCTCTGAAAAGTGGACAGGCAGAGTAGGAGCACGTCCACCTGACCTCTCCCAACTTGATTTCTTCTTGTGGGCCGCGCGGAAAGTCTTGTGTACGAGACGCCTGTCGAAACTGAAGAGGATCTCCTGGCAAGGATTCTCGCTGCCTCCGACACTGGGGATATTAAAACGGGTAAGACATTGTGCAACCACGTCATTCCTGCATTGAGACTGGGAGACGCTATTTTGAACAACTGTTGTAAATGTAGCATCTTGCGAAACTTGTGCAGGTAAATGGGATTCATTATTACGGTACCGAAGACTTAGGATTTCATGTCTCTCTAACATCAAGTTACTTGTGTCGTTTCTAGTCTATCAACAGGGGAACTTATCTAAGGGTATTGGGGAGTATTCAGCAGGAATTCTGTACTACATGTACAGGATTCGGAGGTTGGGGGTTCTTAGTTTGAACGCTGGGCAAAGCTAAGACAGAACTAGTGTTGTAAAAAAAATTTTTTTCTGGCTTGAAAAAAAACATGAAAAAAAACTTTGAAAAAAAAACATGTTTTTTTTCAGGAACACGTTTTTTTTCACAACTACTAAATCTCAAATTTGTAAGGCAGTTATCGTTTAAAATGACTGTTTTAGAGTTTATTCTAAGTACTTATCTTAGTTTAAAATCTACTATATTTTTCTGGTTCAGTAGGAAAAAAAAATTGAAATATTGACTAAATTGACTGAAATTTTCTTTAAGAACGGGGATTTCCCGAAGAGACTAGGTTGCGCGAGAAGGAATCCCCATTCCCCATTGTTTGGATTGATACTTGCTATTTGAAATAGTGCTGCCAGCCCTAAAAAATTAACTATAGATCTTTGAAAAAATTAGGAATTTAAAATTTATCCACGGTTTTTTGCCTTATTGGACTTTCCTTATATTCGTATACTTGTTAACTCTCAGAGTATAGTGGTACTGACTCATTAAATTGTCAGTAAGGGAGCGTGCATAAACCACATAGCTTCATTTTGGCCTCCTGTGAACCCCCACGTAGCCCTACGTGGCTTTTGCCTCCCCCCCCCCCCCCGTTCACGAAGCATATAGCTTTCTTCCGTTTTGATTCCAGAAGACATTTTGTACTATTTTCTCTTGTCAGACTATTGTAAATTACATACGGGTTTAATTAACTGAGGGAAATAAATACTCACTCACATGCTGTTGTGAGATCAGTTCCTCATTTTAACTGTGAAAAATGTTACGAAAGGAAAGTTACGTGGCCTGTCTCGGAACCCCCCCCCCCTTTCCTTACGTAGCCCAGAGTAGCCTTCCAGCTAACCCCTCCTCCCTCTGGACCGAGCCACGTAATTTGTGCACGGTCCCTAATTATGAATCGTTTCCTTGCAACCGTTGGTGTAAACAAACGATTGAAAGGAAATAAAGCTCCTATTTTGTATGATAATCGATTTAATTCAAACTTAAAAGACCGTAATACAGAACTATTGGCGCAGTCTTTATGCACAGTGTGTACTTTGCTCACAATTTAAAATTTCAATCTGAAAATCTTTTGCGTACAATATAAGAACAACCAGTAAATGAAAATTTAACTATTTCTGAAGTTAGAGGAGACAGAAGAAGAGACAGAAAATTCCGACACCGACCGAACTAGTGTTGGTATTACTGATACTAGTGAATGTGGTACTGACATAGAGTATGAATAAAATTATGTTGCCTATATAGATACAATTATGAATCATTATGTGAGACATTATATGATTCAGTAAGACTTAAAACACACTTGTAAAATGGAAGTTCCTTAAATAAAACTATAATTTATTAAATATATTATTTTCTGAAAAAAAAAAACAAAATTTAGAAAAAAAACACGGGTGCTAGGTTTTTTTTTCATGTTTTTTTTCAAAAAGTTGAAAAAAAAACATTTTGTTTTTTTTCAGTTTGCAACACTAGACAGAACTTGAGTAGATTATCGCTTATAACTTTCGACCTCAAAATTGATACATTTAAACTTCTCCATCATCCCTGAAAGTCTGTAACAACGCCACGGAATCACCACGTATAGAGACATTCTAATCACCATTCACAACGAAGATTCATTACAGACATTTCTCTGTCGGAAAAATCGAAATGATTGAGCTACATGAAATTCCTATTTTCTTATTTATTAGAATAATTTCGAAGGTTTCAGATGTAACAACTTACTTTAGTTAATAATAAAAAGAATTCAAAAGCTAGTGAACCTCCATACAAACTGAATTAAATTTGGTGAACTTTATTCTTATCTAATTTATTATTTGAAATAATTCCAAACAACCCCTTTAGACGACATCCACATGAATTATAAATTCCAGTAATAAGCTCCTAGACTAGGGGTTCCCAAACTTTTTCTCACCACGCCCCTCATTCCGTCAAAAGAAATGTTGCCTTGTCCTTCTCCCCACACCTACGCCATAATTTCATTATAAAAAAAAAAAGGAAAATGTCTACTTCTTGGTACTGAAACTGCATCCCAACGGAAGCTCATCTAGTATGTTGTTTTAAAATAAAGGTTTTCACCTCTAAGAGGTACTGAAGGAGACATAGTATTTCCAACAGTATGGAGTTAGTGTATCGTCACCCCCAAATTTGGGAACTTATATCCTTTATACCATATTTTCCTTAAAAATTACGCAACTGTCCTCAGGTCTTGTAGTGACAGGATACAAAGCTTGAATGATGATATTTTATTTATGGTTTTAAACAAATTTTGGGCTCTCCGAACATACTAGAAAAGTTTAAACAAGCAAATATTCTGTGTTTTTTTTCTTTGTTTTTTACTTATGACTTTACGCCTCGTCGACGTCGCGGTCATTAGAGGTAGGATGGGATTGGGAGGGAATTCGGCCATGGCCTTTTTGAAGGAAGCATCCCGCCATTCGCCTGGAGTGATTTGGGGAAACCATGGAAAACCCAAATCTGGATGCCCGGACTGGGATTCGAACCGGCGCCGTCTTCCCAAATGCGAGGCCAGATCGTTAACCGCTCACCCATCACGCTCGGTATCTGTGTTTTAGATATGCAGCAAAGTGAGATACAAAATAGTATATCAAGAGTTGACAATAATTGTATATGTGGCAGAACGAAATTGAGGTAAGATTATAACGAATACTGAAAATTGACTATAAGACCCAAACTACGGCAAACGTTAACGAGCAAATTATTCTCCGGCTCGTGCCTGTTATGTACACAAAGCCGCGATAATGGCGTTAACCGCTGCCCTATAGACGGTGACCTTTGCGGAGGCCCAGAATAGACGCCCACAGCTGCTCTCAGACAATAAACAAGCCTCTCACTTCCCTCCCTACTTCCTGCATAAATGATCGTACAAAGTTTGATGTTTGACTAACATCAACATCGTTCTAGTTTTTGATGGTTGCTTGTGAGCAAATTTGTTTGCTCTCACTTATTTTTATGGCCACCGTTACTTTAGTACAATTTGTATAACAAATTATGTTACTTAACAGCTCCGTTACACGTGCCAATCCTCTTATAAAACAAGATTATTAAAACTGTTAATTTGTTTCAGTGCATTCATCTGCTTTATTCTAAAACTAGCATTTAACGAAATACGAGTGTGAATGAATATAGAATGTGTCTGGTTTGTTTTGAAACTAACGGAAGAATTCTCAAGTGAAGCTTTCAAAAACATAGTGCCGAGTGGAAATATTATTTGCTACTGAATGATCCAACTTCAATTATAGAGCAAGTGTCATTGCTACAAAAATATTTTTTATCCTTAAAAACTTTTAACTGGAAGTTTTTCTTCGTGCCTAACAATTACAGTCGCTTTAAGTTGAGTATGTGTGACCGGTGTCCTTATTTCTCTAGGAAACTTCCATATCTGTAATGATATATATCATGTTTTATTCTCCGAAACTGTGTATGGAAATGGAAACAAAAAATATACCACGCCACACTTAGAGGAGTAGGTAAAACCGCCTGAAAACAGCCCAAGAAAACCAGAATATGAATTCAGATCAGCTGGATTTTTTTTCTAAATGATAGACCAAATTGTCTAAGTAATTGCACAAAAGCATATTGAAATGTCTCGAAGCTTTGAGCATTCATAATTTATTTAAATAACGAGAACAATTAATGAATTAGTGAGTGTGCAGTGCAGGTTGTTCAGTAGTAATTTGATAGGCTGCTATACAAATGCTCAGGTACCGTCAGGCAGCCGAACAACAGACCACCACGAGAGGAATTCTCAGAAGTGATTTGTAACAATGTTATTCTACTAGCTACTGTCCGAGTGACAACTGTGTATTTAGTGTAGTTCGTAACAACTTACGTACATCTGATGAGCTCAAGTCTTCAAGGCACCATCAAAATAGTGAATCGTCGAGAAACTCGCTTTTCCACCACACTATAGAATTCATCTGCACGCAGTCTAACGTTGGGCAGAAAGTGACTCAAGGATTGTTGTTTTAAAATGTGAGCGTAACTTACACCGCCATTGAGAAGCAGATCTCCAAAACTGAGGAATTGTTCTAGTGAGACAGACGAGTAGATTCACGTAACAAATTTTAAGTAGAGACTTCGTGGATTTAGAGCCTCGAGTGTGGACACGAGTCGGGAGACGTTCTACCTCTTTCACGTATTGGGCACCTGTCTCAATCGAAACTTGGATTTTATTTATTTATCTTATGGCCATGCAAAACATCAATAATACAATGTAACATTAAATTATAATTAAAATTCAAAGTCAAGATGGTGCAGCCAATCTAGAGCTTCATTTAAAATATTAATAAAGTCTATTGGTGATCCCCTGAAGGCTCGAAGTGGGCAATCAAAGGTCACGTGACGGATGGTTTGTGTTTCCTCACCACAGTCGCGGTTCGGTGAATCTTTCATTCCCCATGAGTACAGAGCTGAAGCAGATCTGCCATGACCATACCTAACTCTGTTAAGAGCTGCCCAGGTCTTGCGATGAAGATCGAGTCCCTTTAGTACATGTCGACTGGGATCAATTGGACTCAGTGATACAGGAAGTTCCAGGTTGTTAAATTGCATCCGATGATGGATGACATACAGAACTGTGGTTGTAACGTGGAATTTTGTATATCTTCTTCTACCTAGCATTTTTGGCAATATCACAGCTCTTGTTTTTTTTTCTATATTTATTTCTATGAGCTTTATACTCGAGTCCGAGTGTAGGTAGTCAACATGGGGGGGGGGGGTATTACACTTCCTGGTAACGTCCCAGGGAGATGAAACTGCTATGCTTTTCCATTGCCTTCCCCGAGTGACAGTGCTTGTAAGTGTAGTGGTAAGTGTGTATAACTGTAATAGTGTCTGTGTCCAATGTAATGTCTTGTTTGTGTTGTGGCTGAGAGATGAAAGAAGGGAAAGAATGAAACACGGCGCACCTATTCAGGCCTACTCTTCCGAAAGATAAACGGGTGGCCGCCAAGTTTAACGACCGACGGACAAATCACCATTGACAATTTCGTAAGCCCTCACTCCACACGCACTGTGGAGAGGCTTGGGATTACCCTAGGATTAGGAATTGTGCCCCACCACCTCTCTTATCCTGTATTATCATGTTTTTTTATCATGTTTTTTTTTTTTTTTTTGCTCTATGCCCCATGATGCAGCCGGTGATGGGGGCATTTGACCCCCTTACCCCCCCTAACGGCGGCCCTGGTCCTTGATGATGAAAGTTTCTTCCAGTAGCAGGACCCAAATCAGCTAAACCCGTGTCAGCGTCGGACACCATCACGGTGCCGCAGCAAACTGAGCCAATAGGACGGGCTACTAAATGGTTGCGACAATTTTGTTAGCCAGCAAGTCGCAAAACCTGTCACAGCTGAAAGGGAGCGGGTACGTAATTGTCATTATCTATTGTTTGTGAAGTTTGTAATTGATGATTTTGAACCTGAGACCGTTCCAGCATTATCGTAGGTCACCGTTCCCAACGTTTTTCTATTCGAGGACCAGTAAAATGTCAAAAATAATTCTACAGAACATTAACTTATATGCGTAAATTATTAACAAACTCTAAAACTAATAGTTATCATCATGTACTGTGGTCTCCTAAGACCTGGCCCCAATAAAGTGGTGTTTAACTTAGTTGTCACAGGAATGCAACTCTTTCTGATTCAGTGAATAGACTCTTATACACAGTAACAATGTAGTCATATACTAATGTCCTGCAAACACTGGATTTGTGATGATCGTTGAAATATTCATGGCTTTTAACAAATCTAGCTCATACTTTTTAAAGCCTTACCGAACGTGATTGGTGAGCGGGGGCATTCGGGAGGACGCGATTTCGAATCTCGATCTGGCCATGCAGATGCAGATTTGGGTTTCCCCAAATCAATCCAGGTGAATGCCGGGATGATTCCTCCAAAATGCCAAAAATGAATTCCTTCTCGTTCCTTGCTCCAGTACCTTTCCGCCTCTAATGAGCTCGACGTAGACGAGGCGTAAAGTCATAAGAAAAAAATTACAATCTTAAACAGTACGATTATGGTACTTATTTTATGTGAACAATTTTTCTAACGTATTTTTTTCTTACTATGTATTTAATTCAATGTTTAATACTCTGCAGACCACTTGCCTAAAACTGTTATCAGGGAGATCGAAAATTCGGCCGCGGATACGAATCTGAGCCGATTGTAAATTTAATTACTGTAGTTTCTAATTTCAAAGAACTTCTTTCTTCCGTAGTTGGTATAGATAAACATAATAATTGTATGGTAATTGATGATAGCATAAACATGACAAGAGACTAAACATTACACCACTGTCTTGCTTATATGGTCTCCGCATTGTGCTCTGTGAATAGGTCGTTAATCAGGGTATGATTGAAATGGTCGTGACTGAAAGCCTAATTGCGCACCAGTCTCTCCATGACATGTTGGTCCAGAAATTATAACACGAACAATGGCCACACTGACTCGCTGACATTTATTATCTTGTCCCCTAATGAAGCCTCCTTACTACCTATTTTTCTCTCTATCTCTCTCTCTCTCTCTCTATCTCTATCTCTCGCGGGCGCGTTTGTGTGTGTCCCTTATTTTTCGTTTATGTTGTTAATAATCAGTGCCTGATCTAAGCAAGTAATAAAACCTTTAGCGAAATAACATAAATGTGGCACTATTATTAACTTATGAGCCAATTAGTAATCAGTGTTTTCTTTTTCTGCAGAGCATTTATTGCAGTAATTACAACAACAAAGCTGCTATCTTCCAGTGCCGCCGATTATTGAAGAGTTGGTTTTATAACATCTGAATGCTCTAAAGAGACTGGCTATAGTATTTTTTTGTTATCAAACAATGGATTGATCCCAGGGCACTGCGTTTCAGACATAAATTACACGGACTGCTTGGCAAAAACACTTCTTTTTGAATGTATTACATTTAAAATAGCTACTCACCAAATTCATGTCACCTACTAGATTAACTCACCTGAAAATAAAAAAAAGGGTTCACATTAAAATGGAGAAAAACAATCTTGAAACAAACATATTCTAAGACAAGCCAGTTAAGTACTGATAATATTTAGAGTGGTTAATATTTTCAGGGAATTTATTATTGTTGTATTCCACGCAATAAAACAGGAAGAAAATGTACAACAAGACGTATAAACTTGCATAATTGATTAACACTATACATATAATGGTCAATAAATCATTTATTACAAATCTCAATGACAATGATCAGCAATATCATAAATCTGTGACTTTGTTAAAATGGTGACTAGCATTTCAGTTATTAATTTCAGCCATTTTACACTGTGACAAAAATAATTAATTTAGTATTCTTGAGCGCTGTAAATTCCCAGTCATACATATTTACTCGTTGCCAGTCGAAGGGCTGTGCCCACGGTATTTCAAATTAATATGTTCACTCAGAGTTTATTGGAAATAAATTTTTAACAATTATGTCAGTAACGAACAATCAAAAACATTGTGAGGCTAATACCGATTAATATGACCATTTCGCTTAGTTAGAGGATTTATGGAAACCAAGTTGACTACGTATCAAAGAGACATGCTTGCTTCATCCTAAAGGCCAACCACGTTGTATATGAGTTAGAGTAGGAAATTTGTAGTCTAACTGGCATGGACCTGGACCACATCTCAGATTTTCATGCGAAGACACTCAGGAAAATCCTAATATGGTGTAGAATCTGTCATGATAGAGAGAAAAAAAAAATGAAAATATTTACAGAGATAAACAATTTATGATCAATTTTACTGAATGTATTGTGATTTTATCAGAGAAGTACGAGGATATTGGGAAATTATTTTATAACATTAAAAAATATTTGGAGAAGAAACAACTTAACAAAATGACTGCAGATACAGATGGAAGGAGTACCTTTTTATTTTAAAAAGTTGGTATTTGCCCATATCAGCTGTGTTAATGTCTCGGAGCATCAGTGCAGGCAAATGAGACTCCCAAGGCACGTAGAATACACGAAAGTTAAAAATAAGCAAACAGTATACAGACAGAATGTCAGTAACCGATGTTGATCGTCTGTGACCGATTTAAGTGTTACCGGTAATTGGCGAAACCGGAGTTGAGAATTGAGACCGTGGAGCACGACCGTGACGGAGTTTCGAACTCGAGACTTCCTTTCCCAGAAGACGTCCCGCCAACTGCATTAGACCCCAAAACCGTGACGTCCTCCACTTACTGTGTCATCACCCTCAACGTTACTCCCGCCTGGCTGCCTTATCGTATTCTGAAACTGTCTCTACCAAAAGTAATCGGTAATAATCGGCTGCTCAGCAAGGTTGTATATGTTACGCTCAAAGACCAAAACCACTCATTATGTGAAAAAAAGACCACAGCGTGTTGTGGTTTGTTGATTTTTTTGATTTTTTGATTTTTTTTTTTACTTATAGCTTTACGCCTTGTCGACGTCGACGTCGAGGTCGAGGTCATTAGGGAGCGTGCACAAACTACGTGGCTTGGTCCAGCCCGGGGGGGGGGGTTGATTGGAAAGCTACGTTGGGCTACGTGGAGAGAGTGGGGGGGGGGGGTTTCAAGCCAGGCCACGTAGCTTTCCTTTCATAACATTTTTCACAGTTAAAATGAGGAACAGAACTCACAACAGCATGTGAATATTTATTTCCCTCAATTAATTATCTCCTTATGTAATTTACAATAGTCTGACAAGAGAAAACAGTACAAAATGTCTTCTGGAATCAAAAGGGAAGAAAGCTACATGCTGCGTGGGGGGAAGGGGGGGATAGAGGCAAATGCCACGTAGCGCTACGTGGGGGGGGGGGGGAAGGGGGGGTTCACAGGAGGCCAAAATGGAGCTACGTGGTTTATGCACGCTCTCTTAGAGGCGGGATGGGACAGGGGACAAGGTACGGGAAGGAATTCTGCCTTGGCCTTTTGTAGGAAGCATCCCGGCATTTGCCTGGAGTGATTTGGGAAACCATGGAAAACCCAAATCTGGATGGCCGGACGGGAATTCGAACAGCCGTCCTCCCGAATGCGAGGCCAGAACTCGGTGGTTTGTTGAAAACGGCCACACCTCGTTGTGGCTTATCAGTATATATATAACTTTTTGTGTTCACGACGAATCGGTACAGGGTGTATTCAATATATACGATTCTTCTTACCCGTCGCGTTGCAAGGCTCTTTGTTTGTTTTTTGTTTTTTATTTTATTTTAATTTTTAAAAAAATGAATTTTCATGTGTGCAGAATGTGACCTGGACCAGATGCGTATTTCGCGTTGTGGTTGTTTTGCGTTAGTGACAACGCGTTCTAGCTGTTTTTAGTAAATGCCATAACGTAAATGACGTGTTGTGACCACATTCAATAAATCAGAACGCGTTGTGGTTGATTTTTCCGCTCAGTGAGCGTTTTCGGTCTTTGAGCGTAACATATACATATTCAGTAATTTCTTTGAGTTCGGATGGAAGACAGTTTCAACTATCCATTAACAGAGGAAGGGCACGTAGCGTAGTCGCTAGCGCAAACACCATCCACAGATTCCTTGTTTGAACCTGGCTGCGGTCATGAGTGGTTTTGTGTTCGTTGATTGTTGCCTTCACATTGAAGTAAGGTTGATACACAACTCAGTTGATGGTTGCATAGACCGATCATTTTTTCGGTAAGTTTTCGCATCGGATGGGAAACTGATCTTTAATACTTTTGCTTAAACATGGTGATATCTATGCATAACAAAAATTTGATGCATGTAGCATTATTCAGATAGAAGATATTAAATTACAAACATGGCCCGAATCGCTTCGTGAAAAGGGTAAGGAGTGCCGCATTTGACTCGCGCTGATGGGCGCTCAGATAAATGTTTATTTTTTGTTTATTATAGGCAGTGAGTACCGAGACCATGCAGCCAGAACAAGGTTGACATAATTATATTAAAGTTTGTTTTAACAGTGACTACAATTTAAAATATTAATATAACACTATTAATACACAATCATCATTTTTATTCTGCTGACAAGTAAAGATAACACTTATTTATTTTACTTTTTTAAATTAAGTTGTTTTCATTAAAATAAATAAAAAAGTTACATATTACCTTGGGTTGAAAATTAAAAAAGTTAATAGTGTAAGAAAATGAGTGTTTTTAAACATTCATCATTTTTTAAGCCACCTGAGTATTTTGGCCTCTTAACTATTATTCTTGACTGCAAATTTGGAACGATTGCCTGGTTCGGTGTGCCCTAACCGAATATTCTATTTAAAGTTATGCGAGGTAATGTGCTTGGCGAATGACACAAAAATTAGCCCCATCCAGAATTTTTTTTTTTTTTCTACACCAGTGTGTTGGTTATCGTTGTTTATAGCTCACTGAATGCGAAAACAAAAAGGCTTCGACCTAGTTGTGATAATGTTAAATATTTCAATAGAATTTATTCACTCCACTGAGCTACCTTGTTAGTAATACGATAGCGACTTAATGACATGTTAACCTGAAGAAAGTTGCCATTAAAAGCAGTGGCGAAACGTAATTTACCCAAAATGAAAATAATTTGCTTAACTTTAGACACGTTTAACAAAAGTTGTCATTAAAAGCAGTGGCGAAACATAATTTACCCATCAAATGAAAATAATTTGCTTAACTTTAGAAACATTGAACAAAATTTAACTGAAAATTCGGTTTAAATAGTGCCTGCAAAAGATCCCTTCCTGAATCAAAATAACAAGATCCTCTTAGTATTGGTTTTTGTACTTTTTATTTTCAGATAAATAAAATGAAAACTGAATTTATCCTGCTAACCAGAGTTGAGAATTTGTCATCTCATTTCTAAATAATTGATGGCGCTGTTATCATTGCACTATATTTACCAAAAAGGGAGTATATTAGTGTCTAGTTGCATTTTTAATTATGATATATAAAAAAACCTGATTAGCATTTTAACGAAACTAGGAGCTTTCCATTGTCATTTGTTTTATGACGAAACACTTTATTCAAAAACGATGAAGGCTCAGAAGAAAATTTCTGGGGAACGGTAAACCGAAAGTTTACACTCTGTGTTTGATTTGTAGTAACATAGAAAATAGATGAGTAACTTTACGACCCATCGAGGTCATCATAGACGGGATAGGTTTAAAAGGACAATAAACAAGAATGATTTTAAGCATAGCCTTTTGAAGGAGCAAACCTGGCATTCGCCTGGAATTATTTCGGGTAATCCGAAATTGGAATTGCTGGACCGGTGATCAAACCCGCATCCATCGAATGCTAGGCTGAGCGATGTAACAGTAACCACGAAGAATTATTGTGGTTTAGCTTCACTTCATAATGCGAATAAGAATTTAAGACTTTAATATTAAGAATTGTGAATTTACAACATCGCCAAAACATTATTTTTGTTACGTAAGTTTTCAGATTGACTGGAATGTTGCTTTATATCGAATAACCATGGAAAGGAGAAGTGCTGTATAGTATACTGTTGGGTAGTCAACCATGAAGCATATATGCAAATAATTTTGGCATTAGTTTAAGAGGTTACTGTAGTGTGAAGACGTCTTAAAAATAACACGGAGGAGAAAACCAAATCATAATTTTATTTACAAACAGGGAAAGGTTTCCGCCAAACACAAATGAGGAACGAATCGTTCCTCTCCATTTAACATCCATTCAACGTTAGCCAGCTAGTGGTAAGAAGTTACCGGCGCCGTGGTTCCAATCAGGCGCACATCCGGCCTCTTATTTTTGCTTGGCATCCCTTCTTCACCTCAACAGCAGAATTCCCCCCTCTTGATCGTGAAGTCAACACTGTGGTTCGCATGTCGTAATCCTGGGCATATTCACATTCACAATTATGTTGTCAATGCACATGTCAATTTCATGGGGACTTTAGCATGCTTTCCAGATATCAAGAAGTTCGTTAAAAATTAAGATTAATTAAGTGATTTTGAAAACATACAGAAATACTGTTACCTGAGACTTTGTAAGCGCGGACTTAATATTTTATTGTTAGAATTGGATATAGAAATCTGTAAGGTACATAATAGGCTTACGGTAAGTTGTTTCTATACATGAAATTTATGAGCAGATCATACACAAACTTAGCGCAAAGTGAAACAAAGCCTGAGCTATAGATATAACATAACAGAGATTTACAGACGCTATCCGTTTGTCTTTCAACATTCGATTAGTTTTTCTGAAAAATTACCCTATATCCTTCAAATGACACATAGTATTTCCTTGTAAAATTTCATCGAGACCTATTTAACCGTTTAGTCGTGAAAACGAAACAGACAGACCAACAGAGTTACTTTAGCATTTAAAATATTAGTGTAAATGTAAATAGACAGTTGAGACAGAGCTGTAGAGAAAATATCTTGGAGATCGCGATGTCTCTACAACAACATTTAATAATGACGTAATAGTACTTCTGTAGTCAAAAGTAAGGCTTTTCAAGCAGAAATTCTGTTATAACACAGCCTGAACCATTATTTTTAAGCAGAAATTACGTTGTAACTAGTGTTGCAAATTGAAAGAAAAAGTTTTTTTTTCAGCTTTGTAAAAAAAAAAAAAAAAAGAAATGAAAAAACTTAGCACCCTAGTTTTTGTTTCTTCAGAAAACAATATATTTGTTAAATTATAGTTTTATTTACGGAACTTATATTTTACATGTGTTTTTTAATCTTACTGAATCATATAATGTCTTACATAATGATTCATAAATGTATGTATTATAGGTAACATATTTTTATTCATCCTCTATGTCAGTACCACATTCACTAGTATCAGCACCACCAACACTAGATCGGTCGGTGTCGGAATTTTCTGTTTCTTCTTCTGTCTGCTCTAGATCCATAACTTCCGAAATAGTTACTGGTTGTTCTTGTATAGTACGTAAAAGATTTTGAGATTGCAATTTTAAATTGTGAGGAAAGTACACACTGTGCATAAAAACTGCGCCGATAATTCTGTATGAAAGTCTTTTAAGTTTGAATTTAAATCTATTATCATACAAAATAGGAGCTTTATTTCTTTTTCAATCATTGGTTTACACCAACGGTTGCAAGGAACAATTCAGAATTATTGACAATTTAATGACTCAGTGTCACTATACACTGAGAGTTTAACAAGTATACGAATATAAGGAAAGCACAATAAGTAATAAAAAGAGGCAAAAAACCGTAGATAAATTTAAAATTCCTAATTTTTTTGAAGAGATCTGTAGGTCTACAGATAAATTCGTAGGACTGGCAGCACTAATTGAAATAGCGAGTGAGTATCAACCCAAACAACGGGGATTCCTTCTCGCGCAACCTAGTCTCTTCGGGAAGTTCTCGTTCGTAAAAGAAAACTTCAGTCAATGTTGCCAATATTTTCGTAATTTTCTTTTCAACTGAACCAGAAAAATATATTAGATTTAAAAATTAAGGTAAGTACTTATTATAAACTCTAAAACATTCATATTAAACGATAAATGCCTTACAAATTTGAGATTTAGTAGTTATAAAAAAAAGTGTCCCAGAAAAAAGTGTTTTTTTCATTGTTTTTTTCCTGTTTTTTTTTTTTCAAGACAGAAAAAACAGTTTTTTTACAACACTAGTTGTAACACAGCCTAGAACATTGTTTTTAAGCAGAAATTACGTTGTAAAACAGCCTGGACCAGCATGACACTGTTAAATACATTTCGAAAAGTATTTCTAGTGGTGTCTTGCGTTTGATTACTGCAGTATGAGGACGCCATTTCCTAGCGGAGTCACGATCTCCAATAATCCCATATTTTGAGGCCCAGTGGAGTCGACTGGTCGTGACGACTAGTGGATTAGTCACTATGTTCCGTTACGAACGCAGAGAGAGGAAGATGAGTCCCGTCATAGAAGAACGCGGAAGGGTAGGTGTAGTGAACAAGGCCGGCTCTATGCGCCGGGAGTGACTGGCGCTCTTGAGTTCATCGCCGGCGTTGACCACCCCGCGAGCTAACAACGCCCGCCCCAACCGTATCTGATCGCAGCCATTCGACCGTGCAGATCTGACGGGACCAGCGGACCGGCAAAATGCCGCCGCCTTCCTCATTATCGGCTCGCTTCCGGGAATCACCGTCTAGCCGGATGAGGGATGCTTCTTGCAGCATGCAATATTTGACAATATTCGCCAATATTTGCTTATCGTCTTTAATTGAGATGCTCTAAAGCTAATATTTCCACTCTCCTATCTACACAGTAAACGAAATTTCATTTAAAATTTAAATTTCCAGCATCTGCCTCCAAGCTTTATTGCCTGTAAACAAAAATTTCCCACCCTGTTATATCTGAAATTTATGTTCATCAACATCTCTTTCTTACCTTTTACATACTGCTCCTGTTTCTTCACGCAATATTCATCTAGGAATCATCGCCATTAAGAGGGTGTAAAAATTCTGGCTACTTCTGGGAATCGAAGGAGGGGCCTTCAGTACTATTCGAGCCTTTAATACATCCTTAATCTTCTATATCTAAATCAAACCAATGTTATATCTGTTCCAGAAAAACTAAAAAACTTCGAAGCAGATTTTCATGGGGTTTCACCATTCTAAAGTTTAGTATCCTATTTGAATCGTTTGGTATGTCTAATGCTTCAAAGTTACGTAATGCCGGAGCAGTAAGTGAATTTCTGAACGTATAGTGTGAAACACCAAAAATGAAATACCAAATAGATCATTATACGTCGTACTTCGTAAAAAATAATTGCCATATTACCGCCGTATTATCGTATCTAGTGGTTCTTTCCTTTAAATGCCATAGATAGCCGTATTGAATGTGAATGGCACACGAAGAAACTACATAAATTATGGGAAAAAACTAACGAGAGCTTCTTTGCTTCTTGAAGCTACGATCTCAGGTTGCACAGCTACAATCTCTGACGTTTTGAAGGGAAATTATATGAACTGTTGATAGTGAACAATGCATATCTCATGAGTTTTAAAATGAAATTAAACTATTTAAAGCCTTTAGTGACGACACTAAAAGTAATTTAGGAAAATAATTCTGGATACTTGTTATTTAACTGAAGCTGTTTTGGTAGTCGTGCATATGGTGACACTTCTGCATTATAAACGTGTCCATTTCTCCTAGAAAACTGCATTTATTCATTTTACAATTAATTATGTCATTCAGTAATCCATTCCTGATATTTTTGCAATTTACTGTTTAACGATTTTGTCTTTTACACATTTCCTTTGCGAATGGCTGGAGTTATTTTGATGAAACTTGGTACACTTGTTTCTAATTGGGATATTCGTAAAAATGTTGCAGGAATAAATCAATCCCAACGATCTCATTGGGTTATACCGGGGGTTAATCGCTCAAGCACTCACTGAAAATGGAGTGATTGATATGAACTTGCTTCATAATTACAGAAAATAGAAATCTGTTGAATCGATTTTGGGACAAATCTTATATTCTGACTTACGAAATTTGAAATATTGAGATCTGACTTAGAATCTACCGTATGTTTACATGATGTGCCACTGGAGCAGAAAATGAAAATGCTAATGTAATGTCAAATTTTTTTTGTCATGTTTCACTCATTTCTGTAAGATCAATACGTATATGGAAATATCATGACATCTTACATTGCTCATCCTACAGGTCTTCGTCACAGGTAAAAAAAAATTCGTGAAGAAATGAGGGTAAAAATTGTAAAATATTTTCTAATGTAACCCTCATAATAACAAGGCCGTTTCGAATATATGTCGAATTTTCTAAAAAGTTTTGTTATTTTTCCGGTAAGATTGGGAAGAATTTGGCACACATTTCACATTGTGCTACTAAAATTGCTATACGATCAAATCAATCTGAACCATACGAAGAAACACCGGAAATTTTGCTAGTAAGTAGGCACTAAAGTATAGTAATAAATTAATGAAATGTGGATAATGTTAACAAAGATTTAAGGCTTCTGTAAGGAATGAATAGTGTAAAAACAAAATACAGATGGATATCAGGAAGAAAAATGAGCCTTGGATTTTCGGTATAGGCATTTAGTTCTGGAAAATGTCACAGACCACCAGCACGCTGGTGTTCGGTTTGTCTCAGTCCATCTGGTTCAGTGACCGTTGGCCGAGACAGGACCACCAACAAAAATAATCCTGCGGTTGTGTTCTGCATGCCTCCCGCTGCTCTCGTTCGTGAGAAATCGCATCTCCACCGACAACAGAATAATAGAGCAACCCCGTTACACGGCGCTCAGTCGTGACCAACGAGTCAACCGACCAATCGTTCCGACTGATAATCGAGAAATAATTTGCTAGCGCCAAACAGGTTGCCAGGTGAAGCAGACACGGTCCAATGGACCACTCGACTACTGTAGGTAGCTGCTGGACCAGTGATATCATCGCTACACAATATAGATACGGCTACCCAACGACAGTTGAATTATGATCTTGTCCTGTAGGAGATTACTGATCAAATACCGGCCATGCTCTGAACTTGTCAGCTTTTGGGGTCACCCACCTGACAACAAATGGCACAGCACGTGTGCCGAATTTGGGTTGGCGAGTTTAGACATCAGCTTCATGACACAGCTACTGGCTGATGGAAGTCTGATGTGGCACAAAGAAAATAGAACCTCGGTCTGATTATTAGAGATCTATCTAAGTGAACACTTACGGATCTCTGTACATAGATGCTGATCATCGATCTACTGTTCCCCCGTTTTTCCATTGCTGCTAGACATATCTTCCGATATATATGTCTGGCATGTTGAGCAAATGTCGGAACAGTCTTAGCTATTACTATCCTCTTTAATAAAGTGCGTTCAACCTGGGGACTGGTCGTGAAGTTGATAACTCGGAAATCTTCGGTGAGTCCGATGATGCCCGAACTATAGTTACACTGGCCGCCATCAGAGTGCTGCTTGGCTAACCAGGAAGTTTCAAATGAATAGCTGCAATTGATTTTATTTGCACTTGTATTGTTAAAAGGCAATGTAACTGCAAAGCTAGATAAAAGGCAACTGTCTGGTGAGGACGTAACTGCACGAAAATACGAAGGGAAGAAATAAAAATTTTAATACGAGGCAGAGATTTAAAAAACATTGCAATGTTCGTTTATATTTAGATGTTGATTATTGTTAATTTACTACGGCTAGATGCAGGAATTGATGTAAGCTGTAGCAATAACTAGAACGAGGTGACAATGTAGCCTAAGAATTTTTTGGACAGAAGGTAGAAACAGGGAAGTTATTAAAACTCGGAGAAAATTTACAGCAAACGTAGGTACTTACGAAATATACCAATCAAATAAATAATACTTATTCGTTTTTGTAACTATACTTGACAACAATAAAAACTTCCGTCATATAACATTAAATGCCTTTGTTTAAAAACATCCTAGCCAAATACACCCAGAATCAAATTAGAGAAAGTTTACTCACATCACGAAAAATATCAATAAAAAAGATAATTATTAATTGTTATTCATTTTTACTTAGAAACTTTTCTAGTGCAAATTCTTACTACCACCATTGGTGATACTAGTTAATTTTTGACGGGCGTTTCAATTAGTATCTATTAATTATCGGACACGGCAAGGTATGTGAAAAGAGCTATGAGTTGGTGTTCCTTTACAGCTTTCCTTGTCCGCCGCGTCTAATTACAACTGTTAGACTAGACAGAAATATATTCTTATCAGGTAGTCACGCCAACCGTACACGATCAACACTTTTTTTCTACAAAGTAGATCTAGTTTTCGTATAACTTAAATCTTTGAACCACTGATAACTTGCTAATTGTCTATACGAGAAGTGCTGACTATTTTAAGCAACTATCGGATTGTACTGACCTATGAAGATCCAACAGTGCTCTTTGATTACAGTAGCACTGATCACATTCCTTTACGACTGACTCAATGATTCTGAGACCTCATTACTTTAACTGTCATTGCTCTGACGACTGTATTTCCGTGATACTTTTCATAGCTGCTAGTCCTTAACTGTCGAACACACACTTTCTTTATTTTAACCGTTTTTCGCTTCCTCAGTCCTCCACAAGGCATCTTTATCGATTCGTCACATCTGGTGCTTCCCAGTCTTTGATAATCCTCCCTACCCTTCATTCAAAACGCAACTCTAAAAGGGCGAGCTGGCGAGCAGCTACTGAAACTGTATCGTACAATATGAGAAGCTTAACTTCCAGTTTAGACGTTTTCGTCTTTCGTTGATAAACCCATGTGTGCATGTGTCATGTAGCTATTAAATTTTACGGAAGAATGTAATATCATCAGACAACATTTGTAATGAAAGTATTCAAGTTTTAAATTGTACATCGTCTGACGATTGAGTTTAGAGCCTGCATTTCTACGGCCTCGACATCAATGTTTATACGGTTATGTTATTATAAGCGGCCTGGTGGCTCAGTGGTTAAAGTCCACGGTTCGAGTCCTTGTCTCGGCGAGTATTCTCACAGGCCATTCACTCGAGCTTCCCCTCTAGCATTGTTTTCTGTCTAATGTGAGGTACACTAGAACACATCCTTAGTTCTGATTAGACGTTAAAACTGTAGGTTCCCTACTCCCAGTAGGATTACAGGATTAGCTCAGCTAAGCAGAAAAGGAACTTGTTAATCTACCTCCAATACCAACCTAAGTGCGGAGCATCCAACAATCTTCGAGTTGAATACCAAGCTTAGCTTTTATACTATCCTAACTGAAGTACTCTGAAATAAGAAAACTGATTGCTCAAATCAGAACTACATCAAACCAATTCATTTGCGGAAGAATAAGAGACAGATCTGACTAATGGTTCACACAGTCGTGTAGCTGACTACAACCAAAATGTTCTTGGTTCAAATCCAGAGGATGTGGAAGATTTTTCTTCGTAACTAAACTTTCGAAACAACTCTCCTAGGCTTGATACGATTACATACCTTTGTTGAGCGTATATTACATACCTGAATAAGGGCAGTTTTCACATTTTTGTTTTATCAAACAAAGGAAAATGGCAAATTTCACTTGGTGAACGATATTAAAATAAATGAATGAAAGGTTTCGGTGCCTAGGTTCATACTACTATCTGCATCCAAGCTACTTTAGTGCTGCATACTGCAAAAGTGTTTAAATTTTTCCAGAGAAAAACAAAACTAACTACAGTGAGAATTGAGAACTAAAAGCTATTTTGAAGGTTTTTTTTTTTAATAGTCACTCAAAAGTGGAAAAATGAAATATAAATAAATTTCGGGAAATTAGGGGTCAGTTACCACCTCATAAAGAAGCTAAACTTGGAAATGCGGATAATCCTCTAGATACCGCCAAAATTCTGATACTATTTGGAAATAGAAAAACTTAAATCTGGGTTTTCGCATGCATAGCTTCGACGAGAGAAAAAAAAAATTACCAAGGAATCATTACAGTGTACATAATAACTTTTGAAACAGCGTCTATGAATATAAATGCGCTGTGAGTGCTGCTTGAATTTTATGAACTGGAGAAAAAGGAAAACCAACTTGACTCTAGTGGCCTTGAAGCATACTAACGGTTAAGTGGATTGATAATTACGAAATAAAAGCTTTATGGAAGTATTTAGTCAAAAAGGAGTTTGTGAAAGGATCTATAAACATAGCAAGCTTGTTTATTTTTGACTTAGGGGTCAGGAAACTCGTAGAGGAACAGACAGAAAATAATATTCTATCCAGGAAATTTTGTAACCAATATATGCAACTGAAGTGGTGTTTGAATACAATTAAGTAAAAAAAAAACAAAAAATGTAGTATGGCGTCTATGATATTTATGTAAGTTCAAAATCGAGTCTATCGGTGAAGTACGCTATGAACATGCAGAAATATTTGGTGTAGAAACTATTTTGTTTAGGAATTTTAGAAACAATAACAGATATGATTCTGGATCTTGAGATTGGGAAATGGAATTTTTTTTCACAGGTGCAACACCAATTGAAAAGCAATGTTAATAAATAAGATAACTAAGAACGTACCTAGTACGTAGTATGCAAGAGGAGAATTGTTACAAAACGGTTGAGGCAAAGACGACGAAAAAGTTAAAGTGACAAACGTGATAGAATAAAGATCTCTGATCAGTTAGCACTAGAACTGAGAGTAGAGAAATGTTGGGTTAAATTAAAGGGAGGTAACGAGAAAAAACGTTGTCAGAGACCGTATTGGCTCCACTTCTATTCACTCAGTCTTTAGAATCAGCACCTGGAGCGTGGACTGCAGTAGTTAGTATATACCGCACGTACGGACAAAGATAATATTGGAATATTACACTCACCTTGGCCGAGAGAAACATGTTACGTGCGGAGGCGTCCGTAACCTTGCATCGGACAGCTTTCGGTGCATGTTTCCTTACCGGAGACTTGATTAAACCTGTTTGCGCTTTATAACTATTTTTCATTGTTCTCCCCAAGGAGCGTCCATAAACCATGTAGCTCGATCTTGGCCTCCTGTGAACCCCCCTCCCTCCCTCGTATCCCGACGTGCCTTTTGCTTCTATACGCTAATGACAGCACAATCTAGAGAAATTCTCACAGAAGATCTTCAAAAACTGAACGAATACTTCAACACCTGGCAAATGTTATGTATACTTATGTAAGACAAAAGTCAGCTCCTTTCACCTGATAGAAAATCTTACTAGACCTCAAATAAAATTCAGAAACCAATTACTGGAATACAATATTCTCCAAAAATTTCTTAGGTGAAGTTTTTTCGGTTATCCCTCTGCACCTTCCCGACGCTCAGGTCATTAGAGGCAAGGAATGGGAAGGAATTTGGCCATGACCTTTTGAAGGAACCATACCGAAATTTGCCTTGAATGATTTCGAGAAACCATTGATATCTGGATGATCGGTCGGAGATTCGAACCAGCGTTCTCTCAAATGCGAGGCCAGAGTGTTACCGGTTACTCATCATGCTCGGTAGATGAAATTTTGTACCGGTTAGTGACCTACAAAGATTACGCGCTGTAAAGTAAATAAAAAAATGAAATAAAATCCTTCACAAATTTCCTGGAACGAGTTGGGAAGCAAATGTACCAGCTTTCAGAACATCATCTCTTGTCTTATTGTAGCCAGCTGCTGAAAACTGCAGTCCAATAGCAGTCACACCAACAGCTGAATGGCACAATGAGAAAACTTTCTGGAACTATAAGACTTACTCCGACAGAATGACTATCTGTTCTTTCTAACATTTCTCCTCCACATCTTCGAAGACAACAGTCCAAAAATGTTTAAGGAACCTACAGCTTCCAATGCAACAGGACCGTATACATGAATGTCGGAATATATTAAAATCAAGGAATCTTCTTTGTAAATTGGGTGAGACACTGGTCTGAATTCGGTTCAACAGAAACGAAGCATGACGAGCAAATGAAACCGTGATGCCGTCGCCCTAATTGAAGACAATGCAACCTCCTGGATTCAATCTACTCAAGAAAATATGAGGGTTGCTTAAGGGCGTGAGAACAGGCTACGGTCGGGATGTACAAGAAGGGAATAGTAGAGAATTCTTCTTTTGACTTTGGAAACAAACAGCAAACAATCCACATTAGAATCGAATGCCCTCTTAGATTGTACTGCAGCACTATCTAGCAGCTCATTGAAGCAACTGGTGAGCAAACTGAATGACTTAAAACTACGCATCTCAATTTGTTGTATTATTTTTGTCTCACTTCAAAAGAATATTGTGTGTCGTAAATCACTATACATGATTAAGTTTGTGATCCAGTGTATAATCATTTACTTACGACCCTCTTTCTTATCCTCATACCTTATCAAATACACTACAGTAAAATGTTTTCTAAATATGAATTATTTTTCCCATCGTCGGAATAAAAATTATATACTTTCACAAGTAAAGAAAATTATTTCTACGCAATTTAAATGCAAACTTCTCATACAAACTTATTTGCAGAGAGGAGCTAGAATGAAGGTCTTTAACTCTGCGAGTCGCATTTAATAAATTTCGCTTCAGTGGCTGCATGCACAGAACAATACTTGTCAAGCATTAAACTGCTAGTCTACGCCACACCCAGTATTCTGAATGTGGCGGTTTCCGCAGACCATTTACCAACCGCACAGAAAGCAGAGTTTCATTTGTCGCTATTAAATCTTAAGCCTGTGGTGAGCCGCGAAATTAAAACGCGCCCACGTAAAGAGCAGAGGTTTAAGCGAGCACGGAAAACAGAACTCGCTTTTCGTCCAGCTGTATTACTACAGACACAGAATATAACCTGTAGACCCCATAAACCCACGAATTCGAACTTCAGAATTGTTCGACTTCTGTTGATATTCGGTGGTCCTCCTGGATATTTATATAACAAAATCGAACGAGACAGGTAGTTCTTTCCAGACAGCCTTTCTTGTTTGTGGAATTCGTACAACCAGATAAAAAAAAAAAAAAAAAAAGGATTAGCGAGGAACTTTCCTACCTGCCATTCTACAAGTCATTGATAAATTTACCATGTTGCACAACCGTGGGAAATGGCGTACAGTGGGTTAGGGATTGTTCATAAATTACGTGGCTTGATCTAGGAGGGAGAGAGGTTAGGTAGAAATCTACGCTGGGCTACGTGAAGGGGAAGGGGGTGGTGGTTCAGAGCCAAGCCACGTAGCTATTAATTCGTATTATTTGTCACAGTGAAAATAAGTTACAGCACACACAACAGCATGTAATATTTATTTGCATCATTTAATAATCTCCGTATGAAATTTATGATAGTCTGTCAAGAGAAAAAAAGATGTCCTTTAGAATCAATAAGGAAAAAAGGCATGTGCCACGCGGGGGTTTGGGGGGATAGAAGCAAAAGGCACATCAGGCTATGAGGGAGGAAGGGAGGGGAGGTCACAGGAGGCCAAAATTGGGCTACGTAGTTTATGGACGCTCCCTTAGCAAAGGTTCACGATTATTTGGGACAGAATTTGATTCTCTATGAAGGTGGTTAGCTGATGAGAGTGGGCACTCAACCTTAATTCTCATCCAACCAGTCCGTCATTATTCAATGTCGGGTCGATACAGCATCCGGCGGGATTCAGTGTCCAGCACTTGTGGATATCGTAGTGTATTGCCTGTGAGCAGGCACACTACAGTATAAATTTAGATACATGTGCGTAAAGCTCGACGCTGTATCCCGTTCAGACCAGCCGATGGGGACAATAGGTACACTGCGGCATTACCGAGTGGTGACCACGGGGGCCAACAAGAGATGTGACGTCACAAGAGACGAAACGTAAGCTGCGGGCGTTTTGGCGCCAAATTCATTTTTTTTAACTGCTTTACGTCTCTCAACAGCGAGGTCTTTAGAGACGGGAAAGGATGGGGGGCAAAGATGGGGGCAAGGAATGGGAAGGAATTCGGCCATGGTCTTTTGAAGGAAGCATCCCGGCATTTGCCTGGAGTGATTTGGGAAACCATGGAAAACCCAAATCTGGATGCCCGGACGGGGATTCGAAACGCCGTCCTCCCGAATGCGAGCCGAGAACGTTAACCGTTACACCGCCACGCTCGGTCACCAAATTCAAATTAGTGTATAAAAATGCAAAATTTTGCATTTTCCGTTTTTTTTTCAGAAATGATTTTTTTTTTTTAGTTATAGCAAACGCACAGGTACAATACTGATTACTCTCCAAAAAATTAGTCAAGTATGGGGTACTAATTCTTGGGTAGTTTGGTAGGACTTGTAGGCGTGTTGGAGCGATTGTCTCCGACGACGAAAAATTGGGTTCCGCAATTGATAGTACAAACTCGTATGAAGGGCTTAGTTATGAATTCTGTGAAATACTGACTAAGCATTTTTAAGTGAAGACATTACGTCAACCAACTGTCACAATTCGATTTTCTTGACTCCATCGAACGTGGCAGACGCCAACTCTTCAAGATGGTATTTGATTTGCTGAGCGCTTGTTTTAATTTGTTTGCATATCATTGTTATAAAGCTAATTAATTTTACTTATGCAGAAAATTATGTAAAACGGTAGGTACAACGGTGTTCGTGATCCAACCCATCATTAATTCATATAACTGATAATTTTATTTATGGTAATTTACAGTATGTTGAACATGGTTATTTAATTTATAACAGAGGTGGACACCTGAGTATAGAGGTTCTTGTGTGTGATTATCCAGTTATTCTTGTTAAAGACAAATAAATGTACTTAAACTAACAACATATCAACAGCCATTGGGATAAAAAAGCAAGCCGGCTGAGCATGCGCCATTGCGTGTCTCACCACCGTGACGCACTGATATTTCATCCTAGCAAGTTCACAGCTCAATCGAAGTGCCGCCATAGAAGTTATTGCTTTAAAAAACAGAGACTAGGCACAGAAAATTGAAGCACTGGCTAATAGAGAGGGTACACTGAAGCGGTTTAGTTATAATGCCAGATACTGGGTCGCAAAGGATATCCTACTCTACCTTAATTTTTGTGTTATAGCATGTAGTTACATTTCAAAGTCTTCCCATAACTACAAAACAGTAGGTCATCATCATCAGCCAGTTCAAACATTAAATGATGTTGCCAGGTAGAGCTTGGGGAGTCTTCTCCAGATCAAACGATCTTGGACATTCCTCTGCCAGTTAACTCCAACAACCTTGAGTATATCCACGTCCCATTAGTCTGGTGATTTTCCTGTCGGTCTCTGATGATCTCTTCGGCTCCACTCTAACACAGCTTCTGTCCATCTTTGGTCCTTATTCCCAGCAACATCGTCGGCCCATTGCTTCTTCAATGAGGCTGTCTTCTGCAAGATGTCTGTCACCCCTGCGAATGATCTAATGTTGCTTGCTGTCTTCTTGCCTTTGCTAGTCAAACATAGCATTGACCATTCCATAGTTCACTGTGATGTTAGAAGTTTTCATTTCGCAAAATTTGCTTAGTGTCCAGGTCTTTAATACAACCGTAGGCCACCAGAGGAAGTATGCACTGGTGCCTTTAGTTTTGTAGACATATTACATTTGACAATAATTTAATGCCTTCCACAAGCTTGTTATCCCAGCTTGATGCGACTGAGAGTGGTGGGAAAGCTGTTAACGCTCAGGCCTCGCATTCGGAAGGACGACGGCCGAATCCCTGTCGAGGCATCCAGATTTGGGTTTTCCATGGTTTCCCCAAATCACTCTAGGCGAGTGCCGGGATACTTCCTTGAAAATGACATTGCCGAATTCCTTCCGGTTGCTTGTCCTCAGCTCCATTCCGCCTCTAATTACTTCGACATCGACGAGGCGTAAAGCCATAAGTAAAAAAATAATAATAATTAAAAAAGTGATGCGACGGAAAATTTCTGGACTTACATCTCAGCTCACGAGTTGGCCAAGTATTTTCTAAAGATATGTGTTTTAGTTGTACGTTCCTCCCTGTAAGTCTTCGTCACAAATCCTTGAAATGGATCTATTTTCGCATTCACGTCAAAAATTATAAGTAATGAATACTGAGCGGATGTGCAAAGTTTGAGTGAGGTATGTGAGGTTGGCTGGGTTCCACACCTGTTGCCTGTGGCGTGACTCCACGGCGTTCGTCACGCGGTGAATGTTTTTTCGGTTTCGTGCCAGGGCTGCCACGCCGTCTGTCACTGATGTTTGGGTAATAGCTCAAAGCACGGCGAAAATACCGTGCGTGAATTCCTGCTGATTCCGTCATACCTCATCCCGGCAACTTGAGCGACATTAATACCGACGCATACCAGACTAACAGTTACGTCTGAAGTAACAGGACTTCAAAGAAACAGAATTTAGTGCAACGTGACAGATGGCAATCAACTTAATTGATACGTTGAACACGAGGAATAATTGTAGTTTTCTGAATGAAGCAGACATTAATGACATTAACTGAAAAGATGTATTGACGCTGATGTCTAAATTCGAAGTATGAAGAGTAGAATCGTTAGCGACAAAGATCATTTGAAGGAGAGTTATTTTAATAAGGGTAATTTTTATAAAAAAATGTGTGAGAGTACAAACTGGTGGTAAATTTATTTTTTATTACGTTTGAGACTTATGAAAGTACTAGACGGCCAGTGTGAAAATTTCTCGAATGGTTTAGGATAAATAGAAAGGTTGGCAGTATGTGATAGGGTGAAAAAAGAACCGTCTTATTTGATGCAATACCAGAAACAAAAATAACAGGAAATCTCCTTTTCCTTGAAAACACACACAGCTTATAAATATCTCTGTGATATGGGGTGTTGCTATCTAGCGGTAATGCGGTCACTTCTTATAGACGCCAGCGAAGCCTAGTAGCTGTTCTCTGAACTAACGCATACCGGTGACCTTGACTGTTTATAATTTTCTCATTTATGAGTTGAATTTCGAAAAATTTCTTTCTTAATTAATGATGTTATCGTATCAGAAAACTTAATCTTCAAATTGATACTGCATTTATCGATTTTGGTTAATTATGAAGGGGGACAGATGGCTCGGCGCAAAAAACTTTTAAAAATAATGTATATGATTCTTTTCTTTGAAATAAATTTGAATCGGAAAGTCAAACTGCGTGAAAGATAATTATTGATTTGTGAGATACCTAGTAATTGTGGGTGTTTATACTGGAGCAACTGGCCGCACTTTAGATGACAGGATACGAGAATATTCGTTATATGAATAAAAATGAAAGTGAGCTGAATGTAAGGGAGCGTGCATAAACCAAGTAGCTCCATTTTGGCCTCCTGTGAACCCCCCCCCCCCCCCCGTAGCCCTACGTGGCTTTTGCCTCTAACCCCCCCCCCCCCACGTAGCACGTAGCTTTTTTCCCTTTTGATTCCAGAAGACATTTTGTATTGTTTTCTCTTGTCAGACGATTTTAAATTACATACGGAGATAATTAACTAAGGGAAATAAATGTTTACATGCTGTGTGTTCTGTTCCTCATTTTAACTGTGAAAAATGTTATGAAAGGAAAGCTACGTGGCCTGACTACGAACCCCCCCCCCCCCCCGTAACCCAGCCTAGCCTTCGAGCTACCCCCCCCCCCCTGGACCAAGTCACGTAGTTTGTGCACGCTCCCTAAAGTAAAATAAGTATATTGACGTTAAAAGGTTATTTTCTGTTTTAAATTTTGTTTTAGTTACAGAGGAGGGAAGACTAAAATTACGCAAAGATTAACTCTAAGTTCGAAGAATTAAATGTTGTTATAATTTGTCTCTTATTAACCTACATTCGTAGCGTCAGCTATGAGACACAGAAAATGTAATATCACTGATTCGCAAGGTTAATAAAAGTAAGGTAAATTTTACTGTCGAACTGAGCACTGTCTGTTTAGATTTATATATATATATATTTTTTTCTTTTTTTGCTTAAATGTTTTTAATTTTATATAGCTTATTATAATTTAATGCACTGTAAAATGTCTAAGTTCCCATTTTCTGCAGTTGCTTCTAAAACGAGTAAATAAGAAATGTTGATTAGTGATTAATGATTTTAATGCTAGGAAATGTTTGTAATAAAAAATTAATTTAAACTGGAAGACTGATTGTATCAGCTATTTAATTCTACATAGTTTAACAATAACAGAAAATAAAAACTGATTATCAGTTAAATGTATTACTCAAAACGTGTTATCCATTATAACGAAATGAAATTACCAAATCATGAACGTATTTTTATAAGAAATTTTTTCCGTTCATAACCACCAATTAGTTTTAAAACGCTATTTTACACTCTACATCACTTCAGACTGAAATTAGAGTCTATAGACTATAGGCTAACTATTTTTTTCCGAAAGAACATAAAATATTCGTTCAAACCGACTTCGAGGGTAGGGTGAACAACTTTTTGATCTGGTATAGAAATAATGTAGTAATTTATGTATTTTTATGATGTTTTATGTATGTATGTTCGTTTGGGTCATCTAGGACCACTTTAAGCCTTTGTTTGTTTTTTTTTTGGCTTGAATTTTGCTGTGGATGTGTACACATCCTTTTTACAAGTAGTTTTGTTACCCCTAGAGGAGATCTACTGTTTAACGTGGAATCCGAACCACGGAAGCGTTCTGGCGTACTTCACATTACACAGCAAGCTGTACCAGAGGTGACGGTCAGGTTAAGGGCTTATGAAAATTGCCGCAGAGACAGGGATTTGAACCGGGGACCTTTGTTTATTGTAGTAACACTAACTTTCCACTTGATCTGTGAAACAGATATTTTATATCACTTTTTAAATTTTAAAATAAAAATAAAAATTGATGATGAAATAAATAACATGGAAAAAATCAAAAGGATTCTATGAGACCGAATTACAGACACTGGTATAAATAAGCCCAGCACACTCTAACAATCATTAAACACTAACCATAAAAACTATATGCTTCCCAAAAAGAAGTTAAATAAAATAATAATTAGAAATAAAGAAATAACAATACATTTTAGCCTTAAAAGTTTCATCAACTGGTTACGTTTAGAAGAATAATACCAAATCACCCCAAAAAACTATAATAAAGTTGAATAAAACATACGTTTTAATAGATTTATATAAAACGTCGGTCTTGTAAACCAAAAACATGTAAACACTTATAAAACTACTCAAATTGGGAAAAAATCGTGCCTTCATAAAACTTGTCGTTTTGGACGGCTTATCGCAAAGGAAAATTCATCCTTCCAAAGTTGATATATGTATCATCGATAGTGAACAAATGGGCGGCTGAATTTAACGTGGTCGTAAATCTCTTGAACATGATATACGTGAAGGGTGAACAAAAACAGCAACAGATGAAAATGTCGTGAAGGTGCACAACATAGTATTGTATTGGACGATCAGCGAATAAAGGTATGTGTTATCGCTGACGCCGAAGGCATATCAGAAAAAAAGTGTACAAATAAATGCGACAGAGAATTTCTCAGTAATGGTGGTTCTGTTTTTAAATGATCCTACCATTTTTATGTGTCTCTACATTACTATTAATGAGACGTGAGTCGACAACAGCAAATGAAACCAATGTATCGAAACAGGTGAAGTTGATATAGGTGACAGAAGGCGTATATGAGTATTTTTCAGAGTTTCTAGAATTCCACTTCAGGGTTGCAGAAACTTTAAACAAAGTGAGGAAAATATAGAAAAATAAATGCAATCCTTTAATCTCGTATCTGAAATTAAATAGATACAACGTAATCGTTCCGCGAAGGACTTTTTCCTCGAGGTAACTACAAGGATTATGCAGGCAGGGTTTATTTGAGGTACTTAATAATACAATAATACTCAATAACACAAGAAGAATTTACAGACACAATTGAGAAACAAAGAAAAACGAAACACAGTTGCTGGCTGAATGGCTAAAAGGCCGAATGCCAATTAAAAAAAAAAAAAAAAAAAGTGTCTATATAGACGGCCGAACTGCAGGTTTAACTTGGGTTTATTGCTTGTAGTTTCTGAGTAATAAACCTTCTAAGTCTTCCCATGTTTTGACGACGGTTGATTTTCATAACATGACCCACTAGCTCAGCCCTCAGATATAAATAAATGAGAATTAGTTTCTTTTACCACCGGAAATCATTCTGAGTTTTCCATTTCAATATCTACAGGGTGTTACAAAAAGGTACGGCAAACTTTCAGGAAACATTCCTCACACACAAACAAAGAAAATATGTTATGTGGACATGTGTCCGGAAACGCTTACTTTCCATGTTAGAGCTCATATTGTGGACGGTTATGATACAATACGCCATTCTCCAGGGCTGCATCAGCGCATCAGGGATTCCATGCGATGGAGGGTGGATGCATGTATCCTCGCTAACGGAGGACATTTTGAACATTTCCTGTAACAAAGTGTTTGAAGTCACGCTGGTACGTTCTGTTGCTGTGTGTTTCCATTCCATGTTTAATGTGATTTGAAGAGAAGTAATAAAATGAGCTCTAACATGGAAAGTAAGCGTTTCCGGACACATGTCCACATAACATATTTTCTTTGTTTGTGTGTGAGGAATGTTTCCTGAAAGTTTGGCCGTACCTTTTTTTGTAACACCCTGTATATTAACGTGCTGACTACTAAAACGCGGAAAAAAACGGGAAGAACATTGAAACTGTATCTTGAGGACTGAAATATCCCATGATATTCCGATACTAATCTAAAACTGAACTTAATGGGTGAGCGGTAACGTTCGGGCCTCACATTCGGGAGGCCGTTGGTTCAAGTTCCAATCCAGCCATCCAGATTCAAATTTTTCAATGTTTCCCAAAATAACTCCAGGCCAATAATGGGACGATTCCTTTAATAAGACATGGCTGGATTTATTCTCTATATTTTTTCTCAGTCACTTCCTCCTTCTAATGATCTCAATGTCGTGAAGGCGTAAAGCCATAAAAACTAATATCAACTATAGTTTATTGACTACCAATTTTTCTCACCGACGTTCTGTTTCAAAAATTAGTGAAAGATGAACCTGATTCTATCCAATTTCAGAAAGATGCTTCACATATTTACATCATTCAAACTGGAAACTCGCAAACAGAAATTAGTTTATATCATTTTCTTTCGCAAAATGAAACATTATTTAAACTCATTTTTTTCTCTTTTTTGCATAGTATGAAATAAAATGTTTCTACTCCTGAAAGTTATTAAATTTGCAGGATACCTAATAAGCGACTTTTCTATTTAATGAACATAATATGTTAATTACTTCTACATCATGTGTTTGTTTTATAATGCAAACGCCATGGGAAAATATCTTCCCATTTGCTGTCTCTCCATACTCTTCCGGAAAGTAATAAGAATTTAAATCTGCAAGTTCTCGAAAATTGTGTACTTAAACGCAGAAGCGTTATATGATTACTATCGATTAAAATCCATTCACCTTCTTTAAAATCAACAAAAGGAGTTTTTTTGGCTTAATGATTGCCGTACAGGAATTCACTTTATTGACGTCCCGCTAAATCACAACTCTATATCCAGCGTTAAAACTGAGAAGAAATATCTAGAGTAACCTGTTTTATAAGGTCATATCTTACTTTTATATAATTCGATGAACCATCCATCAATGTGCATTTCGATTGATTGATTGGTACGAGAGCGAGGCACCGAGAGTGGTCGGTGAACGATTAACGTTCAGGACTCGCATTCGGGAGGGCTTGGGTTCTAATCCCCGTCCGGGCATCCAGATTTGGGTTTTCCATGGTTAACCCAGATCACTCCAGGCGAATGCCGTACTTCATTCAAGAGGCCATGGCCAAATTCCTTCCCATTCCTTGTCCCCAGTCCCATCCTGCATCTAATGACAGGCGCCGACGAGGCGTAGCAATAAGAAAAAAAAAGAGAGCGAGGCAGCTATTTTATCGAAGACATGTGTGTATCGACAACGAGCAGCGCCTTAGAACTCTTACTGAGAATAGGATGCATTCAACTTAATTTTTCGCTGACATCCCTGATGTTTCAAAGAGGGAGCTTATGGGTTATTATTTTAGATCCGTCTACTCTATTGATTATATATTTCCAAACTAATATTACTAATATTAATTTTTAGGTTGTAACGAGCCGCGCTGTCGCCACTTTACAAGGTGCATTTTTATTATATATGTAATAATATAAGAGTAATTTACATAAATCTTGGGCGACCACCTAAATAGATTTTTGTTGTAATTTTCTAAAGTACGCAAGATTCCAAGTGAGGACTGTAATGAAATGATGAACATACAATGTATCTTGGTAAAGCGAATATTCAAGAATTATTGAGCTATGTAGGCTTGAAGTTAATCTTGGTCTTCCCGAATCATGGCGACGGGACGTCGCGGATTTGGGGTTTTGCCAGACCACACACTCTGCTCCCTGGGGATGGGCGGTCAACGACGTCACTCACCTGGCGGGAAAAGCCTGCCGTCCGAAACCCGAATGTTCCCTCGCCCCGGCGAACTTAGCCGAATATGTCCGACCTCTGTTAGATACTCTAGCCAAATCACATATCTGGGATATCACGTGACATTAGGTGCCGACCTGAAGATCCAATCCAAATGAGCGTATAACTTAAAATCCTGGGAATTTTTGTTATATTTGAGCTTCGAGACTACAAATGGGCGGAGCGAGAAGTTTCCTCGTGGACCGAAGAGCGAGGAGCTGGACATTCTGACTTCGATCTTCGAGTCCATGCTATGCGAGTCTAGTCTGAGGTTGACTTGGAAAGTTGGCTTCTTTCGCCAACTGCTGCTATACGACTTCTGGCAGCAAGCTTATCACGGCAACACAGCCGGTAATGCGATGACGCGCATTGTCAGACCAGAGATGCCTATAGCTGCCTTGTGAGATAGTCTCACATATCGTGGGTCCGCTACAGTCACCGCAGACATCAGACGCAGGACTACAATGGTAATTTATTACGACCAAGCCATCTGATTGTGCATTCCGTGAAACAGAACCCGTAAGCGACTTTGAGAGGATAGGTCCATGTTCTCACTTTGTAATTGTAAAAACCCCAGAGCTAGCGGCATAATTTGCCAGAACTAGTTATTTTCGAATGATATATTGTTCATTCTGGCGCCCATGATTTTCCTTTTTTTAACTGTAAAGTCACAGTATTATGATACCTTTGTCTGAGGTCGTCATAACTTGTATTTTTATTGTTTCCAATTGTCATTATTTCTTGCATTTTGATTCTGAGATATATTTAAAAGTAAATATACAGTTGTTTGCTTGCTCATGACGGCTAATTGTAACTCTGAGCGTTGCTTTTATGATTTTGCCAATTTGTGTTAATGTTAACGATAAATTCGCTCAGACTTGTAATCGCCAGTGATAAGAAAATAAATGTCATATTGTGTCAATTTTTCCTAAATTCCAACTAACGTCGAGATTCTTGCAAAATTAAATAATTTCCACTCCTTCATAAAAATTAAAATTAAAATCCACAATTATTAATCATAAAGGTATGAAAGATAATTGTAACGTAGTTTCCCCACCAAGGCACCCACCACAAGGTACGATTTGTCAAATTAGAACTTCGTGAAATGATGTTTTTGTTTAAGAAAAGAAATTAATGAAATGTGAGAGGTAATAGTGCGTAAATCTGGGCTGTTCTGTCTTGAAGAGATCTTCGGACTCCATTAGCAACGCAGTCTATTGCGGAAGCCGAGGAGTTTCCAAGCCAGTGTTGTAAAGTGCTCTTGTTTCACCAACACGGGGTCCTGTTGAGCTGCTCGTAACCGAAGCTGTTGGAGCGTGAGACAGGAAATTAAACCGGCGGAAAGCGCACGGCAGGGGTTAGTCCGAATTGCTACCGGACCCTCGACCCACTCCACGCTCAAAGTAGAAACCCAACTCGGGAGCTGCTGAACAATTTGGAGTCAAAAAATGCAGCTTATAAAGCTCAACGGTAGACAATGTTGGCAGAGGTTTACCAAATTACACCGGGCGAATGCTTGGATGGATCTCTCAAAAGGCCATGGCCGAATACCTTACCGTTATTTATCCCCCATCCTGTACTGACCTTGATGTCGACGAGACGTAAAGCAAAGAAAAAAAGTTGTGTTTGCAAGATATTTTTATGGCTTAACGCCTTGTCAACGTCGAGATAATTAGAGGCGGGAAAGGATTGGGGACTAGGTACAGGAAGGAATTCAGCCAAGGCCTTTTTGAAAGAAGGATTCCGGCATTCGCCTGGAGTAATTTGGGGAAACCATGGAAAACCCAAATCTGGATGCCCGGACGGGAATTCGAACCTACGTCCTCCCGAATGCGAGGCCAGAACGTTAATCACTTATCCACCACGCTCGGTTTTTCAAGATATTTTGTTTCCTATTCACCTTGTCTTATATTTTATTGAATGGAAATAACCTCATTGGGGGAATTGAATTTAGTTCTAAATTATGTCATTTGAATACGTAATTGTCAAATCCTCATTCATAAGTTCATTATTTAATGTTTTATTAACTTGTCGTTTATTGTATCAACTTTTAAAAACCTTTATCTTAGTTACTTCATTTTTCCAGTTACACAGAGTAATCATTTGAATATTTTTATCTGAAAAACAATTTTCTAATGTAACTGATCCATATTTACGTAATTTATTTTTCCTCTGTGAAAATGTTATCGATAATAGTGATACTCTAATCTGGTAGAGAAAACTACAGACAGAAATGCTGAATGATTTAAGCATTACTAGGGGATAATCTGTTTGGTTTCTTTCCAGAAAAAGTAACAATTTATTGAAGTCACCGTAGGCAATAATTTCTATTTTAGTTTGACAGAGATTTAAAATAACTTTCTCAAATTTATTACAGAACAGTGACTATAAACTTTCGGTATTGTTAAACTAGGTTGTAACTAAGTCACTCGTTATATTTTTCTAAGCAGTATTTATTCAAATTTAAGGTTTTATTTTAATTACCGTTAGTATTTTTTACTATGTGTGCTACTGTACAACCCTTTAACACACATGAAGTACAAAAATGAAGTACAAAAATATGAGGAGACCTTAAGATCAAAAACATGCTAGATACTTTAACAAAAATTTAGTTCGCATGTTATAGCAATTACAGATTAATCTCAGAGTGTAACCAGATTTTTCAACGAAAGCTTGAAGACAACACAGTCAGATTTTTTTGAACTGCTTAACGTCTCTTAACAGCGAGGACTTTAGAGACGGGAAAGGATGGGGCGCAAGGAATGGGAAAAGGAATTCAGCCATGGCGTTTCTGAAGGAAGCATCCCGGCATTTGACTGGAGTGATTTATGAAACCATCGAAAACCCAAATCTGGATGCCCGGACGGGGATTCGAACCGACGTCCTCCCGAATGCGAGGCCAGAACACTAACCGTTACACCACCATGCTCGGAACAAATTCAGAGAAACCAAAAAACGCTATGGCTTATAGTGGCATTATGATGGTAGTTTGAAAAGTTCTAGACTTTGACAAATTATGCTGTATACTATTGTGTGCTTTAATTCCAAATATCGGTATCGTTATAGAGTATGATGCAATCAAGGACATTTAGATATCACCCTTCCATTTTTTTTCATATTAATTACGAAGATAACTACAGGAATGAAACATTGTAACTGAATTCTTCATTTTTAAACCATTAACAAATAAATTATATTTCGGTTGTGTGCAATATATATTTTACTCATACGCAACCAGATATTCAATTTTTAGCTTCTGGTTACGTAATTGCAGATCAAGCTACTGCAAGCTGCTTGAAACCTGCTGGACGTTAGCCAGACAGGCGCTACCAGGCATCATATATACTTCCCTGGCAGAGTTGTCCTAATTGATTACGACACAACAGGAAAGCAAGGATGACAACTTTTTTCTTTCATTTTAGCAGTTTTGACAAGTAGAAGCCTACTAAAAAACATCATTCTGTTTCTCTCACACTTGAAAAACGTACAGAAACATAAGTCCTCATTTAAATCTCAAACAAAGGATTTTTTTTTTTAAAAAATCGCATTAAAAATAAAAGGAAATTATTTGAATCATTTTTTTTCATTCACTTTAAAAGGATCGAATAAACATTTTTTGTACATAGCTTTCAAATTTTTTCATATTTTTATCTTTTGCATTACGAAGAAAGGACTTATTTTTGGAGCATATTGATGTCCTGGAATAGAAATAAATATGCTATGTTGCCGCAGGCCATGTTTCCGCAGTTGGTAAGAAATAAATAATTTCAGAAATACATAACAATGCGCATCACCCTTATCCGAGATCTTCCAACCAAAATACATAATTTACAGCTACGCAAACAACTTCTCCCGAAGATTGGCCAAAAAGATTTACTCGAATTCAGCCATTCTTTCGAATACCAATGAACTATCAGTATAGTCGAAAATACGAAATTCGTCACAGTTAGTAGTGTAATTAATTAAAAAGTTCAGTGCCATTAGGCACTAAGTTATCCCACGGTATGTGTAAATATTGCCGATGCGTCGTGTCAACGAACAGAAACGTGACGGAACTAAAGCGTCCAGATTTACACGCACCTTGGGGGGTGCTGACAACGTCCCACTCAACTTGGACATTAAGCGGATTTATAACCCCCATAAATAACTGAGACCCGCTTTCTATTTTCGCACGTTTCGGAAAGTTCCCGCCGAAAACTGGCGCAGACTAGCAAAAATAAACCTTAGTGACGTTTCCTAGTAAATGAGTGCTTTATGAGAGTAGGGGAAGACGATCCAGCCAATAGAGAAGCCGCCTCAATTTATTGCCGAGTTGGTGTTTTTTCTTGTCTGTTCTGGGGCCAATGTGGCGCTGGTCCTTTGGCGCGGATTGCGGTGATTCGCCAAGAGCCGGACTCGACATCGCATTACGACAAGTACAGAGTCTTGCTCGGAGGAGAAGAACGGACGAGGAGACTGGTGCTGATCTTCATCGAGTACAGCCGTTCAACGACGCCGGAGCTGGGGACACTGCATTCACGCGGTGCGGTCGAAGAAGCTGGACGACCTCATGTGGCGCTGGTCTTGCCTGGTCGCTGACCTGGGCTGTGAACAATGGTAAAAGCTACGACCCGGACGGAAACTCATGCAATCGTTCCACCCAGTAATGACCCTGAGATTTTGCTCTAGCTGTTTGATATTCAATGATATGTAATTGTTAACCTCAGAATAAAAACAAAATTCATGTTTGCCTAGTTTCACAATAATAAATTGTACACCCAATTTTCAGTTTTCCTATTCATTACAATAATATTTCATGTGATAAGCTGAAGATTAAATATGACTTTTGATATTCCAAATTGATAATTTTGTTAATGATAAAACAGTGTGACCCAAGTATAAACGTCCGCAAGGTAGACGTTACAGTAGCAAAACGACACAACCTTGATTTAGATTCTCGGCAAGAAATAAAACTCACTTAACAATGAAGGATATTTAATCAGTAGAAAAAGTATCACGATAGAGGATATTTTTTAATATTTATAGAATTTTAGCAGAGTACCCAGTGTTGCTAGGTAAATCGATTTGAAAATTCTGATGTTTTATTCCGTTTGATAGGTTTGTCGTAAACATTCTCCACTACAATCCACTTTGGCAGATTTCCCTACAAGGTATTTCGAGGTATTTGCAAAAAATCTTGACAGTTATTGCTTAAGGAGGGTGTTGGAGAGCGGCTGTTTTTTTTTTTTTTTTTTTTTTTTTTTTTTTTTTTTTTTTTTTTTTTTTTTTTTGCAAACCTCATATAGACAGTATTTTCCTCTTTGCTTTAAAGTATACGTGTGCAAAGTTGCATTATAATAGGATAAATATTGAGGTTTTTGTACAGAATATTTGCAAAATTAATCTGGCTAAAGGGGGAAGTAGGTTGCGTTTTTTAAAATAAATATAGTCAGTATTTTTTTCTTTGTTTTGAAGTTACATCACTTTAAAACTGTGGGTTTGTGGATATCCACACAATATTCAAAACATGTTTTAAATTTCAAGTCCGTATTTCGCGGTCAGCAATTATTTTATCCGAACCATTACAACGCCAACGAACATCCAATTTTATGGGCTTAGAGAATTTCACCATCCACTCTGCCGATTTTCCTACCGTTCTCGAGATACTTTTTCCTTAATTAGGATAACTGGGGAGAGGATGTGATTTCTTTTTTAGTTTTTCTTAGAACCTTCGTAGATGCGCAAAACAACAAATTACCAGAGTTTCAAAGCAATCGGATGAATGGTATAGCAACGCATAGAAGACAAACAAACAAACATGCATTTTTATATGTACATATATAAATTCTCCCATTAAGTCTTTGTCGTTCTCATATTCCATAATAAGTGTTTGTTGCCAACTTAGTCTGTTGAGCGCACAGACGATCTGCAAATTATTTCTTCCACTTTTTTTGTACCTTATCTATTTATCTATCGTATCTTCAATATCCTCTATAACTGTTCCTCACTGATTCGTCCATGTACTTTAATTTTTTGATGATGTTACACACTATTTCCTTAAAAAATTTCCTACAGTTCTTCCCACTTAGCCAATCATTTAATTCTAGTCCCACTGATTTGGATTCCTTTTATTCTATAGTTTCACTTTCATCTCGAGGAGTAAAAAAAGAATGTAAAAGAAAATGTTCCGGTCAAAAGTGAAAAGGAGAGTCTCTGAAGGGAAAGCACTATCAAGTAGTGAGAAAAAGCTTTCAAGCACAGTAGTGGAAGAGGAGGAATATTGGGAGTACAAGACAACTTTGTTCTATACAGATCCAGTAATTTTCTGTTATGTAATTGGTTCCACTCAAAGCCGTGCAATATGCGTTGTACCTATCACATCCATGGATACAATGCAATCTGAAATATTAGCACTGTCTAGGAAATAGAACAGGGTACTCGACTATTTTAGGGAAAGTAGCCAGTATTGTAGCTGTGCGTCTACTACAACCAAAAGCTATTATTTCTTGAAAAAAAAAATCGGAAAATGCAAAATTTTATATTTTTATGTGTTGATTTGAATATTGGCAACGAAACGCTAGTTGGGCATTTCGTCTCTTGATCATGCCGCTTTAAACAAAGCGGTAGTTTGATTATTTTTTGATAAAATGAATTCTACTGTTTACAGATGGTGTGTGGTGTCTCAGTATATAAAAACGTTAATTAAAACACCAAACACATTATTTATTTACATTACAAACGATTCCCCAACGGAATCCAGTCTATTTGTCTACAAAACCTTCAATATATTTTGCGAAGAACAAGACCACTTTGATGTAAGTTTTTTTTTGCCTTTTTAATTTATCATATTCAATAAACTGGGCACCTTAATATTTTTTCTGTGATAAACTTAAATGTCTATCGATAAATGAATTATCACTATCAAAGTCGAGTTTGGTGTGCACCCATAAACACAACGTATCTATGACCTGTTAAAATTAGTCAAACATTATCCATACGATCTGACACAAGTACATTATTAATCTAGCAAATGAGCAATTCTTTCCAAAATATGTCCCTAATTTTCGTAACGTCGCTACCGTTAGGAGTGCGTTGTTCATTATTAACAGAGTCTGTGATTTACTGACTATTCTCTATGATTAATACAACACAGTTACATTTAGATAAGTTTAACTATAATTCATTGTCTACTTATGTAGGGAATAACTAAGGAATGGGAGCCCACTAAACAAAAAATGAAATATCTTTGTATTTTTTTTAAATTTAGGTTATGTTTAATCCATGTACTATGTAAAATAAAGCGAAAACTGACACTTCATTGAAGAAAATTAAAACCAAATTGAGTCAAATGGGTCTCTTTACTCGCCCTCTATAGGGTAATGGGAACCCTAGCCAAATTAGACCATAATACTCACAGAATTTTAGTTTTCTTTGACGAAATTGAAAATTAATAACAATTCTTCCCACTCTTGTGGATCTACAAATTAATCATTTAGAAATACATTATTGTTTCCTAGCACAAAATTTACAAATCAAGGACGGTTCATGACCACAATCTTCACAGTCCAGATGTGCTTCATTTTTGCATACTTCACAAGACATGAGTGTGACATTTGATTCTACTTCTGTTAAGCAAAGCAAAACAACGGTTATTACACATGAAACATCACTTTTCGCTAATTAAAATCGATGAAGATTGTGACAAACGACTTGTAACCTTAGATTTACAATTAGGTGGTTTACCCCTCATCGCATTCACTATTGCTTTCCTTCATACAGTTGTCTTAAGGGTGAAGCAGTCAAAATATCCGAATGCTGTTTTTATAAGAATTTTTGGGGGTTTGGTGGCCTACTTTAGGTGTAGGGGATATTATGGGGTAATCAGAGCTAAGATCCAGTTTTCCTTCACATGGCTCTCATTACCTCACATGTTAACGCGTTTGTTCAAAGTAAAAAACATAATATAATTTCCCCTCCCGTTTTACATAGTGCCCGTTAAAGTAAATTAATCACGCAACCATTACAGTATATTAAGATAACTTTATAAGCAATATAGCAAACTCACCTGCTTAAGATAATAGCAGCTAAAATTTAGTCGAACATCCGAAAACACGTGATGTCGTCTGGTTTGCAAACTTAGGGCGATTGAGCCCCCGCTTTTAATAAGGAACAATGATGCCCTCTAGGGAGCCTTCGAGAAAACTGGCAAGTTTCTAGCACGCGATATTCAAATTATTATTGCTCCTATTACCCATTCCCCCGTTCTTTCCCACATAGCAACTAAGCAATATTGCCTATGCTAATATTGGTCCTATAAAAACAATGTTTAGCTTATAATAACAATTATTTTTAGGCTATATAAGTTTCTGAAACTCTATCCTATAAAGCAAACATTCGAATACAACGTCCTTGAAAGAATTCATTCTTATATAACTTTTCTCAATTATATGACAATAAGTGTACTTTTTGGCACAAAACTAAACTTTCAGTTTTTAAGTACGTATACTTTGAGGAAAGTTTTGACGTTCCAGAATTTGCAAGGCTTCCTAACATCGTCACATCAATTTTCGGCGAATTAGACGTTTTTGCTTTGGTAAATACAATATTATTTGTTCTACGGATAGGTAACCTGAAATAAGTAATTGATCGACTTAAAATCTTAAATATACGACGCATAGATTGTGGACAGACACTTAACACACAGAGCAAAACTTGTATCTGCTAAAACGTGACGTCACATACTTTTATTGGTGTTTCGCGTCACACAACTAGCGGCCGCATTTTTATTTTGTTAAAAGTAATATTTTTAATTCTTGTAAGACTTCGGTATTCTTACAACTTGCTCTATTATTTTTAAATCAAGTTTCATGGTTTTTTTAAAGGTCAACTACCCTATTAAAATACGACAAATTTGTCGCAAATTCTTTTCTCACAATTTACAAAAATTATTGGATTTAAATAATTTAAGATTTTATTGTTTTAAATACAAGATGTAGTCGATATTGGGGACAAGTTTCACGTTCCTATCTTATACTTTTTTGAGACAGAGCTGGCAAAAAAAATCTACAATTGGCAAATGGCTGCTAATTTCTTTATTGTTCACTGACAAAAAATATTTAGGCTTTTATTTGAAAGATCTAAAAAAAACATAAACTCATTTAATACGACAGAAAAAAAATCTCGTTCAACTTTATTTTTTGGGGATTCTCTATTTTTTGCATCAACTTTTCAAAAATTAAAATATGATATTCAATTTTGTTAAAACAAAACTACTTTAACTTGTGATGTCTGGTTAGAATTAAGTTTACGGCTCAGTGGAGACACTAGAAAACGGTTAAAATGAAGTTAAAGCTCAGTGGAGACACTAGACAACAAATATTTGGAACAAAATAAAATACCGCTAAGCTAAAGAGTTTTTCTGTGAATGCAAAGATGCCATTTGATGATAATGCATTTACATCACATGCTGCTTAATCCTACAGATTAATTAAAACTGGACATGTACAGATGTTTTGGTTGGTCTTTTATAAACCAGTTTTGCTTCTTTTTAGAAGAGAGTGACAGCAAGTAGAAGGTAGGTAATGTCCAAGATGCGCTGAGGCGATGACCCGCAAGCGGATGCAGACGCAGAATCTGTGGCAATTAGGAGCAGCCTGCGGACGTTACCCTCAGCAGATGGGCTATGTGGCCAGTCATGAGCCGGGGACTCCACGAGTTGCATACAGCTGAGATCCTCGTGGGAAGGGCACAACAGAGATTAGCCACCTGCTTCATGTCTAACAGACTCACATCAGAATGTATTACTGGAGATTCACCACGTTTCTCTCGGCTGAAATCAGATAAACGTTGACTATGACGTTTTCTGATGAAAAATTAGGGTCAACAGAATGCAAAGGGCCAAATCTCGGCCTCCGCCTACCGGCTGTCTAGATTGCGGTCTTTAGGCAGTTTCCCGCAACTTTCTCTTCGTAAACTACATAGTCCGCAAAGAAAAATACGCTTAACATATAAAACACATGTTTCATTTTTCGTAGACAGGTGGGAACACTTAGTTGCTTCTATTATAATAAGATCAGTAAACTCTCGTTGAAGCATACGTGATGATTATAAAGCTTCATATCCTTTAGAGATCATAAAATTTCCATGACTCTAAAGAGGCCACATAGTAAGTTATCGAAACTGGCGGAGGGGGTGGGGGAATGAGAATGTGTGTTAAATCAAGTTGGTGGCACTAACAGAAAAGAGATCGATATTTTTCTTTTTATTTATCTGCTTAACGTCTCTTAACAGCGAGGTCTTTAGAGACGGGAAACGTTGGGGGGGGGGGGGGCAAGAATGGGGAGGAATTCGGCCATGGCCTTTTGAAGGAAGCATCCCGGCATTTGCCTGGAGTGATTTGAGAAACCATGAAAGACCCAAATCTGGATGCCCGGACAGGGATTCGAACCGCCGTCCTCCCAAATGCGAGGCCAGAACGCTAACCGTTACACCACCAATCTCGGTTACAAGAGATCGAAAATATATTTGTGTGTGAACAGGGTGTGCTGGAATGCATATCGCGAATCGAGAGAAAGACATCGCAATAGGTAGGTAGTCGCGTGAGAGTCTGAAGTTTGTCTAAGAAATGATTGATATTAATGGACACAATGTGGTAAAGAATAAATAATTTACGTTTTATGAAAAGAACTAAAGCTCAGTTTTTGATTTTCTTGTAAGTTGGCGAAGTGTTGATGTAATAAAAATGAAGTTTATATCTGTGAGAAATATTAGTTTTGGGCAATGAAAATTGAAGTGTAGAAACCATTTCGAAGTCCACTTGTCTATTTCATTTCTTCCCTACCGCATTATTATTACAGGGCTATTAACACGATAGCAAGAATTACTTCATAGATACCAAAATAAAATCAGGATTATTTCACAGTTACCAAATTGTTTACTATCAGCCTCATTAATATTTATAATTACGTAATTCAAATATTCATGCTTGAGGAACATAAATCAATTAAGTTTTATCGAATTTTCTAGTGAAAAAACTACGATTACGGAAAATTTGCGTGTTAAAAACTTCCGGGGATGAGAGTTATCGTCTTATTAGAAGCCCGGGTCATATAATTTACATAATTTGATAAGAATAAATTATTAAGTTGAAAGAAGAGTATGTTAAGTTAAACTAACAACACCACGTATTATTGACAAGTATTGCCTTTTACTTGACTCAATTATCAATGTTCTAGTTTATGATACGGATCAAATCGTGAATTAATCTAGATTTTTTGTTTTGTTTTTTTGGAAATTGTATCACAATTTAATGACCGTCAAATGTATACAACGAACAGAACTAATCTTCAGTTTGCCTGCACGCTCTTAGGATGAACAGCCGAGTACCACAGCGTTGTATACACTACAGGCGCAGACAGAACCATAGCCCCGTGCTTATATGTACACGAAGTCCAGCACGAATACTAAAAACTATTGCGGAAATAAAAGCTTAGCAAAATTTTCTAGTTGCAAAAGGTAACTTCACTGTAACCATATCACCCCGAAAAATGTTTCAGTACTGTTTTGCGGGTGTCATTTTCATATTTAAGTAACGAAAAGTTCTGTCTTTCAACCAATTCGTACCACTTTATCCATCCTATTTCCACTTCATTTTTAAGCCGAATAATACATGAAACATTAATACATAAAATTTAATTTATAGCAGAACCAATTTATTTTTAATTTTCCATGTTAAAGTTACCATGCTTAAAATTTTAATGTATATAATGGAATAAATTTCAGTAATCTTGAACGTTTATCATATTCATAGTATTTCATATTTCTCTATTAAATGAGAGCTGAAAACGTGCTTTGTACTAATTATTGGAATAAAGAAACAACAACATTGCTTTTCTTTAATGTAGAAATTTGTGCTGAAGAACGTGTAATAAAGAAAATACATACTTCCTTCAAGAACTACGTTTGTGTCTTTGTAACGACAAGCGTTTGATTCGACGAACTGTTAAAAGTAAATTTAGTGTGAAGTGAGTGTGTAAAGAGTAATTTTTGTGACTCTGTAAGTAATCAGGCCTTAGACTGAGTTGAGACCAGACGTTATCTGACATCATAATGACTGGCTTCAAAACTGGCAGATAACGAGATTTCAGAAGTTTCCATGGAATTAGGCTAAAATGACGGCATCGATTAGTCCCATGATTCAATGAAGTCGTACCTCTGGAATGGAAAAATGGAAAATGTTTTAACGAAAAATCTTAGGCAGAGTCAATAGCTTTCAATCATATGACACACTTAAAGGGTCACTGCGGGTCTACTAGCAATTTACAAAGAAGATGGAAAAATAATTCTGATTAGATGTCAACAATGGTTAAGTCCGGGTTGTTTCACAAATTAGTAATAATTCATTTTCCGCACTTACTTTTCAATTTAAACACATAGCTGGTCAGGTCAAGACCAAGTGGCAATCAATTTTCCAGCTCTGTATCCAGTACTAGGGCGGGTAGAAAGGGGGGGGGGGACTTTTTAACACCTATAAACATTGTACGTATTGAACACATTGTCTGAAGATTGTTGTAAACCTGTTCAATATTTGTAACGGTGCTGTCATTATTAGGGCGACACGCAAAAGCTAATAAACCGATTTTTATTGGATTTTCACAGATTGAAAGCATATGGTCTGTAGTAAAAATTGAAGTGTATACCAGAATGTTAACTGCGGATGGAGCAGAAAATAATGTTACATACTACTTTGATCAGCTCCCATCAAATCATTTCTCGTTATTAATATTATTTCAATTGTTATTATTATTACTATGCTATTATTTTATTATTTATTAATTTTACCTATCTTAAATATTTTTACAAATGTATGTAACCTCTTTTATATAATTTCCGGGTTTCCACAGATAGTAGTTTGTATTTTAACCGGGGTAGCTTTAATGTATAACCGAGCGTGGTGGTGTAACGGCTAGCGTTCTGGCCTCGCATTCGGGAGGATGGTGGTTCGAATCCCCGTCCGGGCATCCAGATTTGGGGTTTCCATGGTTTCCCAAATCACTCCAAGCAAATGCCGGGATGCTTCCTTCAAAAGGCCATGGCTGAATTCCTTCCCATTCCTTGCCCCCCCATCCTTTCCTGTCTCTAAAGACCTCGCTGTTAGAGAGACGTTAAGCAGATAAAAAAAAATTAATGTAAAGTCTTTAAGAATTTTGTAGTGCAGTATCTTTGGCCTACAACAACTGGGCGCGTATTAAGCGAGGGAGGAGGGTGTGTTGCACCGCGTAGATAGTGTCATGCGATGCGAGTTTCAGCTTCATTGTCAGGAAGCTGTAATAGTTTATAGAACGTGTTACCAAGTTTGGCTGGATATTATATATGTGTAAATAAGTGATTCAAGTAACGGAGATTATTAAATCGGTTAGTATTTGCTCAGAACAGTGCATTTTCATTTGTGGAATTGTAACAATTGTTGATGGTTTCGTAACTATATTAATTTGTCTAAGTTGGCGGCTCGCACCTGTTGAGTGATAGCAAAGTGGGCCTAAGTCATCCAAGAACAAGCCATCATCACCATAAGTGTGGCAATACTAATCAAAGTAGATCCTCAAGACTTGTCTTGGATTATGGCGAAACTTGTATTTGGCTTACCACTCCCATACTAATTGGTGGAAGCTTATAAGAAAAAATAAACCCTAATTCCATATACCCATTGTTTGTTTAAAGTGTCAGATATTCAGCCTCCAAACCTGTTAAATGGTAAATATTAAAGTGATAAAGAATTAATAGTTTCTCAGAGAAAATTTAGCACAATGTGAATTGTTAAGAACGAATTTGTAGCTGAACACAGTAATTCTTTTGTATGGACAATGCGAACCTGGGTTTATGAAAACAGCGGTAGTTTGAAGTACAGTTCACTTTTGAATAAACCTAAAATATAAATAGCTCTGCTAGAAAAATTATATACCCCGTTCACACTGAACTGGCGGCTCAAGGTCATGTTTCTCTGCCATCGCTCCTCACCTCACCACCCCCACCCATTGCCTACTTCTCCAAGCAGATCGCTGTGTCCAGGCAAACAATATTACCTTTCGCAAATAAGGGTCAGTATATCGGAATGGGACAGCACAGATTGACATTGAGTCATCTCTGTTAACTGAACGTACAGTCAACACTTTATTATAAATTATTATCACTGGCTGGCGAACACAGCTGGTCCACGTAAACGGACTTATGGGCAGCAGCTAGTACTGTTGTAAATTTGTAATGTGGTTGTGAGTGTTGGTTCTGTCATCACTCAAAACCTACTGAATAGATTCGTGATGTTTCCAGAGGGCATAGTCTGACTGAAAATCTGAGGTTTATTTCATGGCAACAAGTCACCTTACCGAAGCAGGGAATTAGCATCTACTCTCACAACCAAATTCTTTAACCCATAATATGGTGTAACTTAAAAAGTACTGAAAAGATTTCAAAGGGTTGAAAGCTTCATATCTGGTATTAAATTTGAGGTGCTTATTACCATAGTATGCTAACTGGAGACGCAGTAGAAAATTAATTTGTGGTAAAGGCAGTAGCAAAGAAACTTGGTCCTTCCTAAACACCGCCTATTGGTTCTTTATAGAAGTGTAGGGCACTCCACCTTTAAATCCAATAGGGACGTAATGTAGCGTATCCGTGGTTTTAGACGAAATGAATTTATCGAATCCCACTCTCAGAAGAGATTTAACGTTATACTAAATATAGAAAGCAAAATATCTAGTTGTTTACTATATTTCATTACATTTTAATGGGGATACTAAAGGTAAAAATCAATTATCACTCTGAAGCGGACATGTCAAGATACAAGTAAGAGAAGTTAGTAGCTTACTTAATTGTATTCGAACTTAATAAATTCGATGTTTTCGTAAGCCATTGGTTATGAAATTGTAGTGCGTAACTGCAATTTGTGACTGCGAGAACTAGGCGATGCCACCGACATGTGATTCTTGCAAACAGTATAGGTATACAATTATTATATATCCTGTCCTCTCCCAACTGACGGTTAAAATCGTGTTCCCCTGGCTGCTTTCCGCACCTCATTACACCCTCCCTTCCTATTTCTTCGAGCTGACAGCTGTTTCCAGATAGACAAGTGGCAAATTTACCCTTCGCATGTTGGGGCAACGAGATTGGAGTCGGCATAGAGTAGACTGAATCGCCTCTATCAACTGAACAGGTTATAAAAAAAGGAAATGTAATACCGCAAAGCCTGGAGAGAAATAATAGAATCTACAAAACATACATAGGCCTGATTGGTTCACAAGGAAATGTAATACCGCAAAGCCTGGAGAGAAATAATAGAATCTACAAAACATACATAGGCCTGAATGGTTCACTTCATGGTCGGAGAAAGAGCTCGTTTCAGAAAAGGTAGTAGGCCTTCGCCGCTCGAAGACATGAAGATTCTTAGAGCGGGGAGAAGACATTTTGAAAAGGAACGGGAAGAAATTTGGCCATGCCATTTTGAAGGAACTATTGTGGAGTATGCCTGGAGTGATTTCCGTAGGATGGTAGAAAGCCGAAATCTGGATTACTGGACTGGACATCGAACCCGTGTTCTCCCGAATACCTCTGGATCAGAAACTAAGAAAGAAACTTTCTGAGATAAGAGAGGTTTTTTTTTTATATTTTTTTGTCTCAGCTACATTTTTATTTCTAAGCAAGTACAAAAATAGTCGAATAGGATTTAAACTGCTTTGACTTTACGTCCTGTCAACGACGAGGTCATTAACGACGATCTGACCTAACGAAGGAAGGTTGTGTGGTCATCTGTCTGCGAACGAAGTAAACTTAGTGCTAATGTGTTTTGTGTTAATTCTTTTAATGGAACGAGAAGTTTTGTTAGAACGGCTGTAAAGTCGAACCCAGCATTCGCTTCAGTAATTGGGGAAAACTGCCTAAACACCGTGATCGGAATGACAGGAATATCAATTGAGGTATGTGTTTTTTCAAAAATTCTTGCTTATTTGGCTGAGCTAATTTTTGGATTACGTTAATGGCACCGTGAGCCAAACGATTCCGCTGTCTACTACAAGCCATAATAGAAATAGCTGAAATAAAAATGCGCTGCCAAAGAACCACCGGATAATAACGTAATTCAAGCACAAAAAAGATGACACTGAGTCTTAACTATGTTTCATTTAGGCGTAAGCTTTTAACAGACCTACTGTTACTTTTCGGCATTAACATATTTGCCGCCAAAACTGGTCACTTTGTCTTTCTGCAGTTTCAAAAGCACTAATCAAAAAAAAAATAAAAAAAAAATAAAAAAAAAAAAAAATCTTTGTACGGTGCCTCCATCGTATTTTTTTCTTGTTCCTTGTTTCCAGTCTCTAATAACATAGATGTCGATGAAGCAAGAAGCAAACACATGTTAGATTTAAAAACCTTTTATACCTTGAGCTACACAATTTACTTTGCCAATGGAACCTCCGATACTAACTAAACGGAAATAGAATACACCAGCATTTCTCAACCATTTTCAACCACAGGAACAGTAAAATATCAAACATAATTTGAGGAATTACTATGTTATATGAGCCTAATTTTTTACCTTAATATTTGGGACATATTGTATTCTGCTGTTATGACATAATAAATCTAAAAACATATTTTGAATTCCTACGGAAACATAGTTATGAAATTTGAAGTGAACTCTTGAAAGTTAGTTATATGGTGAGCACACTTAATACTTAAAAATGAATCTCCAAAGAAAAAGACTAGACGGAAGCTAAACACAGAATAATAATATTATATTATTATTACTTATGTTTGTTTATTGTATGGTAGTTCTATTCAATTAGAATTATTTTTTAAAAAAATTTTGCTTGGGGATCACCTGTACCCTCTTTGTGGACTTCATGTTGAGAATTACTGGAATACACTGTTAAACAGATTCATCATAAACATTATAAACCTCGTAACCAGAACCGTGGTTAGAACCAGGAAACGCCGTACCTCCAGTGTCCAGCACGACGGGGCTTCAACATGCTCGGTGAGATTAGCGGATATCAAGTTTCTATTTGCATTAACGGTAAAGGTGGGAGCTTTACGAAGAGAGTGTGGGAGATGAATAGCCAAATGTACCGTTCATCTCCGAATTAACGGCTTCCGTCATGCTGTGTGGGTTGAGGTTAGGTGACAGTCAAAGTGACAAGAGGTCTCCGACCCGGGAAGTGACCCTGCAAAACCTGAAAACCTCGCCGCATTCCTGCTCAATGACGACACCGCGTCACGCTAACTTGCAACTCGACAGTAACGGCTCACCTGTCCTCCTTTGACGTTGGTCAGTTCTGTATGAATATTAACCAACAATAATGCTGCAGAACTGACACTTGTGAGTCTGAACATCTCTTTCTGGACTTGCGTTAGGGATTATTAGTTTCGTATACTCGTCATGAATTGCGTTTTCACACTCCCCAAAATCAATCTACCAGATATGCGATACGATTCCTTCTGAAGATTATTGTCATTTTCTTACTTAGTTGTTGGATGCACTGTTAATTGTTGAGCGATTAAAGGTCTCGGTGTGGCCAGACCCTTTAGAAGGCTGACAGCCAGCAAATATTGCTACCAGCAACATTCAAATCTCGAAATGACCGCGAAAATAAGATAAGAGAAATCAGGGCCAGAACCGATTCATTTCTGTACTCATTTTTCCCTCGAGCGATTAGGGAATGGAATAGAAAGGATTTACCGGGCGAATAAACTTAAAATCCGACAGGAGTAGCTTTCGATAAAGCACTCCAGCCATCCTGATCTGGGTTTTCCATGGTTTTCCCAGATCACTCCACGCGAATGCGGGGATGGTTCCTCACAATAGCCCATGGGCGCCTCATGCCATATCCCTTATAACCCTTCCAACCCTTTTCGATAGGTGCAATGCACCCTCCGCCACACACTTTTAGTGAATCGCGGAGTAATAATAATAATAATAATAATACGCTAGAAATCTCTGTGTTTCGGATTCCACATAAAACTTTGGCTCCAAAAACAACAGAGGTGAAATGTGCAGCAAATATAAACTGTCATCGTGGCGTAAGACCATACGAAATTACTTAGTATTAAGTCACTAATTAAGAGACATATATTTAATTAAATATTCTTTTTTTTTTTAAGTCAGTTATGAACTGCTTGTTTTAAATGTTGTACAAAAGAAATAGTAAGTATTGTGTGGAAGATAATTTAAAGAACGATTTGGTTCCAACGCAATTTCCCATCTGTCGCATTCTACTTAGATTTTAGTTTTGACTAACTCAAGATGTTTGTACAACGTTTAGTCCATATACTGTAGGACAGCTGAAGTAAGGTGTTCTAAAACACTAGTAAACAGCAACTGCCAAAGACAAACAATGAGACAGTTATCCAAATAATAATTATAAGCAACCTGAAGACTTGAAATATAAATATCTTGGCATTACATTTGATAACAAGCTTAACTGGGCAAGACACATTGGACAGGTGGTAAGAAAAGATATCAAAATTCTGCACTTGTTGGAGAGAGTGATGAGTGGATGTACCAGAGAAGTAAAGCAATTGGGTTACAAAACTTTGGTCAGACCATTGCTCGAATATGGTAGTGTAGTATAGGACCCTCATTTTACGTATCAAATACAGGAGTTGGAGAGGGTGCAAAAAAGGGCTGCTAGATTTGTTTATCGAAATTATCGCAGAATGCAATCAGTGACGGATATGATAAAGGAGCTGGAATGGGATTCATTGCAAGACAGGAGGAGGATGAGGAAGGTCATGGGAGTGTACAGGCCATATACTGGCGATGAGGCATGGAAATATATTGGAATAGGTATGAAAAGTAGTGCATGGAAGGGAAAAGATGACCATGACCACAAGCTGGCACTCGATTTCAGGCACAAGGGTGTGGGAAGATTCTCATTTTTAGGTAAGGTTGTCAGGGATTGGAATGAGTTACCAAAGGAAATGATGAATAACTTGCCGAAAACGTTAAAAGAATTTAAAGTTAAAATTTGTAGAGGGCACATGTAGGTGGGTGCAGGATAGGGGTAGATGGGTGTGTAGGGAAATTGCTACCGGAGCTTGTGCTTCATTGCAATTAAATTAAATTAAACTAAGAAACGGTATAAATTTATATTTATCTAGGTAGTTTTAACTAAACAAAAACACAAATTAATGAATAAACAAACTTATCCATTAATTCATATTGACACTCTATTCAGTACACAATGAGCGACATGTAGGCTCGTGTTGACATATTTGGTAAACCGAAGCTTCAAAGCAAATAAACTGCAGATAAACATTTCAATACTTTCGTCAGCATGAAGAAGACGGCACATGGTCACGAAAACAGAAGTAGTGGCGCACAGCTGATACGAAAGCGTCCGCAGTGTAGTCTAAACATACCGCAGTTGAGTGCAGTGTGTGAAAAGTAAATAAACCGTTGCAAGGTGATCGATTCATCAAACATGAACAACAGCAGTCTGGAGTGGAAGGTTATACTTAACCACAAATGAACAAACTAGTTGCAGCACGAGAAATACACACACACACACACACAATAATGAATAACTTACATTAGTGCAAAAAACTAATTCTGCAAATAACATTAGCATATACAAATAATTCAAATCATCCCATTTGATATCAAAATGATCTATCTGCTCAGGCTACGAAAGAAATGTTTATCTTCAATGTATTGTGATCTTTGGCGCCTACCTGTCCATGTTATGAACTGATTATCATTTATTGCTCCGCCAAATTTCCGCGTGTAATCATAAGACATACCACAATTTTAAGCTATAAAACTATGAAATCCCCACCCATATCGGTTAAGTAATTTTTTCATGGTATCTCTTGATAATATATATTTGCTGCTTTAAAATTAAAAGTTGTAATTCATAGACAATATTGTTAATAGCTGGTGTTTTGATTTAAAACATTTATGCAACAAGTGTGGAACTTGGCCGATAACAAACTTATTATTTTAAAAAAAAAATACGTATACGGAAAAAAATTTGTGATCTTAGCATATAGATTAACGTCATGCTTACTATTAATTCATTTCAGTTTTTACTATTTGGTGTAGAGACAAGCAAACTGGTGACAGGTGGATCAGACAAAAAAAAAAAAACTTCTGTTTCTTACTGAGAAAAACGAAAGATAGAAATAAAAACCTGAAAATTCTACATCCTGAAAGTTCTTAACATTTTTAGACGTATGGTTAAACTGATGTGGTACAACATTATCTCTTCTATTAATTATATTTTAAGATATTTTTGCAAGCGTAAATAATTCGACGTAAATTCGGTTTTAAAAATAACACAGTTACTGAACACAACTTGTAGCTGCAGTTAAACTTTTAATACTTCAAATCAAGTTAACACAGTTTCGATAAATGTTTGTAAATTATGGATTGTTGGAAAGAATTTTTGACAATGAAAAATGTTTAAGTACATATTTCACTGATTTTTAGTTTTCGTTGATAGTCTACAATAAGACTAACTGTCGCAATCACTGTGTTTCCAGAATATTTGGTCACGAATGTCTTTTCTCTTATGTGGGAGGGCTAGATCAAATTTTTTCTCCTACCATGTCGTGGAATGAGCATACCGAGAATGTAATGGGAAAAGCAAATCGTATGCTCCGATTTCTAGGTCGTAATTTATATCAATGCACTCAGGAAGTTAAATCGATTGTATACAAGTTACTAGTACGTCCTCACTTAGAGTATTGTTGTTCTGTATGGGGTCCCCATCAAAAGGGGTTAATGGAGGCTTTAGAGAAGGTGCAAAGAAGAGCCGCCCGATTCTTGACAGGTATATATAGTTGGAGGGAAAGCGTAAGTGCGATGTTGAAGGAGTTAGGTTGGAAAGACCTGGAACACCGAAGGCGTTGCTCTCGACGGAAGTTAATTGAAAAATTCACGACAGATGTATTTCGGAATGACAGTCAGCAAATATTGCTACCAGCAACATTCATATCTCGAAATGACCGTGAAAATAAGATAAGAGAAATCAGGGCCAGAACCGATTCATTTCTGTACTCATTTTTCCCACGAGCGATTAGGGAATGGAATAGAAAGGATTTACCGGACGAGTAAACTTAAAATCCGACAGGAGTAGCTTTCGATAAAGCACTCCAGCCATCCTGATGTGGGTTTTCCATGGTTTTCCCGGATCGCTCCACGCGAATGCGGGGATGGTTCCTCACAATAGCCCATGGGCGCCTCCTGCCATATCCCTTATAACCCTTCCAAACCATAACCCTTTTCGATAGGTGCAATGCACCCTCCGCCACACACTTTTAGTGAATCGCGGAGTAATAATAATAATAATAATAAAAAATTGCTAGTAAAATCTCGTTATAAGCTACTAAATTACGTTTTCGTTTTATTTGTAGATCTTCTAGACGAATGTATGAGATGTATACATAGGTAACATTTTCTGAATAAAAGAATAACTTACTTTTAACTGCGGATTTTGTTTTTATTAATTAAACCTCTAAGTAGCAGCTAATAAGATTTGAAATGGCGATCGTAGTATCGCCTGGGTACCAAGTAACCAGAAAAATATCAAACCACGCAACCAAACAGTTCTCATCCATAAAGTTGTGAAAAGAGATACAGAAAAAACAGATGGCTACAACATGGTGACTTTGCTGTTCCCATTTCGTGTGGCCCTGTTTTTGTGTGGCCTCGCAGGTTGCTTGCTACATTTATCTTGAGAGGAGGCCGGGCGGGGAGAGATTAACAGCTTGACGCAGACAAGTTCTGTGTTTAGCGAGCGATAGAAAACACTTGTCAGTCAGTAGGTGGAGAGCCAGGAGTCGAGAGGATATACACACAGCGGCCCACACAGGGAGAACAGTCAGGATACACTGCATTTAGCCACCAGAAGAACCTTGTCAGGGACACTGAAACAAAGCAGTAAGCTGCGAAAATAGGTAGTCATATTTACGCATCTGTAAGTACTTCTGTATGTTTGTTCGTTCTTTATAGAAATCCACAGGTTTTGCCCGATCTCGATGAAACTTTTTCACACGTATACCTTAAAACAAGTGAGAAAATATTGTCTACATTTGGTTTACAAAAATTAACTCCTCTCCCGCAACACCCTCATTATGGAAAATTTACAGGGTGTAATCTGGAAAACCGTAAGGAAATGGGCCTAAGTGGAAGACCATAAAATTTACTGTTTATTGGTGTTGGACTGGTTCCCGTCATATAATCAGTGACAGAGAATTTCTAATTGGAAGTTTAAATTGTTTATAGTTAGTGGAGCGATACACAAACCCACAGTTTTTATTCGATCTATATGTTTTATGTTCTTTAAAGAAATCCACAGTTTTTAACCGATCTCGATGAAATTATGCATACTTATACTTTAAAACAAAGAGAAAAATACTGTCAACCCCTCTCCTCTTTTACTCTCTTACGAATGATTTACATGTAAAACTATTCAGTTTTTTGTACATACATCGAAAACGGTAGGGAAATTGATCAGAGTGGAAGGCGATGGATAATGTTTACAACAATCCGATCAAATGGTATTCTCCTAGTTCCTATTAAACAAAAAACAGATTTCCACTGTTTTAAAGTAACGTACTTAAATTTTACTTGGCCAGACACAAAAAAGTATTAAAAACAATTAAAAAAACCGAATAGCGTTTGCATACGGAAAAAAATATTACCATTAAATGGTTCAATTCTAATAAACAAAATACTAGTGAATACTTCATATGATGATATGCTGTATATAACAGTGGTCTTTTTTTTTTTTTTTTTTTTTTTTTTTTTTTTGCCTTAGGCCTTGTAGCCATTTAGCAAGCAATTGTGTTTCTATTATTTCTCAATTGTGTTCATAGAATCTTCACGTGTTTTTTTGATTATCACAAGTAACAGGACAACACAGGACGGACCCAACACTTAATTAAAACCACCCATGCCCTGGGCCGGACTCGAAACAGCGACCCCTGCAACGTGAAGTCAGCTCGCTAGCCACGCGCTACCGGGGTCGGCTATAACAGTGTTCATACTGTATCGATTTGCTTCATTTGAGCTAACAGATTGACTCGAATTGGGCAAAAAAATTTCTAACCTCGCATTCAGTAGTACGTGGGTTCGAATCCCCATCCGGCCATCTAAATATGGGTTTTCCACGGTTTCTTCAAATCACTTTGGGCGAAAGTCGGGATGGTTGCTTCAAAAGGCTATGGCCGGATTCCTTCCCGTTCCTTATACCCATTCCTTTCTGTCTAATAACCTCTACATCGACGAGGCGTAAAGCCAGCAGCAAGAAAATACTAAAATTCCTTTGGAGTTTTAAACAAATCAACTAAATAGTGTATTTAATTTACAGGGTTAAGGCAGGAACTTCCGGGTTCAAGTCAGTTTCATACGAACATACAGTGTTTCTACAAATTTCGTTAACGTGATCATCTTCATGTTGCAGTGAAATAATTTTAGATTTATAAATATAGTCAAGACAAGAAATGGGAAAATAATTATGTTAGGAAATTACCACCGGGCCATAGTGATTAAATTAAAAACTAAAGTTGAGACAAGCTAGTCTTCAAGGAAAATATATTTTTTTGTTTATGGCTTTACGCGTCGTCGACGTCGAAGTCATTAGAGACGGGAAAGTACTGTGGACAAGGAACAGGAAGTAATTTGGACATGGCATTTTTAAGGAAGCATCCTGTCATTCGCCTGAAGTGATTTGGATAAACCATGGAAAACCTAAATATGGATTCCCGTACCGGTATTTGAACCAACAAGTACGTCCTCCCGAATGCGAGGCCAGAACGTTACAGCTCACCCACCACTCTTGGTTTCAAGGAATAAAATGGGATTTTTGGATGACACCAAAGAACATTAAGTACCTGTCTAGGAAAAAACATCGGAAAAAATCTTAGACAACTCACGTAGGTAGTAAAGAAGAGATGAATTTTCGTCTTCACATAAAATATATTCGACACAATGTATTTTCATTTGATTGTTCAACAACAGCACATTCACATTAATGCTTAAATCAGTTCAGCTTGTTGCTGTTACTATACTTTATTACTGGGATCCACATTTTGGTTACCACACACAATAGTTCAGTAACTGGCATAATAAGGAGCTGAAATGGAATACACTAAACACTGGAAGATAGAAGAAGGATGAAGGCTGGGAGTGTACAAGGCGTATATTGATAACGATGATTGGATGAGTATTGGTAGAACAAGTAGGAGCGCTTGTAACGGGGCTGATTAATACCAAAAGGCAATAACTTTATAAGATTAGTTACCATTTAAGAAAGTTAAATGAAAGATTAAAATTCCATGGAGAACATTAAATATATGTGCTTTGGATTTCCTGTTACCTCTCGCTGTCATTATCAACAGACAGATGAACTCAAAACTTCTTGAAAAGTAGACGTCGCTTCTTGAAATCAGATTACCAATTCATGAACCTGCAATTTTTCGGAAAGGAAGTCTTAAACAACAACCCATGTAGATTGTATGACGGGTGTTGGTTTAGCTTTAGGAATCGTTGTTATTAAAATGGAGTTGTTATAAAACGAGCCTTCCTTCATTGAAAATATGTATATGAATTATTTCTGGTTCTAAAATAACGATTGTAAGAAAGAAGTTAACAGCGAAGCGCGTTTCACGCTATATGGGAGGAAAAAGACGGCCATGAGAAAAGCTAGACCTTGATTTCAGATATATAGGAGTGGATAGGTAAGGGATTGGAATAAAACCGAGCGGGGCGGTGTAACGGTTAGCGTTCTCGCCTCGCATTCGGGAGGACGGCGGTTCGAATCCCCGTCCGGGCATCCAGATTTGGGTTTTCCATGGTTTCCCCAAATCACTCAAGGCAAATGCGGGGATGCTTCCTTCAAAAAGGCCATGGCCGAATTCCTTCCCATTCCTTGCCCCCATCCTTGCCCCCCATGCTTTCCCGTCTCTAAAGACCTCGATGTTAAAAAGAGATGTAAAGCAGTTACAAAAAAAAAAAAAAAAAAGGAATAAATTACCGCGGGGAGTGTTTAATAATTTAGCAAATACTCGGAAAGAATTTAAAATTAAAATCCGTAAATTCCTAAAGTAGGTTGATGAGTGAATTTTACTCAAACAGTTTAAGATAAAAAAAAAAACAAGAAATGGTAAAATATATGTATGGAAAAAAATTGTCACCGGAGTATATGGTCTACCGCAGTAAAATTAAATTAAATTTTGTGGACGACTAACCGACTTTTATCTAAATGAGCATAGGACATCACCTCAAAATATTACTTGAATATCTGGAAGCGTATTACAATCCCTGCTTCATACAATAGTGGGATTCGTATTCGAGCTTTGTACGATATACCGTTTCCAAAAAATCAAATAGCTAGATATTCTCCCTTTTTCGAATAAAAATTAATAATATTGAGTTTATTTCTGCTTCAGGACTGATTTACCATATCGCTCAATTCGATGGCTTTGGTGGTAACTGACGGTGACGTACCCGACACCGGTCTACGTTGGCAAATTACCAGCGGCCAGAGACATTACTAGAAATACAAGATTATGAGAAAATTTAATAGCTACGTAACTGCGAAGAAATGAAATGCCGAAAAATTTTCATAAGTTCGCTTATCGCACAATTTTTTTAAAAAAATTAAATACGCCAAATTAGTTAAAAATATACGCTTCAAAAACACGGAATAAGCCCTTTCCGTCATTGCCATTTTTCAGTCACTACTGTCAGGCTGTTCGGCCATCTTTAGGTATGTAGGTATTTACGCTAGACATCAGACTTGGTGTTAACGCTATTAAAAGTTAAAATGTTGCTAATTTTTTGACCGAGTTTTCTTTCTCGTTTTCCGTTGGGTGCATCTTCACTGTTGCTAGGTCACTTACGTTGCTTACTCTGCCATCTTTAGGTATTTAGCGATATCGTTTTTTATCCATGTTTAAATACTTCAATTATGGTTTCAAAGTCTCTACAAAATCTAATAGTTTTTATTCAAATTTGGCAGAGGAAACTATTAAGTGTGAAAGACAGCTCAACTTCATATTTTAGTCAGCTCATGTAACCTGTCATGGCATTTAACCCTAAAACCGGTACTATAATAGTACCGTGACCAAACCCTAAACATCGTCACGGTCTTACAATAATATAAATATATTCGCGTCGGTGAAAAGAGAAGTATCCAACGGTATCGAACATAACACACAATGTGACATTACACTCAAAGATTGACTTACAAGATCGAGATTAGAATCAACTGAGGATTTATTTTACTTTACTGCATCCTATTATGATAAATTAACATGAAATTTTGCTTCAGAATGTGAATTCGGAAAGGACGATGTGTTGGTTACAACTTACAAATATTTCAACCACCAAACGTCAACTGCGAATTCAGGAGAATAACCGTAATTAAAATTTGCTGTATGTCTGTATGTCAGTTTATTAAGAGCAAAAACTGTTATCATTTAGCAAATATACACGGGTATTTTCAGTGGCGGGAGACTGTGTAGTAAGTATTAATTATAACACATATTAAACTTAATTCCTGATAAACTATTGGTTCAATCCCATCTGGCAATATAAAAATAAAGATTAAACCCATCAACATAGAGACTTGTTATTTCACAACTGATAGGACTAAGATCAGCTATTGTTTTAGGGATTACTTGTGAAAATGGTTAAGAGCAAATATACAATACACTGAAAAAAAAAGTATTTGTCACTGTTTCCGCAGTTCCCTTAATTCTCGTCTGCAAACTTCAGAAGTAAACAGTTAAAAAAAAAAAAAAGGTGGGATAGGATCGGATCCAAGGAACGGGTAGGAATTCGGCCAGGACCCTCTGAAGAAACCATCTCAGCATTCGCCTCGAGGGATGTCAGGAAAACATGTAAAACCGTAATCGCCGGAAGAGGATTCGAATCTGCGTCCTCCTGAATGTGAGGCCAGAGCGTTACCGCTCAACCATCCCGCTCGGTACAAGGTTTCTAAAACAAAATTACAATATAATCAACTGCCTTTTTTTCTTCCAAACTGAACGTACAGGGCAGACTGCCTTGATTCTGTTAGTCTGTTTTCAAATGAGTAGCCTACTCGTGGAATGAGTTAAAGAAACCATTCGTCGGGGCAGCCGTCCGCAGCATAAAGACCGCATGCCTTACAATCAGATGGCGAGGTCACATTAAGAACTGCTTAACAGTCCCGTTTAGTGTTCCTCCAAATCACACACAGGGGAAACCTTTACTTTTCCCGAAAATAATTTTCTTATGTATCTAAATTTCTAAAATGTCACAATTTGACTCTGCGCTGATTGGGCGTACTCGTTACCTAAAGTTGTTGCGAGTTATTTTAATTAAACCTGACCACCATAAGGTTAATAGTCCCGCTTAAGTTGATATTTGGTTACTGATTGACTTATCAATGATCGTACTACAATTAAGAAATGATTTCTAATTTTCTCTACAGTTATAAGAGTAGCATAACTACGTCACTTAAAGTCATAAACAGATTTTATTACAAATGTTAATTAAACCGAGAAATTGTTGCCAAGTAAATGACTAATGTTACTAAGATTATTGCTTTGTTATATAAATTTAACCGAAAGAGTTTAGCGAAGCTTGTATTAACACTCTGCCAACAAAAAATTTAAAATGAAAGGTGTAATTTAATGCAGCATTGCATCCTGATTACGATATTTCAACATATTATGAGCTAACAGCCCAACAACCTACAATTATTCGTCAAGAGTTAAAGGTGTATTGAATTACTTTTATACTACAGTTCTGCCAAGAAGCTACAAGCAGCCAATAAATTCGACTGATTGTAAATTAACTGACAAAATGAAAAAGGAAATTTCAGGCCTCATAGACGTCTAGGTCAGTAGAGACGGGAAAGGACGGGAGTGGCAAAAAAGGGGAAGGAATACGGTCATGGCCTTTTGAAGGAACCATACCAGCATTTGCCTGGAGTGATTTGGGGAAACTATAGAAAACTAAAATCTGTATGGCCGAATAGATTCGAATCCGCGTCCTCCCTAATGCGAGGCCACAGCGTTACAATTCACCCAGCACGCTCAGTTTTTACGTATAAATATTTTGAAACATCTTAAGAGATTTAATTATGATTTATGACACAGATTTTATTTCATTTCCATCAAACAGCCAGGAAGTGTATGAAATAAATCTTAATATTCTTATTTCCTAAGCAGATACATTTATCAAACACGTGGCAGGGAAAACGACGCTTAACTCATTAACTGGTTCTTCACCGCTTGCCATCCAGGCAGTCTAGACCTCAGGGCATAGCTTGATGCAGGCGTAGTTCCCCCAGAGCTTCTGGAGACTTGTCTAGGAATACATGGGGAATGGCGGCAGCAAACCCACCCAGGAGAAACATTCCATGTGAATTTCTGTTCTCAACTAATATCTACTGCAGGAACTAATCTTCTCATTTCATGAGATTTATTGTACAATTAATCTTCCACCAATTGTCGAACTATGTGCGCGTGATGTGTCAAAAATGCTTGATGCTTTATTTCACAGATTTTCGACAATCCCACACCACATTCTGATACTCGTATTTGAAGCAGGAAGCTATCTAACAGAGGTCAGTATCGTTCTGGTCTCGTGCTGTGAGTTCCCACTTTGGCATCGAGTTCTATGCGTGTCGGAACGGCTGCCGCCACGGCCAAGAGCGAGGCTAGCGGAGACTGGCGTATTTACGGAACGCCACCGCACGCTATTCTTGTAATCCCGTCCATTCTGCGCTACGGGTAGTCTACAGTTCGGTCACGCTAGTCTTGTTCAGTTTTCTCAAGTATTGTAAAACGTTCGTAGTGTTAATGTTGCCTAGTAATTCGAGTGATATTTTGGTTCATCATTTACTCAACTTTCCTCCAAAGTATCGACTGCTACCATTTGTCATCTTCGGGGATTCAACCACCTGCTGTCGTTGCAGTCGTTGCTTCCAGTTGCTCTAAGCTTTGTGATTGGGAGGCAATCGATACATGTCTCTCCACTACAGCCCGTTCAGTTAACAGAGGCGCCTCAAGGTCAGTCTGCTCTATCCCCACTCCACTGCCTTCGATCTACCCGAGAAATCTGTCACTCGTCTACCCGAACACAGCGGTCAGCTCAGAGAGGTACGAAAGGGCAGGTAGGTGAGGTGAGGAGTAGGGCCAGGGGAATGTGACCTTGAACTGCCAGTTGAAAGTGAATAGAGCATAAAACGGCGAGAGGAACAAGTATCACATAACATGTCCTTAATAGCAATATGGCAGTCATCGAGTGAGGGAAGTGTTGCTAAGGAGCCTCGTAATTACACACATAGCAAGACTTGAAGAAAACGCTTTTGAAAAAGTGGATAAATCAGAAAAGTGAATAAAGCAATACTGTACCCAAGCAGCGACAGATTATATTGCATTATTTTTATGACTAAACATTCTGACTCAATCCAGCCTAAAAATGATATTCCGTACATGCCGTTGTGCCCTTTTTATTATAAGAAAAAATATGCTGATAAGTAATAAAAGAAAAGAAATTTTACATTCGGCGTGTTGGTAGCGTATAATAGCGCTCATTGTTTGGACTGCTATTGAAATTTTAGCCAATAACTCGCTAGTTATCGGTTTTGTTTCTGTATGTGTCTCAGAATTAATCGGTACAGTACAAGTTCGAGCGGTAAGAGTAATACAAATGATAAAGATAAAACCGTAATCTTGCAATAAAAAATTTCTAAACAGCATAAAAAGAATAGGGCCAATTTCAGGCTTCAGGCTTCAAGTTACATACAATTTTTAATATCTATGAATGGTACTGCAATACTATGGAAACACAAAGAGTTAAAACGGGTTTATTTAATTTCAAATCAGCATCTGATTGGTTTAGAAATTACAGTTTCCAAACATTCAGTCATAATCAATTGATAATGTTCTACGTCACATCATTTGTACCAATAATAGCAGAGTGGCAGTTTGTAAACTTTATTTTTCGTTTTTTTGTGGATATAAATCTCTATATCTCATTAACTTTAATAATTGTAGCAATCAAATTTCGAACAAGACACTTGAATATCTGTCACATCTGTCAGCCATTAAACCATACCTACACCCTCCATCGCTATCCATTTCCTTAATGTCATCCGAAATCTTTGCCCTTGTACGTCTTGAAAAATAAATTCTGTACAGTAAATGTATGGGTTAGTAAGTACAAAATTTCATGCTTCTGATTTGGTGATCTTCTGTTAGATCAACTAACCGTAATAACATATATAACAGATTACTCAACATGGCCTTTTGATTGCCTTCCTCTGGCATTAATCGTGGTGGCATAACGACCTCTGGCGGATGACAGTATTTACGATCGAGCACCTGTTGATCTTTTCAAGAAGAATGCCGCAGGACCTTAAAGGTGAACCACTCTGTAAATACGAACAGCAAGATGGCTTCACTACCGGACCAAGTCACTACAGAAACTTCTTTAGCAAGCTAACAACTCTATCATATGTGAACGAACACGTATAATAACTCAATAAGCAGTGTCTACAGACTTGTTACTGGCATTGAAGTCTAATAAACACCTCGTAGAACAGAAACTGAATTTCAGCTACAAGCCGTTCTTGTCGATTTTCCTTATTCGATTCCCAGTGGTCAAGGAAATTTGTATCCATCCGTTAATTCTTCGTCTGAAGAGATGGCGGAACACTTTTCGTATCACCACATTATATATGGCATGGGATGAATTCCAGTTCCCTTCAGTACTTTTAATATATGGGATTATTAATATAATTTTGTTTCGTCCAACGGTTGGGATGTTAGAACAGCAGTTTTGGTAAAATTAGTCTTTAAGTGTTCGATCAAGGGTTTCACATTCACGTATAATAAAGTTATCCTGCAGGAATTAAAGTGATCTAGACATATCAGACCTAATACATACGGAATAAACGAAATAGCCATTCTGCCTCTGCGTGTCATTGACTTAGTATGTCTAGCACGGGAGTTCACATCAAAGGAAACGCAAAAGACGTGAGAAACAGGTAGGTATTGGAGGAAGGAGGGAAACTGTAAGTAGGATTGCTATGAGGGAAAAAGGAAGGAGCAATATTGGAGAGCATAATTTCAATAAGACGTATATTAAATAGGTTGCTGAAGGAGGAAAGACAAAATAAGATGTGTTCTTCTATCACAGTTTCTTTTTTGAGGAAACATAACTCCATGTGATTAGATTTTAATAATGTTGTTTTGTGCTGAAATGTGATCACCTTACAAGAAATCTGTTGAGCCAATTTGGTTATCAGAACTGAATCTCATACAGTTACGAGAAAAATGTATAGTGTAAAATTAAAAGCAACATATTTAAATAAATGTAAGAAAGAAGTAAGAAATTCATATTGCATTCAGTATATTGCAGTTTCGCTATATTCCCTGCTGAACATCGTACAAATATAACTTTTTACTGGAATTTTATCTCGTTGCACACACCAGAGATAATAGGTGAAGCAGTTCTGTTTCCGTAAGAACAGTATTCACTGAATTGCCATATGTCGTGGCATACGTCGTAATATCATTTGGAGCCTGCTTTTGCTCAGCGAAGTAAGCAAACCAACGTGGCATTGACTCGATGAGTAGTTGTTCTCCAAAAAAATATTCAGCCAAGCTTCCTATATAGCCGTCACTAACTGCTAAGGTGTTGCCAGTGCGGATATGTTTGATGGGATTCATGTCTGGCGTTGTAGATGGCCAAATCATTCGCTGGAATTGAGCAATATTCCTCAAACCAATCGTGAATTATTTTGGCTGGCTGCCATCGCACATTATGGTAATGGAAATGTCCACCGTCGTCGTTTGGAAACATTAACACCACGAATGGCTGAAAATGGTTTCTAAATAGCTAAAAATAATTATTTCCAACCGATGATCAGTTCAGTTTGACCAGAGCTCCAAGTCCACTCCATGTAAACACAACCCATACCGTTATGGAGTGACAACGAGCTTTTACAGTGCCTTCCTGACAACCTGGGTCCATCAGCTCTTAGCAAATGGAATCATGACTAATCTGACCACGTACCTTTTCCCAGTCATCTAGGGATATGTTCATAGGCCTAGAAGAATCACAGCAGCTGGTGGCATTTTGTTATCAGAAGCACTCGCGTCAGTTTTTTTGTTGTTGTTGTTGTTGTTGTTGCTATATGCCTCGTTGTCGTCGAGATCAATCAAGGCGGGAAAGTCCTGGAGGCAAGAAACGTGAAAGAATTTGGTAATGGCCTTTTAATGGAACCACCGCCACATTCAGCTAGAGCGATTTTGGGAAACAATGGAAAACGGAAACGTGAATGACCGGATGGGGATTCGAACTGCGTCCACCCGAGGCCAGAGCGTTATCACTCACTGACCAAGCTCGATGTGTTGGTCTTCTACTGCCATATCCCGTCAGTGCCAAATTTTATTACACTGTCCGCATGGATATGTCTGTCATACGTCCCGCATTGAGTGTGCTGTTCTTTGACGCAGTGTTTCCTGTCTGTCAACACTGACACCTCGACGCAGACGTCGCTGGTCTCGGTCATTAAGTAGACGTAGTCTGCCACAGTGTTGTCCATGGCATTAGGTAATGCAGGCACACTGTGGATCGAGTAATGTCAATTCACTTACAATTACCGATATGGAATGCTCTATGTGTCTAGCGTCATCTGCCATTCCGCATTCAGAATCTATTAATTCATGTTGTGCGGCCATAATCAAGTCAGTCAACTTTTCATACGATCCACGAGAATACAAATGGAAGCCCCTGCACTGCACGGCACATTCATACTCGTACGTATCCGCGGTGCTGTCGTCAACTGGATATTTACATCTTCTTATTCGATAATTTTTGGCACTTCAGTGTATTTCGCCGCTCTAATACCATCGCTGGGATGATGGTACTATGATACCTTTTGCAACTGATCCCAATTCAAAATATCAGTAATTTTTCATTGTATTTTTTGCTTTTTTACTTATGGTTTTACGCCTCGTCGAGGTCATTAGAGGCGGAATGGGACTGGGTCAAAGAACGAGAAGGAATTCAATCATGGCCTTTTGAAAGAAGCATCTCGGCATTCACCTGGAGCTATTTTGGGAAACCGTGGGAAAAACAAATCTGGATGCCCGGACGGGGATTTGAACTTGCGTCGTCCCGAATGCGAGGCCAGAGCGTTAACCGCTCACCCACCACGCTCCGTTTTCATTGTATGATTCGAAATATACAGCGATATGAGGGTTGCCTTTTAAGTTTTTACAATCGAACAATAGGTGGCATTAATGAGTTGTGGCACCACTGTATTTGTGAGCAATGACGTTTGTTATTATGAAGCCAGTGACAGTTTAGAAATGGACTGAGTAAGTTGTTGATAGTGAACGTATAAAAGAAGCAAGTTTGTGCAAAAATGGAAATAATCCGTGAAGGCTTACGTTGGATGATTTTTTATGATTTTAAAAAAGGCCTTACTCAACAACAATGCATAGAATCGGTTCGTGCAACTTTTTGGTAATGAAGCACCATCAGAGAAGACTGTTTACAATTGGTTTGCAGAATTTCGTCATGGTCGTGCGTCCGTCAGTGATGAATGTTGGCCAAAATCGGTTGTCATTCCTAGAAACATGGATGCTGTGCGCAACATGATCAAAGAAGATCGGCATGTGACTTACAGACAGTTTAAGGCGTCTCTTAGGATATCGCAGACTACAATACAATCGATTTTGCATGAACATTTAGGTGTGAGAAACATATGTTCCAGATGGATTCCGCATAATTTGACCGAAGCGCAGAAAAAGGGTCGTGGTGGTTGGTGTCAGCAAATGTTGAAAAAATTCTACCGAGGACGTTAAAAATCCGTATACAACATTTTTACAGGAGACGAAACTTGGATATATTCGTATGAACCTGAAAGCAAACAACAGTATACTGTTTGGGTGTTTGACGATGAACCCAATCCCACTAAAGTTGTTCGTTCACGGAGCACATCCAAGAAAATGATCGCTTGTTTCTTCGGTTGTACTGGACACGTCACAACCATTCCATTAAAGGATCGAAGAAATGTTATTGCCGAATAGTATACAACAGTTTGTTTGCCAATGGTCTTCGATGAAATAAGGAAAAAGAACAAAAAACGTCGCATCATTCTTCAACACGATAATGCCAGCTCCCATAAAGCACGTCAAACAACTGAATATTTGAAGGAAAAAACATCGAATTAATGTCTCATTGCCCGTATTCACCAGATTTATAGCCTAATTACTTTTTCTTGTTCCCCACTGTCAAACGAAAGATGCGCGGACAGCGATTTTCATCACCTCAAGAAGCTGTTGAAGACTTTCAAAACCATGTTTCTGAAAAATCAGATTCACAGTGGAAAAAATGTTTCCAGAAGTGGTTTGAACGTATGCAAAAATGTATAGACCTTAAGGGAGAATATTTTGAAAAGTAATAAAACACTTTGTTTCGAACTTGTTCGTTTCTGTTTCACTTTTTGTAAAAAACTTAAAAGGCAAACCCTCGTATTCGTTTAACAATATCACTCTGTGGAATCATTTAACCCATTCTTCCACCGACTCCGGTTTAGTCTATTTGATTAGCAGAGCGATTAGCTTGTCGGCACATGAAGAATCTACTTGGTTAGCATCATCTGTTCGTTCGTTAGCACTTAGGTGATGCGGCGTCGGAGCAGCCAGATGTTATGCAGCATTTTCACTTCCGCGTTGAAGAGCACTGGGACGTTAGGGGACTAAACAGTGATATTAGTACACTAATCTACTTTACCCACGTAATATCTCGTGTTGCTCTCGTGCCTTAAGTATTTCGAATAAAATAAACACTGTTATTCTAGTTTCATAAATAACGTGTTAATTTTTATGCATATTTTTCACGAAGCATGAATAAATATCATGATCAACATCTCATTTGCTACAACGTCATAACTAAAAAAATCACGAATTATGAGATAATACTACAGGGACAATTCTAACAATGTGACTTTTAACCCCTTATGCATCTCCTGAAAAATTGTGATTTTTGAGTTATGACGTTGTTGCAGCAAATAAGCGAGTAAGAGGTATCCCAGAAATATAAGGTCACAGAAGAACAAAGTGAATCTAACGAAAGGAACTCCAACTGAGTTGAAATTTGTGCATAAAAACATCTAGGAGAGGAGGTGTGCACCACGACAAATTGAAATCATATAGTAATGTAGCATCGCAAACGGAATAATCTCTTGAGGTAGATTTTATTGTTCTGCACAGGATTAATAAATAGCAAGATAACTTTAAATAGTGGTCACGTATATTTTTTCAAAACGATTTTTTAAATTTCATCTTCATAAAAATCTATTAAATTTGAATATGAAGTCTTGTACCACCTTGTGGATGGGAAAGTTCTTTCACTTAAAACCTTTTTGAGGAGTCAGAACAAATGGCAGACACATGATGACAAATGTGAACTATGGAAAGGAATACCAAAAGCTGTCTAGCTTCCCTCTGTGTGAAATCAGTGGCGTGATGCCAAACGTTATGAAGCAGAAAGTTTGAGAATGAAATCTTGGAACGGCAGCATCACCGAAGAGAAAATCATAGTAAGCAAAGACTGACAGTTCATCGTTCAGGCAGAAAATCGTTTTAGTTGTGTACGTCGCGAAGCCCGTTCTGGGACAACGTGCGTTAGTGACAGAAAATCTTAAGACACTTGTACAGCGAGGTTCTCAACATGAATCAATGCCAACCATTGCAAGAAATATTTCTGCTAATTTAGCATTTTCATGCACAAGAAACTTAGTTAATGAATCCACTGTGGAACGCATCTTTATTAACTGTTTAATCATCGTGATAATATGTAAAAAAAAAAAAAAAAAAAAAAAGGGCTATGGAGAAGTCCTTACCACATGAACAAGTGATACAGTATCTCTCGTCTATTTCATAAGCCTATTTATATTTGATTGGCCTCGTCTGTGATCCCTCCCCATCCTACATGTTTGTATATCCATTTCTGAAAAACAGTACACAATAACACCCGACACATACTATACCCTGTTCACTCACAAACTAGCGGCTCGAGGTCATGTTTCCATTGACCTCCTCCTCACTTCAGCACTACCTCCCGCTGCCTAAATGTAGACCACTGTGACCACGCAAGTGATTGGTATATTTGTCAGTAGGCACTCTTTTCCCTCGCCATGTAGGGTTAAGGGCAACGGAGTGGAGATAGAAATGAGTGACCTTGTGGGGGTAAGGGTAACGGATTGGGAATAGAGCAGAGTGACCTTGTGGGTTTAAGGTCAAAGGATGCGGATAGAGCAGAATTACACTGTAGGGATAAGGACAGCGGAGCAGGGGATAGAGCACAGTGACCTTGCGCAACGGAGTGCGAATAGAGTAGAGCGATCTTGTAGGGATAAGGACAGTAGACTGGGGATAGAGCAGTGAGACCTTGGGGAGTAAGGGCAGCGAAGTGGGGATAGAGCAAAGTGCGCTTGGGGGGTAAGGGCAGCGGAGTCGGGATAGAGCAGAATGACCTTGGGGGAGGGTAAGGACAGCGGAGTAGGGATAGAGCAGAGTGACCTTGGGGAAGGGTAAGGACAGCGGAGTGGGGATGGAGTAGAGTGACCATGTGGGGGTAAGGACAGCGAAGTGGGGATAGAGCAGAGTAGAGGTGGGCAAAATGACTCACTAAAAAGAGCGGTGTTCATTTGATCACTCCACGAAAAGGACTAGTTATTTTGAACGGTTCACTAGATCAGTTTTATTTGAGACTTTTTTTTTAAGGTCTCACCCCTCAGAATCCGGTTACACCTCCACTTTTCGATGAAATACCCCCTTTAAATCGACTTTGATGCAATTAGTAAACATTTTTTTTTTTAGCTCTACCGTTCACAAAACCCACGTGAACAAGCTCTCCTTGATCTTCGGAATTAGCCGACTTATGACCGACTTATAACCGACTTACCTAGAAGAACTACCGTTCACATTTAGTGAGCGACTGCTCACTCGCTCTTTTAAAAGAATTGCTCTAAAGAACTGATTCACTCGCGAACGACCCATCTCTAGAGCAGAGTGACCTTGTGGGTGTAAGGACAGCGAAGTGGGGATAGAGCAGAGTGACTTTGAGGGGTGGGGTGAGGACAGCGGAGTGGGGATGGAGCAGAGTGACCTTGTGGGGGTAAGGACAGCGAAGTGGGGATAGAGCAGAGTGACCTTGGAGGGTAAGGACAGCGGATAGAGCAGAGTGGCCTTGTGGGGGTAAGTACAACGAAGTGGGGATAGAGCAGAGTGACCTTGGGGGGGGGGGGAGGACAGCGAAGTGGGGATAGAGCAGAGTGACCTTGTGGGGGTAAGTGGGGATAGAGCAGTGAGACCTAGGAGAGTAAGGGCAGCGGAGTGGGGATAGAGCAGAGTGACCTTGGAGGGTAAGGACAGCGGAGAGGGGATAGAGCAGAGTGGCCTTGTGGTGGTAAGGGCAGTGGAGTGGGGATAGCGCAGAGCGACCTTGAGCCGAGCTATATCAGTGTAATGTGAAGGTTGAGTGACTGACCTCTTAAGCGGCGGGTGCTTGGTGCCGTTGAGAACGAGCTTGTTCTTGTGGGTGCGCGCCCCCTGAAGCGCCGGCTGGTGCTCGGCGGTGGGCGTGGGCGTGGCGGTGGCCGTGGTAGCGTTGGTGGCCGTCGTGTCGGAGCTGCTGGTGGTGCTCACACTACTGTCTGTGGCGCTGGCGCGCACGCCGCGCAGCTCCAGCTGCAGCTGCATGTTCTTGGGCAGCGGCGGCTTCTCCTCCACCGGCAGCATGTAGGAGAGCATCTCGCATCACACGTGGAACGGACTAGGAGGCAGCTGGCAGGTTCCCGCGTGTCGCAGCCGCCATCTGAAACACACAACACACACATACCTGTCAGCAGGCAGCAAATCACTTCGAACACTTTACGCAGAAATGGCGTATTCAGAAACTCGTTGTGAACATGAGAACGAAAAATCTCTGGGAAGGTCGCCAATGACCTAGGTTTATAATGCTTCTTAAACTCCAAGAACGCATTGTACGCTAGTACAGGATCAAACAAAATTTAATACTGTAACACCAAAAAACAAAACCATCCGCTTTAATAAAATGCGTTCTGTCTGGACGTGAATTAAATCGCTCGGCAATCTTCAACGCCCAGAGTGTTAGTTACAATGGCTGCCACCATTGCGCTGCTTGGCTAACCAGGAAATTTCAAATAAATAACTGCATTGATTTTATTTGCAATTAGATTGTTAAATGGAAGTGTAACTGCGCTGCCAGTTAAAAGGAATTGTCTGCTGAAGAAGTAAAAGCATAAAAACACAAAAGCCAGAGATATAAAAAGTTATGATACGAGTCAGAGATATATATGCGACGTTCTTTCAAATGTACACATTTTTTGTGTAAATTACATGCATAAATTCATGTTAGGAGAAGAACATCTTATATTTACGATCTATTGTCTGTAGCAGTTAGTAGAACCAGGTCAAATATAACCTAAGAATTTTTTGACAGAGATAAGAAATAGTAAAGTTTAAAAAGCTCAGAAAAAGTTTACACAAACGTAAAAAATAACGAAATACATCAAACAACTAAACAATTGTTATTTATTTTTGAAATTATGCTTCCCTTTATAACTTTGTCGTAACAATTATAATTTCCGCCCTTTTTTACGGGCTATATGGAAGTAATTGTAAGTACAACAAAAACAGGATGGAGATAAAAAATATTAAAATGTCAGGCAGAGATGCGATGTTCATTTTTACAATGGGAGTCTGCATTAAACATCGTGTTTTCTGTTTACATTCAATTGCCTGTTGTGGAAAAATGCAACGGAAAAAAATAAAAAAAAAAAATGCGAAGGCTACAGTGGGAGTTTACTATATAGAAAATTGTTTTTAACTTATAAGATGCTCATCAGAATGTACTTCAAAAATTTGTCAGTATCCACGCTCGCTGACCGTTTAGCGAGCTTTACCCTATTATGCAAATAATTAAGGAATAATATACGCGAAGGTGAAAAAGAGCTCAAAGGTTCACCATGCCTGTATTGGTCTGTATGTAGCAAACTCAGGCTTTCAACTTCGTTACATTTTAGTGAACTTTGCCTGTATCTTGATTATCTTTAGAGAAAGATACCGATGCGTACACTTCGTCATCGTATATATTATTTCTAAAGGTTTTTTTTTTTTTTTTTTTTTTTTTTTTTTTTTTTTTTTTTTTTTTTTTTTTTTTTGAAATCCATCTTTCTTCCTGTGAAAAGCGTATTAAGTTCTCCGCTTTGGTAACATCATTAACTAAGAAAGTAATTTTTCAAAATTCAACCCGTAAATGGTAAAATTACAAACAGTCAAGGTCACGGGTATGCGATAGTTCAGAGTCAAGCCACCAGGCTTCGTTGGCTTCGGTAAGGAGTGATCGCATTACAGCTAAATATTTCGGTTGACAAATAAACAAATCAATAAAAAAAAAAGTTTGTGTCACAAGTACGTTTAACGTGTCCATAATTTTTTTCTAATTATTTTGTAAGACGTTGTATTTGATACGTACATATTTTCAGTTGACAAATAATCAATTGTAACAAATAAGCCGGTTCTCCTTTCATTCTGCTACAAACCACCAACCTCACTGTCAACTTGCATCATTCTCGAAATTTTTACATGGAAATCAAGGGGAATTAATAAGAGCTTCGTTACTTATTAAGAACCTCAAGTTATTTAGATATTCAAGTAAACTTGTGGACTAATTGAGGAAACCACCTGATGATCGGAAACTGCACTCTCCAAGCTTATAAAGTAAAGTTTTTTTTTTTTTTTTGTTGTTGTTGTTGTTGTTTTTTTTTTTTTACCTACTGCTTTACCCCTCGTCGAAGGCTTGTCAAAGGAATTCGGCCATGGCCTTTTTGAAGGAAGCATCCCGGCTTTCGCCTGGAGTGATTTGGGGAAACCATGGAAAACCCAAATCTTGATACCCGTACGGGATGAAGTAAAAAATCAACGAGATAGTAGGCTACTGTTACGACCTCTGTTCGACAGTCCAGACAGACCGGTTGGCATGGTAATGGAAACATGACTGTCGACGTTTTCGGGGTTGAAGACTCTGCTCTTAGAGGCGGTAGTTACAGTGTTTTAAGGTTATTTACAGAGGTAGCTGCGCTTCCTGCTGTCGCCTTCGTGACTGGCCCACTCCCAGTAATGGTTGTTGTTCGTGTCGGTTGCAGGTGCGCTGTCCTTCACGAGTCACTCGTTTTCAGTCGTGTCGGGGTTGAGGATTTATGGGCGTGCATGCACTGGCGGCATGACTACAAGAACATAGCGCACGAAGGAGATAGCTCCATCGTGACACTGGGTTATAAACTTGCAAAGAGTGCCGCATACGTCATGTGTGCATTTCAGGTTAATTACGAATGTGTGTACACAACATGGACTGCGAGTGTGCGGTTGAAATGTTGATGAAACCTACGATGAACCCTAAACATACTGAGCCTAACTCTAATCTTAAAATGGACCGAACACTGGAACCATCAAAATTAACGGTTTGTAGCAGGCTTATTGAAAATAGTAAAATAAGTAATCAGATAAATTTGCGTTGTTTGATACGCATAATTTGAGTTAGAGAAGTCAGTCTATGTTGTCCAAGTGGTTTCTATTTCCGAATATCACATTTGATTTATTTATTTAAAGGTTTATTTATCCTAGCAAGATTATGGCTGTCAAGCCCTCTCTTACATCATACCAGGTATTTACAATAAAAAATATACACCTTACACAAACTAACAGTATACAACACTCATATAACATCAAGTTCAAGAGTAATACTAACAAAAAAACTTAATAATGATTATGAGTAAAATACTAACTAAAATCTTAATAGTATTCGTGTTTAACTGGTTCATCGTTTAATGGTATAAACTAAAGCTAGTGAAAGTTAATCTTATCAGTAATCAGTTAGGAAAGCATTTAATTACTCCCGCATGATTTTTTTTTTAAAAAAAGAAACTAAAGTGACATTTTCAACTAGTCCAAAGTTACACAAAGTATCACACTTTGCAAAAGTAAATTTGTGTAGTATTACTACCTGTGGAAAGATATTAAAGTTGACGCGTATTGCAGTTTAATGTTGATTTGTAACCATGGATCGTCGTCCTAACGTATCTCACATGTACAAATAAAACTATTCAAAACACTCGCTTCACTGGGATTCGAACCTGGTACTCAATTTTTTTTTTGAACGCACTCCTAAACCGCGAAAGGTAAGCCTGTCTGTATGCTATGTTCCTAAAAAATAAAATAAATTTGTTGATGGTGTAGTTATCATTTCATTTATGAGAAACAGTGAGGTTAAACCAATTCGAGAAAATATCAGCAGATCCTCAGTTATCTTCTCTGTTAACTAGACGTTGTCATGAGTTTTCTTTGAGCACTATTCTCAAAAATAAACAAATTCGCAGTACTATTTTTGTGTTCAGTGAATGTCGTTGCCACTGTCTCAGTCCATCACGCACAATTAACTTGCTAGCTCTCTCTTACGTCAATGATTGACACAGTTTTTCAAATTCATAGTAACGCTTATTGTCTGTACTTTATTCAGACTCTGTGCTTCCCATATCAATTTAATGATTTGCGTGGTACCGTTAAATATTACTGCAAGTTCATAGGTGTGTCACTCCAATGATAGCTTCAGTTTGTTGAACAATAATTTCAGAATTATAACATACACCCTTGTTTTAGGGCCCAAAAACTGTCGTCTGAAAAGATAAAGCTGCAATATGTTTTTGCTACTGGCATATCAGGGCCAAATACACCAATGAGCAAAAATACTATGACCACTGCCCACTGCACGTCATGCTGTAAAGAAAGTATATAAGCGGACAGGAATGGGGAGCCATTTTAGTGACGATACATGTGGCAAATGGGAAACTACGCTGACATAATAGACTCTGATAAAGAAAAGATTGTTGTGGCTCAGCGCCTGGAACGAGGAACGAAATGACGAGGCTGGTCGGCTGTTCGCGTGCTACTGTAGTGAGCATCTATGCAGAGTGGTTGAAGGACGGTAAAACCACGACTGGGCGACACGCCTCATCACAGAACGTGGAGGTCGGAGGCTTGCCCGCTGCATTAAACAGTTCAGGAAAACATATCAGACAGGACCTACCCGTCACAAGTGATTCGGAGCACACCGTTCAGCGCAAATTGTTGAACATGGGGCTCCGGAGCAAACGTGTTTCCATGTTGACCTGACGATATCACCAGTTACGATTGCACTGGGCACGAGATCATCGAGATTGAATCATGAATCAATAGAAACGTGTCGTCTGGTAGTTTCTAGTTATACAAGGTTGATGGCCGCCTTCCATGCGAACAGCTACTCGAGATATGCACCGTGCCACGGACGCAGTTCGGTGGGGCCAGTATTTTGCTATGGGGGACATTCACGTGGACTTTCTAGTAGTGATCGAAGGCGCTGTAGCAGTTTTGGACTAAGCGAAAATTATTGTCAACCACCTGCATCTCCTCGAGCTTCAGGTCTTCCACGACTGTGATAGCATCTTTCAGCAGGATTAATGTCCATGCCATAAGGCCAGAATCATTATACAGTTATTTGGGCATTATAGTTAACTCGCGCTGATGTCTTAGCCACTAAATTCACCTGATTTCAACCTGATAAAACACATCTGGGACGCTATAGGGTGCCAGTTCCATAATTTAAGGGAATTGCGTTATCTGTGCGGTTTTTTTTTTTGTTATTTTTTGTTATTGATTTACGCCTCGTCGACCTCTAGATCATTAGAGGCGGGAAAGGATTGGGGACTAGGACTAGGAATGAAAATCACCTTGGTACATGGCCTGTTGAAAGAAGCATCCTGACATTCATCTGGAAATCGTAGAAAACCAAAATCTGGACGGTGATCCGAACATGCGTCCTCCCGAATGCAAGGTAGACATCTGGTGGCAGATACCTCGCTTGTAGAATCCACGCTACGCTGAACTGCTGTTGTAGTGCTTTTCGAAGGTTGGCCAACACGCTAATAAGCAGGTAGTCATATTGATTCTGATCATCAGTGTATTTATCGTAATTATAGGGTTCAAATTAAGTCGCTTCGAAAAAATTGCAACCATAACAGAGACTGTAATTAACGTATAAGTAACACGACATGCTTCATTAGTGTCTGATAAAAAATATTTTGGATGTTATCGGAAAATACAAAATCTGAAGAGAATAAAAGCTAACGGCACAGGCAAGAAAAAATGGATGACCGTAATACATTGTAATACATTGTATATTGTAGCATGGAATTAAAACAGTCTGAAACATTTGTTCACTCTACGTTCTTGGGTCATGGCTATATTCCTCGGGAGTTGGAGCTGGTAGTCCGTGGATACTACACGCTTGGTTGCCGCTACCCGATGCTGTATAATTAAGTTACCGTTCGCAGAAGTGGCTCGCAGAGCAAAACACTTGTTTTATTTCTTCGAACTCACGGGTATCACTACCTGTTCCTAGAAGAGACCGCACTGCACTTACTAATCGCGAAGCCGTGACTGAGAAATTTGCAGGTCATATTTACGTAGCGTAATAGTTGTGTAAGGCTAAGTAATATAGTCTACACATATAATACATCAGTAAACGTGACGATATCTGCAGATTAAAAATATTTTTTTTAAATGTATCAGGGCATCTGTTAATAAGCTGCAAAGAGAATATCAACCTTTTTTTTAAATCTTAGACAAATTTTTTTAACCATGATTCACGCAAAATCCATTGGACGGGTTTTCTTACAAATATTTTACAGCCCATTGTTCTAGGATAAAATAAAGTATGTATCACCTTGGTTCAACGACGGGAAACAGAAATAAATAATAAGGTGTCGGCAAATTTAATTGCTGAATACTAACACGAAATAACTTATCCCTTTAATATTGTGTACTACATGGCGCAACTCATAAGTTACTGTTTCCGGTCGAAGTGTTTACCGAATCTTATTAGATACACAAATCAAAAATTAAAGGTTGATTATGATTATAAGGTGGGGAGAGATTGCTTGTTGAAGACCTGAAATGTAAATATATTGGCATTACATTTGATAACAAGCTTAACTGGGCAGGACACATTGGACAGGTAGTAGGGAAAGGTTTCAAAATTCTGCACTTATTGGAGTAATGAGGGGATGTGCGGGAGAAGTAAAGGAATTGGGTTACAAATCTTTGCTCAGATCACTGATAGAATATGGTGGTGTAGTATGGGATCCACATTTTGCGTATCAAATACAGGAGTTGGAGAGGGTGCAAGAAAAGGCTGATAGATTTATTTCTGGAAATTATCACAGAACGCAATCAGTGACGGATATGATAAAGGAGCTGATATGGGATTCATTGCAGGACAGGAGGAGGGTGAAAAGGGTCATGGGAGTGTACAAGGCGTATATTGGCGACGAGGCATGGAAAAATATTGTTGTAAGAATTAAAAGAAATGCATGGAAAGGAAAAGATGACCATGACCACAAGCTGGCACTCGATTTCAGGCACAAGGGTGTGGGAAGATATTGGAATAAGTATTGGAATAAGTTACCAAGTGAAATGATGAATAATTTACCATAAACGTTGAAAGAATTTAAAGTTAAAATTTCTAGAGGGCAAATGTAGGAGGGTGGAGGAAAGGGGTAAGATGGGTGTGTAGGGAAATTGCCACCGGAGCGTGCGCTCCATTGCAATTTAATTAAATATGATATTAATATTAAGATACCCATTTCATCATGTGTGTATCATCGTGTTAAGTTTGTTTTAGTTGACGATAACCCTATTAGCTCGCGACAGTGAGGGCGCAGGTAAATACTGTAGTCACAAAAAGATTGAAATGACAACGTTTTGTTTTGGTGTTCACAGATGGAGCTAGACGTTGCTTTCGTCTCGCTGGCGAAGTGTTGATTGTGCCTGAAAATAAGGAAATCAAATCGTGCATGCGATTAATTTAGGCAGTGCACCTGACTTCCTATATATTCGTAGATATTTCACAAATAACATTTGGGTAGGAGCTCTCAAGTCATCGAAAGATCTATTTTAGCACCAATAAGCTGCCACCAACAGGAGCGTTCTGTCTGAAACTGATGGAAGTGAAGTTGGCTATATTTCGATTGTCATCATGACCGAACAAAATGGCACAAGCTACTACCAGACAGAAATGAAATATTTTCCGAACCCTGCCGGACTCCCAGAATATCGAAACAGGTGTTCGAATAAACCTCTCCGATACTTCTACAAAATTTTGTAACAGAAATTGATACGCTGTGATTTGAATGCAAAGAAATTTGATTGAAAGCCTAATTTTGATGGGTAGTGTCACGGGAATAACCTATACTCCTCATTCCTAACAGCTTTCAGTTTAAGAGAGTGCAGTTTCGCGAGAGCCTCTGATATAAACACGACTGTTGTCAAATCGTACAGACAGACATTCTGCACCGCAGCCATTGCCAACGAAACCTAATGCTTTTCACATGGTGAATTGGAAGTGGTTTACTCTCGCACTGGAAAGACTGAAAAATCTTTATGTTCCTATTCTAGGAAGAAAAGGTGCAAACGTTGTTTGAAAAGTAATTTTCTAAGTACTATTCTCCATTTGCATTTTATTAGTTTCTATTCAAACTGCAAAAATGTAAGCTGTTCTCAATTTAAAGTTCTTTAGGAGTGAGTTCTATGATTCGCCCAAAACTAAGAAACAATTTTTACATGTTTTAAGAGAGTGATCCTTATATTCATTGTCCACGTAATGACGTAGTAGGTAACAGCCAGTAAAGGAGTTAATTTTTACTACAGTAGAGCTAACTTTTTTTTGCTTACGGCTTAAGGTCTTGTCGACTTTAATATTCTTAGAGGCGGGAAATAGCTGGGGGCAAGGGACGGAGGAATTTGGCCATGGCCTTTCGAAGGAAGCATCCCGGCATTCGCCTGGAGTGATTTGGGGAAACCATGGAAAACACAAATCTGGATGCCCAGACGGGGATTCGAACTCGCGTCCTCCCGAATGCAAGGCCAGAACGCTAACCGTTACACCACCACGCTCGGTTTTAAAAGTCCATTCTCGTCTCTAATGAAATCGGCATGAAGCCATAGGAAAAATAATTATACTGGTAGAAAAGAGTTTACTCAGTAGTATACTACATTAAATATATATGGCAGCGAAGCCTCCTTGTGGACTGATATTACAAAAAGAGCTGATGAAATGTGAACTCACGGGACCTTTAAATTATTTTTATTTTTTAACTAGATCATTCGAAACTAACATTTGATTAATTTCTTGGAAAAAAGATACATAAACCAAGTCCAGCAAGAATTGTACTGATTAACAATTCGACACTATATCTTAAACCATATTGAAAGGATGTTGAAATGTCGATGCCTGCATTTAAATAGCGAACCTGATGAACGGAAGTCCAGTATTAAATAAACTCTCGGTAGCGTAGGAGGAGGAAATTCCAAAATACTTTTCTCAGAATTAAGATTCAACAGTGAAGTTAATCTAATGCAATAATTAATATAGGAAGAGGAAATCTAATCGGTAACTTGAAAGTACTGTAGTTGTTGAATTAAAACTGAGTCAGGACATTATCAGTTTAAGGAATATTTTTTTTACTTATGGCTTTACACCTCGTCGACATCGAGGTCATTAGCGGCGGGATGGGACTGTGGACAAGGAACGGGAAGGAATTTGGCTATAGCCTTTTGAAGGAAGTATCCCGGCATTCCCCTGGTGATCATGGAAAACCCAAATCTTGTTGCCCGGACGGGAATTCAAACCGGCGTCCTCCCAAATACGAAGGTAGGACGTTAAACGGTCACCTACTACGCTCGGTTTAAGGTAATAAGTTATATTCATTAGGCAGAGCACATCAAATTTGTCAATCGATATCGGCCATTGGGTAAACTATTCCGTATAGTAATACAACATTTCGCAAAATTTATTTATTGTTGTGTAGGAAAAAACAACTGGATTTTTTAGGGGGGGAGGGAGGTTTATGCCTCGTCGACGTCAAGATAATTAGAGGCGTGAGAGGACTGGGAGCAAGGAAAGGGAAGTAATTCGGCCATGACCTTCTAATTTGAACCTAGATGGTTTGTGGGGATTTGATCCGGCTTCTCCTGAATACAAGAGCCGGATAAATTGGAATCACCAGTGGTCGAAAACTTTCCAGACCAACCTCTTACAAAATTTTATAACTGATTGTGCAGCACCTGATAATTCCAGAATATTCGCCGTATTTTTTTCCCCCGCCTTGAAGGACGAACCTATTCTGCAAAATCAAAAATTAATTGACGAATAACTGGAAAAGGTTTTTATCCAAATTTCTCAATCTCTCAAGAAATCTACAGGTATTCGCAATAGTTTTTAATATTTTTTTTAATTTATCAAACCTGAAGGTCTGAGGTAACGTACACAGTGTAGGCGCAGTTTTTGAGCGCTGCTCAGCACTTGGCACTGTGGCGAAAGAAAGACCTGCGGCTCTGAGTCACAAGCGGAAAACTCTGCCAAACAGACTGCCTGAGCCTTCACAGACAATGAAGCTGGCAAATCTCAAACGAATGGAAACGTGAAACAGGCTGGTTGCCTTTGTACTTAATGACTGCTGATATGGGAGGCATCGTTTGAAATTCCTAGATATATTAGTAACACTGCCAAAAACGAAGATCTCTCAAGACTTCTAAAACGTCCCAGATTATCGCAAACGTACAAAGTCGTTCGTAGGCGCTAGGATCCGTCATCGGGGTACAGTACAAGCAATCACAACTCACCTTAAAATAATTTCGTATGGTTCTAAAGATCTAATGACAAAGTATTTTCTTTCTTTAATTTGCGCAATCCGCTTAACCTAGTCCGGTAACCCTACCGTGTGAAATGGACTTGCAGTTTATATCAAAGCTTTACCAGAGGTGAAAGTCAGTTTTAAGGACCGCGAAAATTCCAGTCGAGATCTGGATTCGGATCAACTGAGCCACTCGATCGCCGACTAACAAAATTGTACTGCCGAAACTTTAACGTATGAGATTTCTCTCGTGTTCGTTAGCATTCCTCCCTCCCAGAATAGTACGAATTAGAGCCCTTGTGATTATTTTTTCCGGCTTCCTGAAAGAAAAGGTTTTTCTTTCGAAAAATCGACAACAATAATTGAACTGCGAGTAGTAATCGTTGAGTATTACGGAAGATGTATATCGCAGTAAATCAACAGTATCGCAGTTCGTGGTGAAGACATTGTCAGACGTAGGTAGCGTTGGTCAAATCGATAAACTGAGTCAATCAGAAAAAAATTCAGGTAACTGTATAACTTTTTGTGTGTTCCTGTTTTTATTTACGATTTGAATTAAAAGAATAAACAAATATCACGTTATTTTGTCAGCAACATTGCAGTTTGTGTCAAAAATGTCTTTTTTGTTGAAGATATCCATCATTCCATTTACGTTATAATCTTTTTTTCTTAGTGCTATACGCCTCGTCGACGTCGAGATCATTATACGAGGGAAAGGATCGAGGCAAGGAACGGGAAGGAATTCGGCCATAGTTTATGAAGGAACCATCCGGCATTGAACTAGAGTGATTTCGGAAAAAACATGGAAAGCTAGCTGGACGAGGATTTGAATCCACGTCCGAGCGTTGCTGCTCACTCACCACACTCTGTATGTTCCAAATTGTTACATTGACTGTTTTCCTAAGCTAAATATTAATAAAGAAACGGGAAACTGAAAAATGTGGTTTCACCTATAGAAACGCCAGTGCTGGTAATATGTTTTTATTCTTTTTCATGCAGCTTCTGTAAGAACATTTCCACGTTCGCCTGATGCGTCAACATGCCCGCCACGCACCTAACAGGACGAGCATTGTGCATTCAGAAAGTGTGGCCGTGGGGAAAGCTGCTGCCAAAACAAGAGGCCAGCCAGAAGAATAGGAGTTCCTCCGCGCCTTTCTACAGTGACGTGAACGATTTTTTTCAGCTCCATTTATTCAAGCCAAGGCACTGTAGAGAAAACATTTGTAGATAGTTTCGTTTCTTTCTCCCATTTACTTCTCCATATAGGCCTAAATGTCTGTGTCGAGCAGTATCTAAGTACACGTCAAACGCAGACTTATCAGCATTCAGTTCCGTGTATTCGGTGTTATCTCGCTTACAAATCAATGTACGAGGGTAGGCTGAGAGGAAATGTATACAAGCATGTAAAGCGCGAAAGAAATGATATTCAAAACCGCGCCCGGTGGCATGTGGAGGTAACATTCACCATCTATACGCATGCGCAGGTTTGAAGTCACTGAATTCATCCAGTGTATTTTGAGAAGCGAAAGTATGGAGACGTGTTTTAGTGTTATGTCAAAGAGAGTTAAACAGTGTGCTGTTATCGAATTTTTAAATGCTGAAAAAGCAACTCCTACTGAGATTCATTGTCGTTTAAAGGCTGTTTATGGTGACGATGCTGTTGATAGGTCTGCTATAAATCGACTGGCAATAAAATTTCGTGATTGCGAGTCTGTAAAAGCCATAATTGTTGATGAAAAACGCAGCGGACGTCGGGTCACTGCCACAGACGATAAACATCGCAAACTCGTTGACGATTTGATTCAAAATAACCAGCGAATCACTCTACAACATCTCCGTCGTCGAGTTTGTCGTGTTAGAGGAAGCCTGGCACCAATGCTCTTGCAACACGACAACGCTGGTCCACTTACCTTGCGCGCAACTGTTGATCTACGAAACCTGAAATTTGAACAGCTTCCACATCCTCCGTACACCCCGATCTTGCACCTTGTGACTTTTTTCCCCCTCTACTCAAGAGAGACCTCAAGAGTAATCATTACACCTCGGACGATGAGGTTTTTTTTTTTTTTTTTTACTGCTTAACGTCTCCTATAACAACTAGGTCTTTAGAGACGGGTAAGGATGGGGGGCAAGGAATGGGAAGGAATTCAGCCATGGCCTTTTTGAAGGAAGCATCCCGGCATTCACCTGGAGTGATTTGGGGAAACCATGGAAAACCCAAATCTGGATGCCCGGACGGGGATTAGAACCGCCGTCCTCCCGAATGCGAGGCCAGAACGCTAGCCGTTACATAACCACGCTCGGTGACGATGAGGTGAAGGCAGCTGTTAAATCCTAGATTCGAGAAAAGTCGGAAGAATTTTTTCAGTGACGGAATAATAAAAATGTTACAAGTTGGGAGTAATGTGTTAACCTTAACGGTGACTATGTTGAAAAATAAATGTATGATTTTAAAGCTTAAGAATTGTACTTTAATGTACTTTCTGTCCGATCTTGCCATTTATTTTTATTCGAATTCTACAAACATGTGTGCATTTATTTTCAGTCTATCCTCGTAGCTAAGACACCTTGACGTAGTATCGTAGAGGTTCGAGCTCGTGTGATATAAGAATGTTCATCTTATCGGAATAGGCAAAAAAAGGTAGTCAAGATGGTGATAAAAAAAATCAGAATCACCAAACGCACAGCTTAGAAACGCAAATCTCTCCGCAAAGACCATGGGGTGAGGGTACACCGCACTGTTAATGGTGATGGCGACGTAAGGCTTGGCAGCCTGCTAGTCTCTTTCAGAAGAGGAAATTTATATGTGCCTGCATCGGTTTTCATTTTGTACGATCTTTGATTTGTTATCCACAACACAATCATATTTCGCCAAACACAGAGCATCACAATTAATCTGAGTGCCAAAAGTTATCGGACAGGAAGATGGAAATACCCTGATGGAGAAAGAAACTTATGAATGTGCCGTACAGTGCCTGGGCTTTCATTCGTACTCTCCTACGTGATAATGGTCGTGCGGCTTGAATTAATAGACTTGGAACGCGGAGTGGTAGTTGGCACTAGACGCAAAGGATATTCCATTTCGGAAATTGTTCGTGATTTCAACATACCTCCATTTACAGAGTCAAGGGTGAAACGTTATCTCCTGCCATGGAAAACGCAGTGCCCGACCACGTCTACTGCAACACTGCGTCAAAAGTCAACACTCAATGTTGGACGAATAACAGACGTGTCCGTGTGGACAGTGCAGCAAAATTTGACGTTGATGGGATACCGCAGCAGAAGACCTACGCGACTGCGTGTACTAACACAACGCCATACTACTATCCGTATGAAATAATAACTTCAGTAACTCAGAGCTTATGAAAGCAGCTTCAATTATTTATAAAACTAAATTCATTGTGAATTATTCTGTAAAAAATGTGTTAGTTGTCATTCTGATCCTGTCTGACTTTCGACATAACCACAACTTCTACTAATATTGTTGTTCAAAGTTCATAGATTTTATTACCCGTGTACGATTAAACTCATTGCATTGTGATCTAAATTTGACCAACTGGAAGCATTTACGTATGTCTGATATAGTGACATCAGTAATAAAAGCAACTAATAATATATTTATTTAAACGCAGTACATACTTTTATTTCAGAGCTTCGGCAAATAATTTCTTCGAGTATATTATAACAATGACTAAAATTATCTACATCGAATATAAATATCGTGTAAACCCATGAAAACTGACGTGTTGAACTAAGAATTTTAGCAATTCGTTAACTTTTTTTTTTTTTTTACTGCTTAGCGTTTCTTAACAGCGAGGTCTTTAGAGACGGCAAAGGATGGGGGGCAAGGAATGGGAAGAAATTCGGGCATGGCCTTTTGAAGGAAGCATCCCGGCATTTGCCTGGAGTGATTTGGGAAACCATGGAAAAAACCCAAATCTGGATGCCCGGACGGGGATTCGAACCGCCGTCCTCCCTAATACGAGGCCAGAACGCTAACAGTTACACCACCACACTCGGTTTCGTTAACTAAGTACAAATTTCATGAAATAACGCTCATTATCTTGAAAATGATGTAATCTACATATTTTTTTTTAGCTTTCTGCAATAACGGTATCGTTGTACAGAGAGTATAAGAAAAATCTACATTGAACGAATTTTAATTAAGTAAAAGCGGCTATTATGATTACTATGTTGGTTTTTACGAAATACATACTTTTCTTTTTGTATGAAGGAAGCTTATTTACTCGTGGATGCTTAGCTAAATTGAACTGTAATAACGCGCATAACCTCAAACATATCTGGTCGTTATTTTTTGCGCAGCGGAGGCGTCAGCGTGTGACGCCATAGCGTGACGTCACCACGTAACAGAACATAGTGACGAAGATGAGCGTTCTATAAGAACAGATAATTATTTGTTATCTATTGCACATGAGAGATATTTTATTATGTTCAGGTTTCCCTTTAGTGTAGTACAGGGCGTTCGCCGGGAAACGCAACCCACTGTTAGCGCTACAAGGAAGAAACTGCTCCCGGCGAGCGAGCTGTCAGCTTCCGGCATTGTTCGACCGTCGGCGGCGGACTATTTCATAATAATTACGCTTCATAAACTTGTATGTGCTAAGCATTTATTTGTGACGTAATTCATTAGCTTACCTTATAAAAGATGCTGAAAGTGTTGACCCTCTTGTGTAATGCACATTTCACATCTTCTGAACATATTTCGAGACACACGCTGCCCTAACTGACTTGATGATTTTTTGGGTGACTTTTCTAGTCGAAAAGCGATATCGTCAATTTTCTCCTCTGTGAGAATACGGTTGACCGACAGTCTCTTTTTGTTAAAAAATGAACCCGTTTCTCTTACTTTTTTAACCAGACGCAGAATTGTTGATTTAGCTGGCAAAAAAACGCCAGGAATTTCGCGACGAAATTTACTGCAACACTTTTTAAACGACTTCTTCTTCACATATGTATCGTAGAGAAATATTCTTTGTTGCAAACTGTAACGTACCATAATTTTACTCACACTCAAACACGGTACAGATTAGTAAGAGTATGAAGCCCCAAACCAGCCAAACCGCAAAGAAACGTTTATTCACAGCACTGATTAATAAGAGACTGAAGTCACAAACTAGCTACAATGCAAAGAAACCGTTCTTAACAATGTAAGGGTCCCATTATACTGCGTCACTGCACTGTTGGGGCAGCGGAGGTGTTAAACAGTGCGGTGATTCACGGTGCCGTGTGGCGGGAGTTGCTGGCTCCACTGACCGAGCAAGTTGCCGACGGCAACAGACTGGGAGGGTAGCGTTTTCCGGCGAACGCCCTGTATTATCATGTGTTTCAAGTAGCTTTCTCCTCATTTACTAGAGTGACCTGATTATTGGCAAATTACATTGCAGGTAAATAATCACCATCTGTAATCATTCCACCAACTCAACATTTCCTCTGCCACTCTTCTTTAAATTTCCTGTAATGACACACTGAAAAACGAGCTGAGAAGAAAAAATTGCTGATCTTCAGAACTAACGAACCCAAAGCAATAAAGTCATAACAAAGCGGTTGCTGTCACGAATTCTGATTAACATCTGTAATATTCTGAAGTGCCCTCAGCTGATACGGTCAAGTAACATTGAAATATTGAGCGGCGAGTTGGGCAGCGAGGCACCGTGCCAAGGCTTATTCCTCCGCAGGTACAGACAGCCAAGCCAGCAAGTGTCAACGTCCTCGGGCGCCTACCGGAAGGAATTCCTGTCAGGTGCGGCCTCACGACAGTCCGCGCACGTACCAACATTTCGGTATCGCCTTTTGTAGGAGTGGCGCATCGTGACCGCCACGACACAACTACCGCCACCTTATAGCGGCACTCTCTTCAACCAACACCGATTAGTACATGATGCGAAATGCGGTGGAAAAACATTTACATGGTTTTATCAAAATGCCTATTTTGTTCGTATTGTCATCAGCCGAATCTGTTTTCTTCTCGAGCTGCAAAAGTAACGAGAAATTTTGTACCCGTATATATTCGTTACTAAACCAATCAGCACTCGTTACAATGATAGCGTTACGTTACTCGTTAATTTTGATACAATCGAGGGCAGGCATGAAGCATTGCATCGAGTCGCGTTGCGAACGGGTTACGGGATGACTTCGTTAGTACTTTGTAAAGTTTAAGTAAATTCTTCATATTAGTGAAGTAAGTTAGTTAAAATTACACTGCAAAATAGAATAGAATTTAAATATCACTTTTTAGAAAAAACGCATTTCATAAATGTTTGAAATCTTATCAAGATATGATCAATGAAATACAATAATCATCAAAAATTATCTACCCAAATTTTCTATTTCCAAATTACGCTTTGTAAATTTTAATAACTAAACAAAATCAAAACTATAAAATAAATCTTTAAACTGTCAAAAGTACTTACCTCGTTAAATATATAACAGTAAAAAATATTAATCTTATTAAAATAATAAACACGCAACATGTTTGTACTCACACATTTTCCTTTGTAGCGAAACGATTTCAAATAAAAATTCCCAGAAATACGCGATGCACGATGTTCAAATGTTAATTCTCTAGTTTTCATTTAGTAGCTGGGAAAACCGTTCCAGTTCCCGCATGAGCCGTCGTATTCTTTTGTTTATCCATACGAGAAATGCGATTAACGAAATGAATTTGTGAGTAACTTTTCTGTACTTCAAGTCAGGTGATATACTCATTATTCACTAACGAATACATACGGTTTGCTACAGCTCTATTTGCATCACATGAAGTATTAACGCCTATTCAGAAAGCATTCATTACTGACCTTTAGTCATTCGTCTCCGAATATTTAATCAATTTTCTTAGCTATATAAACATTAAGACATATTAAACATCACGTTCGTCATTTACTGTATTCGAATATAATTGGTTGACGACATCGAGTCGTTTGCCAATTATAGCGCAGCATTTCTTAGAACTACTGAGAACATTAACAGTGTTTTATACACATATGTAACAGTCCCATGTTGTCCATTAATAATAATGATTACAAACATTAATTGACACCGTAAAATTTAGATACTTAATACGATAAAGGAAATAATTGATGCTTACGCTGGAAAACCGGCTATTCCTCCCTCGAATAAAATTGAAAGGTTATCTCTTTATTATTTAAAAAATAGCATTTGCTTTGAAAAGATTATTGATGAGAATTATGTATAGTTTAACCTAATTCGAAGTTGTATATATGACGAGCAGATTCACATGAAATTATTCAATCAAATGCTGACAGCTCATGAAAAAGAGATTAATTGAAGCACAGGTGGCATCAGAAAGTATGATCTGTGTAAAACAAGCGGGACATTGTATATTAGGCATCACACTTTTCGAACATCATGGTGAAGTGGTGCCAAAATTAAGGTAGAAGGATTCATTTCTTACTTGCTGTAGATTCAATCAAAATCTTATTCACGAGTCTACGAGATTTTCATTTATTCTTCTTTTACTGAGTACCAAATATATATATATTTTTTTTTTTTTTTTTTTTTTTTTTTTTTTTTTTTTTTTTTTTTTTTTTACGAATAAACTCATAAGAGAATAATGAAATCTGTTGATTTCATGACGGATTTCTAACAAGAAAAACGGCTACTTCCCCAGCAAATTTTCATCTATTTCGAGCAAGTTACCGAAGGGCTAACGGTCTCCTGAATGGAGTAATACACGTTTTTCTCTATTTTTTTTACCAAACATTTCTCCAAAGCCGATGGTGGTTGTGTGGTTCCACCCGTATCTGTCCAAGGCCTTACTGAAAGGAATTTGACGTCAGAGGATGTACATGAGGAACTGGAATATTTGTTGTCATGACTTGTAACAATGAAAATATTAATATTCTGCTGAAAACAATACAAAACCGAAAGCTAGGTTCCAGTAATTACATCCGGTGCACCACATTGCATCACCTAGTTCGGGAGAATTTTCCGCGTCGTTCATAGTTAACTGATAGATGCGATTGTTTGGAAACACGAAAAGTAACGGATTACTGGTATAAGAAACTGAACTGATGCCCGTTCGCGTCATCACTGTCAACAACACTTTATACCAGATACTGCAATCTACTGCTGATGTGGTGATGTAGATGACAGGACTGTGGATCTCCTTACGATTTGATAGGCTAAGGTTAGAATGTGGCGAGTTCACTATTTTTTACTGCTAGCCAGCGACCCTCCGATAAGTGGAGGGAAGGAATGGTATTTTTTTTAAATTGCTTTACGTCTCTCAACAGTGAGGTTTTTAGAGACGGGAAAGGATGGAGGCAAGGAATGGGAAGGAATTCGGCCATGGCCTTTTGAAGGAAGCATCCCGGCATTTGCCTGGAGTGATTTGGGAAACCATGGAAAACCCAAATCTGGATGCCCGGACGGGGATTCGAACCGCCGTCCTCCCGAATGCGAGACCAGAACGCTATCCGTTACACCACTACGCTCGGTGGGAAGGAATGGGGAGTGATCAAGGAAATTTCTCGCCCTTTGGTGTTGGCGAATGGTTACCAAGTTAGGTGAATCGTAAATCATCACCCGTATGAGAATGGCGAAGGTGATGGGAAACCAACACACTGCAGACCCATATAATGCATGATGCATGAACTGTAAACCGCTAGAATGAAGTTATAATGTCTTGTACCAGGTTGATATAACCCAGGGATGGGGTAAAAGAAAGGAGCCTCCCAGAAGACTGCTATTCAAAGAGCAATCGGGCGTACCCTGGGCATCGTGTGTGGAATTTAATCCATTGACGGCCGATCCTTTCACCACCGGACATCAGGAGATGATCCTGACACGAAAAAGTAAGTAAGTACCCCAGGATGAAACAGATTCCTTCGGAGTGGTAACTACTCAATAAACAGTCATCAGAAAGGGCAATATGACTTTGCTATAGCATCATATCAGTCGATAGATTGATGACTAAGAAGGTGAACCGTGGTTGGACTTGACCAGTCAATATATGCCGATCAAGTAAGTTTGTCAACGTTTGTTGTGAGGCGTATTTTGTAAGTGTGGCGAGCATAAGCAGCCCGTTGGCAGTGTTGAATCAACGCAGCGGGTAGGGTCAAGGGTCTCCGCTTTCACTCGGTGCCATGCCAGCCACCATTTGCGGAGGTAGCAGTCCTTGAGCAGGCAGGGCCCACTCCCTGTTCCCAGATACTTCAGCTGAGTCACCAGACGGCGCGGTGGCAGAGCTGAACGTAAACAACTGACTGAATCATACCCGCTCCATGTAACAACAATTTATCCAAGATTCTCTCGTTTACACTGTCATATACTTCCTTCACTCTGGGAATCGGTCTAATTGGAGAAGAATAACAGGTTCTGGTCAAACCTTGTAAGATGTGCCGACAAATCACTAAAATCGGCACATCTAAGACTTTAACCTGCATTCAGGGAGAAGGGTTAAAGTGGTTGTAGCTTTCGTATGGTTTTCGGACGGTGGTGGTTCGATACCTCAAGAGGCAATACTGACTTCTGTTTTACATAGTTTTTCCGAAAACATTACAGGCGAATGCCGCGTTTTTTTTAGTTACGGCTTTACGCATCGTCGACGTCGAGGTCATTAGAGGTGGGATGGGATTGTGGACAAGGAACGGGAAGGAATTCGGCCATGCCCTTTTGAAGGAAGCATCCCGGGATTCGCCTGAGTGATTTGGGGAAACCATGGAAAACCCAAATTTGGATGCCCGGACGGGGATTCGAACCTGCATCTTCCCGAATGCGAGGCCAGAACGTTAACCATTCACCCACCACGCTCAGTGAATGCCACGGTGATTACCTGTTGGGATAAAGTCAAATTCCTTTCCGTTCATTTCCCCTAATACTCTCCAGGATTTAATGGCCGGAATACCCTAAAAATCATCAAATCTGCTGGTTACGAAGGAAAAATTACGTTAATAATCCTTATCTCTTACGAGTCAGCAACGTGTAATCAATTGATCATAGATTAAAATATATCGGATCAGTAAATACGCTTTTCTACTTCTAATTGTCGAACATTGTACGAAGAGAAATAGAATTGTTAAGAACAAAATTAGCATCTTTTCCCCTGTTCAAGACTCCCTACAAATAATGTGTAAAATTTCGATTTTCAGTTTTTTTACGCTTTGTCAATATTGAGGTCATTACAGGCAGGAAACGACTGGGTGCAAAGAACTGTAAGAAATTCAGATTATAGACTTACTTTTGAAGGAACTATTTGGGAATGTTTGGTTTTAATTACGTTATTTTCGTAACGCCCTGGCGTCGCATACGGAAGGACGCTTTTTAATATGTCAGCTACAATGCTAACAACACAGGCTTCTTTTCAGAACCAAAATTAATATTATTAACTCAAAATAGCAGTCTCGTGAGGTGCGAGGTAGCGTGTTTTAAAAATAAAATTTATCGATAATTCCTTTCCATCAGGTTCTGATGGTGATGGTATTCATCATTTCTGGGGACACTCGATATTACCACATTACAACAGCCTTGGAACGTCTCCGCTCCCATCAGCAGTTATTTAGCAAACGATGTGTCTTTTTAAAACAAATTATGTCCCTAAGAACTGTTAAATGGTGAGGTTCCCTTTGACCTTCACCAGACATACTTCAAATGGAATCCCAGAACATATTCACATACACAAAACAATTTTTGCTAGGTTAAACTGCTACAAAATACTGACATTGGTGGTAATGACTTCTTGATCATCAAACACGATTGGTGACGATACCCGTCCGTCACTTGCAATGGTGAGTTGGCGAGTACTATTTACCGTCAGTGTCCTTGACTACAGGTGCGGCGTGACGTGATCCAGCTCCCCCACACGACAACAGTGAGACGGACAGAGGGCAAATATTAGCTCGGCAATGAGGCAGTGCACTGACAGGGCTTTGAGGTGAGCGGCGTCCCTGTTTGAAGAGCAAGCATTCCGAGGCCGCCTCACATACTAAACCACCCACGGCGCCGCAAATACGAAAGAAGGAAATTCTCCACGAATATGGCGAACATCATTCTCCACAAACACGAGTAAGTATCTCAAGTGACACTATGTGAATTTACTCACCATGACAACACGGAATGATGTGTCACTGATATTTTTCAAAAGACCTTCGTATTTACTCTAACGGGCAGATGTGTGTTATTTGGTTAAACCAAAATTACGCCAGCTTTTAAATATATTGATACCAGATACGGGTAATTAATATCTGAGATCTTCAAGCACCAAACTTTTTCCTCGAAGTGAAAACTTCGTGTTCTACAATCCGATGGGAACAGCTCTGATTATTTCAGATAATGAATTGTACGTGTGAAAGCATTTAGAGAAAACTTTATCATGTAATTTAGCAATGCAATGATGTAATCCAATTTAAAATAAAGTTATATATTGTCATCTGCTGAAAAACTAACATTATTCGCGTTATAAACTTCACTTAGTCCACAACCCGAAGGTTGGTTGGATCCTCTCGAAGGAGGCATACTAAGCCATTTAGCCCAGTCAATAAAGGGCCAAAAACAGTGAATGTCGGAACTTTCTCTGGTAAAGCTGAATTTTCTCCCAGTAGTAGATCACTGTTAGAGAGACATTTTTTCAAAAGTCCCCGAAAATTCCAATGGAGCTTCCCCCCCTACCCCCCCCTTTAAGTTTAAAATGTAGAGTTTTACGCAATCGCATATAACTTTTTAACCAAAAGTTTATTAAGGTTATATTACTTACAGTTTTATTCCCTGATAAATATTCTACAACTTTTATAATAACATAATTTATGATATGTGCAGCAGTTTTCCCGTAAATTAACGAAATGTTGTAAAAAAACAATATTTTCTTGTCACCTATCTACGTTTTTGCAAAACCATACTTTTATTCTTCGCCAAATGAAAAAATGCTTCCAATAAAAGTTGTAGCATACATATTCCTGAGTACATCGGTGTATAAACATATACAGTTATGTGTATTACTCTACTAGTAACATTGAAAACAGTAGCTAGCTAGGTTTTGAGCGCGAGAGCGCTCGGGAATCGGCGGGCGTAGGCGAAAGGCGCCTTATCCTCATATGCCTTCTTAAATGCATTGACCTCATAATGATGTTTATTTACGCAGAAAGATCCGGTAATTGGGACCTCCATTTAAGTACTACAATTGAAATGCTCCCATACTTTCACGCTGCAGGCCATCTGTCATATGCTAAATCCGCACATCTTTATGCACAAGAAATGACTAAACTTGGCTCTAAACTATCTCCACTAGAATTTGGTCTCTTTAAAGAACATTTCACTGTAAGAAGAACGGGGAAATACTGGTCTGGGACGTGGACTGACATGTGCATCGAACAGGGTTTGATGCGTCCCATGAAATCCGTTGGGGGCCTAACTCATGGACGAGGCATAACCGACAGCACTCTATCGAAATGGGTCCTCGGAACACAATTTTTCTTAAAAATTCATGATGCTGTGGAAGCTTATTTTGGGACATCAATTCAGTACAATGAGCAGCATGTTGAAATTCGCGTATCTAGACGAGAAAGAGATTTGTCGGACCTGCAAACATTTACAACATGGTTCCAAACACACAATCCTTTTACAAAACTATCAGGTGAATTAGTTTCATTGAAATCTGGATTCGTGTGTGATGACTCAATAAACTGCGATGAAGCTTATGATGTCGGTCTCTCAGCCATAGCCAAAATGAAGGAAACTAACTTCCATGATATTAAACTTCACAGGAAGGATATAGGTAAGACTCAAGCAGTGCAAAGTCAGCATTGGTACGATCAAAAGAAGTTTGTGTGAACTCCCAACAACTTTTTAACCGTATTTTGTGTGTGTGCGACAGTCCCGGAAAATTGAAGACTTACTTGGAATTCGAACTGGCTGCTCGACCACCTGCTTTGTTTGATGATGTATCCTTACGAAAAGGAACAAAATCGTCACTGATGAAGGTATTTGAAGAAGGTGTCATCGACGTAACGGACCAAAATGGTGCAACTTATGTTTTGGACGGGGGATTTCTTCTACACAAAGTAGCGTGGCCAAGAAATTGTTCCTATGGCGTCATCTTACAAACTTACTGTACATATGTTGTAAATAAATATGGATCTAATTCAATTGTAGTATTTGATGGTTATCCAGACGAGCCAACAACGAAAAATGAAGAGCAAAACAGAAGAGCAGCCAAAAGATCTTCACCTGACATAGTATTTGATGAAAACACAATTTGTGTTACTGGAAAAGAGGAGTTTTTAGGAAATACTAGTAACAAGAGAAAACTGGTACTAGCTTTGGCATCTGAATTCAGAAAACGAGGACTACAAGTTGTTACAGCGGAAGATGATGCTGATGTGCACATTGTTATGACAGCAATTCAACAGCAGAGAAGTGACTGTAAGGTATTTGTCGTTGGAACCGATACCGACTTAATAGTATTACTTACGGCACTGGCTCCTGAAAGTACTTGTATATACTTCTGTAAAGAGATAGGGGGTGCAGTTTCATTAACAGTGTACTACAGAATCGCCACTCTCAAAGAAAAGTTTGGAGATCAACGTCAGTTACTTCTGTTTTGTCACGCTATGACCGGATGTGATACCACATCCAGCATTTATGGAATGGGCAAATTGAAAGCGACATAATTGCTCAGATCGAAACCTGATATGCAGAATACAGCGAGGAAGTTTTGGATGATTCTACAACAAGAGAGGACCTTTTGATTGCTGGTGAGAAATTTGTTTTATGTTTTTATGGGTTAGAGAAATATTCAAATCTGAATGAAGCCCGTTACTACAAGTTCTTGACAGTAACAAAGAAAAGTTCCCTTAGATCAAATTTTCATCTAGCAACATTACTTCCAACGTCTGAGGCATGTAGTGAACATTCGCTGAGAGTATTTTTGCAAGTTCAAAAATGGTTAGGTAATACTCTTGATGCTACAAACTGGGGTTGGAAAATTGAAAACGTGAAAGAAATGAGAGGTACCAAAAGAACATTGAAACCAATTCCTACCTCGAAGCAATTTGCTCCAAACGAACTTCTGTACTTAGTGTCATGTTCTTGTAAACAAGGATGCGGACAATACTGTGGATGTAGAAAATTGAACCTGAGTTGCACTGCAATGTGTGAACACTGTAGTGGCTTATCTTGCCGAAATTCACACCTGTATTCAGAAGAAGAAGATGAATTTCCTCATACAGATTAATATGTAACCGTTATCAAAGAGACATGCTTCTAAACATAAAATAAGTTTTATGAGTTACAATAATCATGACTTGTAAATATTAAATCGGTGTATATAATATCTGTGGTGGGTGGGAGGTCCGTGATGCTGTTTTAAAACACAAGTAATTTAAAACAGCTGCCGGTTTAGCCAGTCCGGGACACGGCGGGGCCATAGGTGGTGGATAATTGAATGGCCTGATATAACAAGGCTAGGTTAAATCCCCCGAACCAAAACTGGCATACAAATGTGTACAATAATTAATTATGAATAAAATTAAAATCTTTAATTCAAATATGTTACAATCAGAAAAACAAATTTTACTTCTCATATCACTCTAATGTTATTTTGATTATACACAAATATTTACTAAATTACAAATTAAAGGTCGACACACTATGGGCTAGTACGAGTATAAGTGTTAAAAATAGATGTTATAATTACAGTATTAACTAATTGAATAGGCATATGAGGATAAGGCGCATTTCGCCTACGCCCGCCGACTCCCGAGCGCTCTCGCGCTCAAAACCTAGCTACTGTTTTCTATGTTACTAGTAGAATAATACACATAACTGTATATGTTTATACACCGATGTACTCAGGAATATATATGCTACAACTTTTATTGGAAGCATTTTTTCATTTGGCGAAGAATAAAAGTATGGTTTTGTAAAAAACGTAGATAGGTGGCAAAAAAATATTGTTTTTTTACAACATTTCGTTAATTTACGGGAAAACTGCTGCACTTATCATAAATTATGTTATTATAAAAGTTGTAGACATATTTATCAGGGAATAAATCTGTAAGTAATATAACCTTAACAAACGTTTGGTTAAAAAGTTGTATGCGATTGCGTAAAACTCTACATTTTTAAACTTAAAGGGGGGGTAGGGAGGGAAGCTCCATTGGAATTTTCGGGGACTTTTCAGAAAATAATCCTCTCATCAAGGTCTATCACCCTTGAAAAAATCAGCTTTACCAGAAAGAGTTCCGACACAAAACCTTTATTGACTGGGCTAATTGTGTCAGAGGTAGGACGGCTAGCAGGGCCGGCGTTAGGGGGGGTTAAGCGGGGCAAAAGTACCCGGGGCCCGGGCCACCAAAGAGGGGCCCGTTGGCCTGGGTGCCTAAATATATAGAAATCAAACACAAATTTTAAAATGTGCACCAATAATTTTGAACATTTGTATATTAAAATGTTCTGAATTTACCAAAAAAAAAAGTGTAAAGTAAAAATATTTTTTTGGAAGGGGGGGGGCCTAAGATCGCTTACTCGGGGCCCGAGATTCCTTGCGCCGCGCCGGCTCTGCGGCTAGTTCCTTTCCTCTGGGACCTACAGTTTAATGTGGAATCCGACCACGGAGCGGCCTGGCATAGCTCATATGATCAAACACAATTCTCGTAAATTCCTGCGCCTGCCGGAATTCGAACCCAGGACCGGAGCAAAGAACGTTTTCAAAGCAAGCGCCTTTACCACTGAGCTACCAGACCGCTTTATTTGCGTTATTAGCGGTAGGGGAAGGGGGAAATTGTGTCGATACGTGTTCGATAGTTTGAAACGTTCTCGTACTGGAAATTGGGTTATTTACGTATTATTATACGTTCTAATTATAAAAATTTCTTAACCGTACTCTTCAATTTCATATTATCTGTTTGGAGATTTAAAATCAGCAAATTTTCTGCAAATTTTATGTTTATTTGCGTCCGGACAGAATCATCATTCTATTTTTGTTTTGTTTTAGAGACTGGTGTTTTTGTATCCGGAAATTTCTGCAGAAGAAAACAGGGGACTAAATATTTAATTTAATTCCAATGGAGCGCATTCCAGTGTCAATTTTCCTGTACACCTATTTCTCCCTTTATTGTACCTTCTAGCTTTTTGCCCTCAACGGATTTTATTATTTTTTGCGTTTTTGATTAAATATTCATTACTTCCCTTGGTAAGTTTATCCAATATATGACTCACTTAACAACGAAAGAAAATTTTCTAGTATCCATATTGCATCTAAATGACATTTCAAGATAAGGTACAATGTCATATCTTACTATCTTTAAAACATCTGTAGTAACACTATGAACACAACCCCTTTATGCTTTATTTTAGCTTTTTCGGTTCCTCTATAAATCTTCAGAATGAATTTCAAATTTTTTAGTGTGCTAATTTCTATTTGTGCTCACAAGCTCTTTCTCTGATTTAAACCTTCCCATTCCTGAAAAATAGTTTTTAATTATCACATCAAACTAATTATTTAATATTTTTTAAATCCTCAGTAACTTATCTATACCAATCCTTATCTACAATTGTCTGAATAAGTTTCCTTCCCCTTAGTTTTCTTACATTGCCATATAAAATTCTAGACCCATAATTCAGTTCTCCTCCTGCACCGATAATATTCTTCATAAATATACCTTCCTTCTTTGCTGCTATTAATCCCTTTTTTTAGTTCTGTACTGCCTTGCTGGCTTTTGACTCTGTTGTGTTCTCTTTTTAGCAGCCTCTTTAATCTCTTAACTACCCTATTATGTATTTGCGACAGCATTATCAAAAAACTTTAGGAAACGAAGATCTTGGAATGAAAACATTATGAACATAAAAACCAGTTCAGGACGTGAAAATTTGTCTGTGTTTTTCAGCATTTGTTCTATCAGCCTGTCGATGGGTGTATGTAATGAAGTTCGTAACTACTAGCCAACACACACACACACACACACACACACACACACACACACACACATGCGCGCGGGATTCAAATCACATACCCGCGACGACCAACTTATTTGCTGAGTAACATTAAAGGGGATACTTCATACTTCAATAAATACATATTTCCTGGTACATGTGCGTGCACAGCAAGAAGCAAAACATACAGATTCATATTTGCTTCAGCCATGGAAGAAGAGATAAACTGCACTTCCTGCTGAACTGCTTCAAAAATCTAAAATTTTTTGATTACGTGCCACAAAAACTCTTAATTTCTTATAAAACTCAAGAAAATATTTGACAGAAAATTTCCCATTTGATTGTGGAGGATGCCCTTCCCTTTTTAACGTAACTTATGTCATTATTGTGAAAATAAAAGATATTGCTATATCATCCTCCAACTGATTCCATATATCCCTTCTGATGTTTACCAACGCCAACGGGAGAGTGAAAACAGCTATTTGGAGGAATTGAAACCGAGCCAGATGGATGAGTTCGATTACGGACTACCCATCCAGATTCCGGCTTTCCGTGGTTTTCCGAAATCACTCCAGGGAAATACCGGGATGCTTCTTTCAAAAGGCCATGACCGAATTTGTTACCGTTCCTTGCCGCCTATCGTTTTCCGCCTCTAAAGACCTCAACGTCGACGAGGCGTTAAGCCATAACAAAACTATTAATAAATGCGACAACGTTTGGGCTTTGGAATTAAGAGACCGTGGCTTCGATTCCTTGTCCTGCCATCGAGATTTCGTTTACCCTGGTAAAGGCGGAAATCCGCATCATTCTTATTTAAGGACATAGGACACTCATTTCTCGCTCATTTTCCACAATCCTCTTTTGATTATAATGATTTCGCCGTCGATAATTTGTCGATAAGTGCCATCGAGAAAAGAAATATATTTAACTCCCAGTATCAGGCATATTTTTTTAACAGACACCTCGTGTGTCGGGTACCGACTATAGAGGTTGCTTCCAAAAGTGCAAGTTCTCGCCAGACACGCTTTCCTCTGCGGTCACAGCCGCTGGGTGACCTCTTAAAGCAGACCATTCATATCATTAAGTATGTGGACGTAGCGACTAACAAACTTATTCACCTGCAAAAAAAAATCCTTTGGCTAGGATATTAAAAATAAAAAGAATTATAAAGATGCTCTAGAAGAATTATAGAAGTAGAAAATGCTGAAACCTTGCACAATAGCTCAAAATTGTCACAGATGCAACATTTTGTGTCTGTAAAATCAAAATATCTTTCTCACATATAAAAAAACACAATTTTTAACCTAACATGATAGTTTAGTAAAGTAAGCATTCTATCTGGAAAATACTGCTTCTGTTAAATGTATCAAGTTTATACCTTAACCTTCCAGAAGGTCTTACTACCTGCAAACGTTAATGCATAGTCCACGTTTCAAAATATTACAGTATTGAATAAGTATAGTGAAGACTACAATATATCGAAAGTACATTTTAGTGTATGTGTATCAGCAACCTCTCTAATAAACGTCTTGCAGTTTAATATACGTGCAGTAGTTAAAGGCTCTGGGCAAGCGGTAATCAAAATTTTATAGCATTGGGTAAAATTATGATAGTGATACTTTTTAAGTTTAATTGTAATTGTAATGAAGTTATTGAACAGTAAAATCCTTTAGAAACAGGTGTATAACAGAAACTACAAACCCTTGCCAAAGAAATTTACCATATTGTTTCACGGGATTACATACGACTATTATTAGAAAATAATATGGCGAGCTGGCGAATCGTACAACCTTTCAAAATCTGCATATATATCATTATTAATATATTTTTCTCGGGCTTCCAGCCGTGTAAGGATATCACATTTGCGGGACGTTTCGAAGGCGTCCATCTCTGCCTTCATTGTCAAAATAGGTAGACTGCTATCACAACAGGGAGTCAAGACAATTTATAGACCACCCACTAAAATTAGTAACTTGGTCGGCAGCGTTAAAGATGACCTAGGTTTACGAACCCCTGGTGTATATTATATACCATGTGAATGTGGCCGCGGCTACATTGGACAGACGCAGCGATGCATTATGCAGCGATGTATAGAGCACGCCAGAAATGTTCGCCTTGGGCAAGAAGAAAAATCTGCGGTGGCCGAACATAGTGTGCAAGAGAGTCACACTTTTGAATTTGAAAAAACAACCATTTTAGCCCGGGTCAAAGAGTTTTGGACCAGCGTTATTACAGAGGCTGTGGAAATAAGATTAACTGATTTATTAGTCAACAGGGACACTGGTTATCAACTCAGTGCGGCCTGGAACCCGGCCATTAAAATTCTGAAACAGTTTCGCGTCTGCAACAAGCAGAAGAGCGGATGACGTAATCGCGTTGTGTTGGTTTTTGTCTTCCATCGTTTCCGTAGCAGCGGCTGAATAAACAAACAGTTAATTGGTTGACAATGAAGGCAGAGATGGACGCCTTCGAAACGTCCCGCAAATGTGATATCCTTACACGGCTGGAAGCCCGAGAAAAATATATTAATATTCAACGCCGTGAAAAATTACGATCCTATATCATTATTTCTTTGTATAATATTGTCTAAAATTCAATGTTCTTGAAGGAAATATAACTTTGTCATAAATGATGAAAGAAGAAGAGGTATGCTTCTAGCATGAAACAGGACTGGGTTTAAATGTTTATAGTACAAAGGGTTTTCACAAAAGGGCATCTATAATAATAAGCTGGCAACATTAAATGATGGCGCTCAAGTCAGATAAAAAGTGGGATTCCGAATATTAACGGGGAAGAACCACAAGCGCAAGTTATGCTATCACTGGAAGGCCATTGGATACAACTGCTTCCTAAAATATGGACACGGTAGATGGATTTGCGATAACAGACAAAAGGTTATCAGAAATATCAGACATTCCAAGAACACAAGCAAAACTCATTCTGGCAGAGTATTTCCTCCAGAGGTTATAGGGAGATTCGAACTGTGCCTTCATTTATCTTCATCTATACTCTTAAAACAGTCACCGCCGTCATTTACACACTTGTAACAATACGCACACACACACACGAAATAAACTGGCCGTCCTATTTGTGTTATTCCGTTTGTGAAAGATTAGTTTGTTAGGCTGAATATGGGGACTGTCCTACTCTACTACGGAGGGTCATAATGACAGTAATCGAGATGATAAGGGGTGTCGAAATTTAAACACCTGCAGAACGCATCTCCTGGACTTGGGCAAAATATTTCGATGCACGAAATATCGATATTTTTTAATAAAATAATCATAATTTAATTTAATTTAATTGCAATGGAGCACACGCTCCGGTGGCAATTTCCCTACACACCCATCTTCTCCCTATCCTGCACCCACCGTAGATATTTTTATTCTCTAAAAATTAAAAATGTATATTTTATTTGGAGTATCGATTTTAAGTACCAATTAGATATTTTTGTACGAACGCAATTCAGTATCCAATTTAATACGATACATACTCGTATATATTGCATAACTATTCATACATATCCGATGTTCTGAAAACGTCTTAATAAAAGAGAATTTGTCGTAATTTAACAGTAGTTAAGACGTTAAAAAAAAGCTGTTAAATTGTAACAGGTTTACGTTTACGTAATTTCTTTTGTAAACATATTTGAACGTTGACAGTTAAGTTATTTTTATAGTTAAAGAATATGATTAAGCATCCGTGTTGCAACGTTGTGAGTTGACGTAAAATAACAGCTTCTGTTTTCAACTGGTTGTTTCATTGGTTAATGCGTTGACGAAATACCTGATATACCAAGCCTCTTCTGTGCAGTCCGAAAGAGCTGCTTCTGAAGTTAACTTGGCGGCAACGGCCAATAGGCTAGCCTCACATTCAGGAGGACGCGGTTTCGAATCCCCGACCGGGCATCCACATTTGGGTTTTCAGTGGTTTCCCCAAATCGCTCAGGCGCATGCCGGGGTGCTTTCTTTAAAAGGTAGGTGCCAAATTCCTTCCCGTTCCTTGTCCTCAGTCCCATCCCGCCTCTAATGACATCGACGTCAACAAGGCTTAAGCCATAATTAAAAAAAAAAAAACGGACAATAGGAGAAGTCTACATCAAAGGAATACTGGTTTGACAGATCGTAAAAATAGATAAGTAAATTTTACGTAATTTCTGCATGTGTCTTAATTTTTCTTAAACAATTTTGATATATTTTGGTAATATTTTTAGATAATTACTGACTTAGGCAAAAATATCGATATATCGACATATAGATTATTTTTATCGATATATATCGATACTGTTTATAAATATCGATGCGATATTTATCGATATATTTTTTCATTTGCCCATACCTACTCTCAGTCCTGTGAAATGGTGCATGACTTTTGCCACCTAGCCTCTTGGACAGGTTGTAAAACTTCGCTGTCGGGTTCTGTTGGTGTGAGGCGCTTCTTTCATGTGCTGTGATCTGAGTCGCGGTGGGTGTGGTCGACTGCTGCGTGTCCGCTCGACCGTCACGCATCAGCAACGCACAGCCGCGCCCTCAACGCACAGGCCTCCGGGGGACTGAATTTCAAACGACGAGTGTGCTAGGGACTAGTGCCAAAGTTCACGTATCTGGTCGTTACAGTATTGGCTTGATGTGTGATTTCCTGTCGTTTTTGCACCATCTCAAATTTATAGGATTGTCCTATATGTGATTGGACGCTGATAGACACGTGGGACCGAGCGTGGTGGTGTAACGGTTAGCGTTCTCGCCTCGCATTCGGGAGGACGGCGGTTCGAATCCCCGTCCAGGCATCCAGATTTGGGTCTTCCATGGTTTCCCCAAATCACTACAGGCGAATGCCGTGATGCTTCCTTCAAAAGGCCATGCCCAAATTCCTTCCCATTCCTTGTCCCCCATCCTTTCCCGTCTCTAAAGATCAGAGAGACGTTAAGCAGATAAAAAAAAAAAAAAAAAAAAAAAAAAAAAAAATAGACAAGTTGAAATGAAACTTGTGTTCTGTTTTTCAATACAGTCCTCTGTAAGTTTCCCACACATTTTCCAACAACAATGCTTTTGAATTGTAAATTCATTAAAGTTTGCCGAAATCACAAAAATTAAAAAAAAAATGAATTGTCTCCTTGTATGATGTCAAAAGCATCTGATTAAAAATTGCTGACAAACACATAACTTTTAAGGTTTTCAAATATTAGGAAGTCTAAAAGGACCAAATCTTATGGATAGGAACGTTGAGGAATGAACCGTTTGTTTCTTGTTTTAAAGCTTGTCTACGTCGTGACCACTAGAACGAGATGGAGGACAAAGAATGGGAAGGATTTCTGCCATAGCCTTTTGAAGGAACCACACCGCTTTTTGACTAGATTTCGGGAAACCTTGAAAACCCAAATCTGGATGGCCGCACGGGGATTTCAACCAAGCTCGGCAAATTGAAACCCACTCTAGGAGCGTCCATAAACTACGTAGCTCCATTTTGGCCTTCTGTGAATCTCTCATGTAGCCCGACGTGGCTTTTGTCTCTACCATCCCCTCCCCCTTTCACCTAGCACGTAGCGTTTTCCCCTTACGATTCCAGAAGACATTTCTTATTGTTTTCTCTTGTCAGACTATCGTAAATTACATACGGAAATAATTAAATGACGGAAATAAATATTTACATGCTGTTGTGTGTTCTGTACCTCATTTTAACTGCAACAAATAATAAGAATGGAAAGCTACGTGGCCTGACTTGGAACCTCCCCCGCCATCATGTAGCCCAGCGTAACTTTCCAGCCAACCCCCCTTCTCCGTCTCGCCCCCCTCCCCACAGACCGGGCCACATGGTTTATGGACGCTCCCTCTAATAATTACAGCCATGGTAACACTAAGACTTGTCTCTGGTAGTTTTATCCTGATGAAACAGCACCTTTCGCAACAGTTTAAAACGATGTTTATACCGCTTTTAGGTAGTCTAGAAGCAGTACTCTCTCAAACCTCCACCCCCCAAAAAAAAGTAATCACAATTTTCATCGTAGATGGGACAGCAATGGCCTTATTTGCCGAGGAAGTGCTGGCATGGTTCCGCTGCATTGGCTATTGTTCTAATTCTAGGGTAAAGTGATGGACCCAGGCCTCATTCATAATCACATATCGCTCAGTAAAATCCATTGGGTTTCCTTTAGGAAACGTTAGATTTTCCTCAGTCACATGTATCCTTACTGCTCTTCAATCAACTGTCGAAAGATTTGGCATTCAACAATCAGAAATCTTTCTATGTCTAAGTTCCAGTTTCGTAATGCGATGTAGTGCTGTTCTTGGTATGCGTGAGATCCAAGAATTGGAGGCGCCTTGCAAGGGTCGCCGGTTCGAGTCCGGCCTAGGGCATGGGTGGGTTTTATTACGTGTTGTGTTCATCCTGTGTTGTCCTGTCACTTGTGCTCGTGAGTAATACTAGATGATTCTATATACAATGGAGGATAAAAGAAACAAAGTTGTTGGCTGAATGGCTATAAGGCCAAATGCCATTAAAAAAAAAATATTGGAGGTATGGTACATAGTTACGAAGTTACTAATCACTTATTAAAGCTTCAGAACAGGGATTTAAGACAAAATATCCTAACTTTTCTCTTCACTACCTTCTGTTTAATAACTTTTCTTCCCTTACCATCGTTTTATTCTATTCCTCACTCCTCCCTTCTTTTTTCTCATATACCTATATAATAACTAATAATCAGCCTTTGTGTCCTGAATTGTTAAAATGATGAATTGTACCATCTGAACAGAAATATCCTCATAAACATTATCTAGATATAATACTAGAATGTGCGGCCATTGTGAATGATTAGGGTACAAGGGTTTCACATTGAGAAAAATAGAATTAAGTTACAGTGTCAAAAAAAGAAAAACACTAATTGTATATTAAACCCTCTACTGCGTAGATAAGAGATATTAATAATGTCACCCATTCCATGTCGACATATTATAGTATATAACCAATAATATAAACTTGATGTACAAAAGAACATGTAAAGAAACTGAATTGTAAATTCTTATAAAATGTAATGAACTTGGCTGTATGGCCGATAAGGCCGAAAGACATTAAAATAAATAAATAAATTATTACTCTAATTACAGTATATGCAAAAAGTGATACAAATATAGTCACTACATCAATGTTATCCTCTTCTCAGCACTCAATCGCTTTTCGCAGTGTAATTTTCTAATGATTTCCTCTAAATAGTCATAAATCAGAAAGTAATATTAACGGATATCCCCGGATCCTTTAACTCGTGGTTGGAACCAGTGGCTTAAAGCTCTCGCTTTTCGAGGGGTATACGTCACTGCAGCGTCTTGTTTGTTATTCTGTAACGTATACAACACGTGTGGTGTCGATTTGAACAAACAAACAAACCGGAGCGCTTTTAATTCGCTGTTTAATAATCAGTCCGCCATAAATGGCTCCATTCAGTACGTCTTAAAAAACAAAACAAAGCGGTGTAGAGTAATTTCTACGAACACTTCCAACTGGTGTTTCATTCAAAAAAATAATTCAAGAGTAACACAGCATTTGAAATCCTCACAGACAAAAACATAATCGTTGACTCAATTCATCAGCAATCGGAAACAGTACGAGTATGCAAATTTCTGTGTTTGTATTGTTTTATGGATATCGATGACGGAACATTAACATTTTATTTCTTTCTTATTTCACTCCACATTCCTTAAGCTGCCTCTGTTTTCTGTCCCCCACTTCTTCCCACTATCCTCTACACTTTTTCCTATACCTTCCGTTTCTTTTCCACGATTCCTTTGTTCCCATCTCCCGTTGCTACATCTTTACCCTCTCCTACCCTATCACTTTTCTGTCACGTCTTCCCACTTTCTCCTTTCAATCAACTAATTTTTTCATTTTATCCACTCCTTCTTTCCTTGCTCTTTCCCCTTTCTCTATCTTTCTTTCATCCATCTTTTACATTCCATTTTCTATTTCTCTTTGCCTCTCATTTTTCTCTCTATTCTTTACTTCTTATTTCACATACGTGTAGCTGTTTCCTCCTTTTCCTGAAAACCCTCTCACCTTCATTTTTTTCCACTTTCCCTCTGAAACTTTTCCCTGTATTCTCTCCCTTTCTTCTATTTCATTCAACTTTTTATTATTGTAATGCTTAACTGTCAACATACAAAACAGCGTGTAAAAGTGATATATTGTGGTATGACAGAGTCATCCACAACGAATATAATAAATAATTAATTAATATTCAGATTTTTTTGTAATATTCATTTATCTAAATTGTAAATATTATAAATAACAGGGTTAATTCATAGGTGAATAATTATTATTAAACCCGGGCAGCCAGATTTATTATTATATGATTTAATTTCTGTGCAAAACTTGCTATTCAGAAAATATTAAATGTGGGAAGTTTGATCCGCAGTTTTGAACGTTCAGAGAACGGGACAATGCTCAGTGTCGCCGACTTGCTGACGCCTCCGCTCACAAAGGGGTGGCGCGCGGGAACTGTTACCTGGCTAGTGTACTGACCTCATCCCTTCCCAGTGCCCCGACAAGGTCAAGCAAAATGTGCGGGAACGGGTAGCAAATGTTAGCGACGACACGAAGCACGTGATGATGGACATATATCGATGCACCAATCGTGAACGGATACAGGGGTTCACAGTTGTTAATTCAAGGCTTCTGTTCCATGTGCGGGGAGAGGAAAGCTGGCTTTGCCGCGACAAGAGGACACGACGCCATATTCGACTTCACTTGCTGCTGAGACGAGCTACAGTGCGGACGTGTCACCCGACACGCCCTTAGCCGTTGATCAGTGGCTGTGTCTGGTCGCATAGTCTGGCTCAGATGGGCTGGAAGCTGAGCGGTCTACCTGCCAGAGATTGTAAGCTGATGTGCTAGCGCGGACATATCCGCAAAATCTGGCATTCGTTGCAGCAGTGGCACAGAGCGTGTCACATCTCGTCGAGAAGATGCGATTACGGTAAAGTACTGACGTATAGGTCCACAGTTCCATTGGGTTTTAACGAGGCTTGCTAACCCGTAAACGGCTCCTGAGATAAGACTCTGCTCCCATCATAATAATTATTGAGCTAACCAATATTTCATGTAATTCATACAGACAAAAACCAAATGTGGTAAACTGCACACAATTATATCACATCTAAAATATATTTGAAAAAGCAGAATTTTGTGTGTGCTGAGGAATAATTTAATTACGTTTCAGCAACATTTAACGACGTCTAGCCATTCTTGTCTATAATTATCTGGTAGTTTGTATCATAAACCGATAAACGTCTTTGGAATATCAACATAGCAACAGCCATTCAGATAAATAAGTATGGTTCTGCCGACTGACATAGCGCAAGCGTGTTTGCAAGTCTTATAACATTCTGAAGCGTGTTATCCTAGCATTTCGTGACGCACTATCTTGTCGCCGCAGCGACTTCACACCATACAAAGCATTCACAATAGGCTAAAAACAGGCTACGCATACAACAAGCGTTCTCGTGCTGGAAGCATGACTTTCGACGTTAATGCTTGAATCACTAGTCATCTCTGTCACTATACCTTGTTCACACTGAACTGGGGGATCAAGATCATATTCCCTGGTCTAACGTCATCACCCCTTACTCATCCCGTAACTACCTTTCCGATGACCTCTGTGTCCAACTAGGCGAATGGTAAGGGCAGCGGAATGGTGATAGAGCAAACTGACCTTGAGTCATCTCTGTTAATTTATATGTCAACTCTCAACTTTACACCGAGCGTGGTGGGTGAGCGGCTAACGCTTTGGCCTCGCTTTCGGGAGGACGCCGGTTCGAATCCCTGTCCGGGCATCCAGATTTGGGTGTTTCATGGTTTCCCAAAATCACTCCAAGCGAATGCCGGTATGCTTCCTTCAAAAAGGCCATGGCCGAATTCCTTCCCGTTCCTTGTCCCCAGTCCCATCCCGCCTCTAATGTCCTCGACGTCGACGAAGCGTAAAGCTATAAGTAAATAAATAAATAAATGAGAAATAAAAATATTCAACTTAAAACTTTGTGTAAAACTGTTGGCAGATTGATTATTTTCTATTGCATTCATTTTATGGGGTGTATTGGTACCATCAGATCGTCAATAAATAAATGAACGGAGCAAATATCCACGCAACTCAAAGTACATAGTCTGAGGGATTCATTGTTGCAGTTTTTTTGGTTGTGTGTGTGTGTGTGTGTGTCAGACGTTACTGCTAATCGGATTTAACAACATTTTTGCCGTGGTCTTTTGAAGGAACCACCTCGTCATTCGTATGAACTGATTTCAGGAAACCATGTAAAACTGAAAGGCAATTTGAACCCGCATGCTCCAACGTTGAACGGTCTGGTGTTTAAGGCGCTTGTTTTGAAGTATGTTGGCCCTGTCCCGCGTTCAAATCCCGGTGGGGGCAGGAAGTTTTTAGTGTCTGATCATATGAGCTACACCGTGATTCGGATTCCATGTTGAACTCTGTGTCCCAGAAAGAAACCTCCGATATGATGGCTCAGGCTAGGAGTTACCGTATTAAATACATTACACTAACTAGTGTGGATTTTCCTCAAACTGTCACATTTCGTAACCTCGTTCTCTGATTGTATGTCCCTAGTTTGACTAAACTGACTACACAAGAGTTCCTTTGAAAATAACAAATTTATGGTGAACGCAAGTGACTTTCTTCAGAGAACTCGTTAACGGTTGAGTGTTGTGGTAAAACATTTCGTGTAGCAATGGCAGGAACGTGATGTGGCTGTTGTGATGATACAAGAGGGAGATAGGGGTCAAATGAAGATACGGGCTGTTTAGTCTACAAGCAGGAGATAAGATTTGAAGCTTGAATCTCCTGCGTAAACTTGGTATCAAAGACTAACGTTACTTACGAAAGAGTTGTTAACTTCATCGTAAATAGCGGAAAACAAAACAGAAGAAAATTATATTGAAACGTTTTGGATGCTGAACGATCACTGTGGAAGTTTCTTAACACCAACATCACTACACGTTTCAACAAGAATGTTCCCAAAACATTTAGTTCAATCTTTGATATTCTAAAAAAGAGATAGATACATGAATGTAAGAAATAATTTAGTTAAACTATATTCACCTGATGTGAATTCGGCAATCTGCATGCCAGGACATGGGTTTGAACCCGCGTTCTCATGAATGCCAGATTTGAACATTAACAATCACCCACCTGGCTCCGTAAATTTGTTTCTTATTGACTGACAAACAGATCCACAGACCTGTACTGAGAAATATTTTTTTTGATGCCTCCCATCGCAAACAATTGAAATGATGTGTGTGTGTGTGATATCGTTGGATAGTTATTCAGAAATGTAATCTATGACTTTTTGATTTAGTTGTTTACTTCTCGAGGTATCAGCTCGCAAAGTTAAATCCCATATCTAATTTTTCAACCGAAAGACTGAAAAATCAGTAAAAATTTAGTACGATGTACTTAATAGAGAGATTTGACATATATTTTTCTTGATAGTAAAAGATGTCAAGATTTAATTTTTTCCAATTTTCCCACAATTACTATACCAATAACAGCATTTTCACCCTTCCGCTAGGTATAGTTTGTGATGCACAGTATGGCGTGATGATGTATTTTATTAAATACATGCATCAGAGAAATGAACTGCCATGAAAACGAATATTATGCATCTACAACACGTAATTTTCTAGTATTTTTGTGGATTTAATAGCGACATGGAACTAATGCAATGCTGTCTTTATATTTTTAGAGTTGGTGACTCGGTTACTGTCATCTCATCGAGCCAGAACTTATCTAATTTTCTATTGGCTGGCTCATTGGGGAAGGTATTACACTGGCCGAACGCCATCAACACTGCGTTCTCCGAAAGCAAGGAATGGACCATTGGCCAGAGTCAGTTAATTAGTTGGCACTCCTCTCTCTCGGAATGTGGAAAACTTTTAGCCAAGCCTAACATCGCTCCTCATTCTTAAAGCGAGCCTATTGCGTCCGGCCAGTTCACGGATTAAATTATTAAAGAAATCGCATTAGTGAGGATATTAAAAAAAGGGAGGGGGTGAATGAAAACAAAGAAACGTATGCCTTCAAGTCTTGTGAACATCGAGATCCTTAGTGTCGTGAGAGAATGAGGGCCAGAAATCGTAATAAATTCTTCCATGGCCTTTTGAATGAACCATCCAGCATATCGAACTTCCGAATGCAAGGCCAGATTGTTAAGCGCTCACTGGCCTTGCCTGTGTAGCAGTCATACCTCACGATCATATTATGTTAATAAATATAAAATAAAATATTTATGTATTATGAATTATAAATATACAGTACTAATGCTATGTTATGTGTATCTCTGAAGGCAACGAAGTACCGGTATATTTGAAGTCGAAGAAAGTGAGTAATTATAAAATTAAGACTGGAGAAGGGAAGAAAGTAAGATATGGATACAGTCTGGAGCATAGGTGTCAAACTCAATTTTTCAGAGTGCCGTATATTAAATTTAGAATGTGTAGGCGGGCCAGATTCAAATAAAAAGACAGGAATCGAGTGAAGTCTAAAAGCGCAAAAAAACATGATTCTTCTTTCTGTGTCACATTGCGATCGCGGGCCGTATCTTTGACACCACTGGTCTGGAGGAAGATGCAAAAATGATAAAGCAATTAGTTGTACTGTAAATGGAAAAACCAACTGAATTGTATAAAGTTTATTACGGCAGCAATCGAATAAGTCACGCAGAAGTGATCGATATAATTAGTATGTGATTAAGTATGAAAAGTTGTGAAAAAAATTGTTTCCGGCGTAATAAGTTATTGCTGGAAGCTAAATCGATTGGTATTTTAGAACCAATCAGTAAAAAAGATAAAATATGGAAGTATAAACATTTTATTTCAGAGAGAATGTTATCATCCTAGTTGAAAACAAAATTAAGGTAAAAGAAAACAATAAAAATAATTACTTTAAGAAATGATTACCTAAATAAAACGCTTAATAGTTGCACTTTTTTAAAAGAAAGACAAGTAGTTTCTTTCGTAAAAGCTTTGCTAACTTCGTATCCCTGGTTTAAGGTCAGGATTGTAGGTTACACTTGGTTGGAAATCTGTAAGGCTGATGAATTATACATTGATATTCTGCTGTACTGAATTAGTCATTGGTTATTGTTAAATGATTATTCATTCTTGCAGTTCGAGTTTATCAGAGTCCAGGGATGGTAGTTGCATAACTAAATAGCAACTTTAGTATAAAGAATTAACAACTAATTTAGTAGCAAGCCTTTAAAAAGGTAGGGCATTTATTTTTAACTGATCCGACTAAATCTTAGTCTGTCTTTGAATAGCGGCGGAGCAAGGATGGATTTGGAAGGAACGGATTCGAATCCCCCTACAGCCATCCAGATTACGTTTTTGCAAGATATACCGAAATCACTCCAGGCGAATGCCGGAATGGTTCTTCCGAAAAAGCCCTGGCCAAATTCCGTCCCTTTCTTTGCCCCGAGTCCTTTCCCACCTCTAATGACATCAAATAGTAGTAAAGCCATAAAAAAAAGTAAACAGTGGACGGAACTGCATTTCTTCTTTTTTTTTTTAGGTCCTGCAATCTAAGTAGATAAAGGGCAGTGGCGTATAAAATTTATTTTTTATTAGAAATTAAACTTGCCGAAGCAATTGAGAGTTTTAATTGAATAATCCCAGATAATTTTTTGTGTGCTAAAAAAAAAGAAAAAATTCTTGTCTAATTTCAATGAATAAGTTATATACCACACCGAGAAAAATCAAATAAATTAAGAATAAAGAAACAACGTAACGGAACTAAACATTTTCCCCATTATTAGATAATCCGTGCATTACTATTGCTTAGTGTACATAAAGCATAGCAAATGAGTTTCTTGTGAACTTACTATCCTAAAATAAGGAAGTATTAGAGTTAATTTAAATTCAATACGGTTTACCACTGCATATAATAATTTTTATATTATGATTTAGTTATCTTTGCCGCAAACACATGCATTTAATCAAATTTATCAGTTTTACAAACATTTTAATGGATCTAAATTACAGCAAAAGAAATTACTTTGTTGTAATGTTCCTGTACTTTGTTGATCAATATTTGTAATGGCTAGATGGCTATAAAACCTGTTAGCGATGAGTAATTCTTCAGTTTACCATTTAGTAGCTGTTAACGTTTTAGAGGATCTACTTCGTTGGCGTTTCCATTGTTTTCTAGAAAATTTCATTTTAAACGATTTCTCCAGCATTTTGGTGAGCTAACACACAATTCTCGCCACCTTCAAGTTATAAGGTTCTAATCAAATCTATTAATAAATTCTTAAAAGTATTTTTACTGGGCCCGGTATATCTTCCGAAACGAATGTCTTGATGTGCCAGAAACCTATAATTTAAAGTAATTAGGTTGTACCAGGTGGTGCGTGCGAAATGATATACGATGAATAGCGATGTTGATGGTATGTTGTCGGATGAAAGAAGAACCGACTCAATAGTCCCTAAAGCTCCTCACTCCAGAAAACACACACAGTTTATCCTTATTTCTGTGGTATGTCGTGCTGCTATCCAGCGGCAATGGGATCACTCTTGAAGCGTACAACTTGTACTCCCCTTTTTTATGAATTAAATTGCTTTAATTAATAATTATTTTATCAAAGAAAATATTATTATTGAATAAAAGTTCTGAGAAAGGGAATTGGGACGTTACTTTACATGTTGGCAACACCGTTTCACGTGCGTTTGACATTGACATTTATTACAAATTTACTTTCAATTAAAATTAAGCAATCAACTTGTAACACAATATGTTCATTATCTACCAGTTCTCAGGGGTTTTGCTATAAGTCCGTTCACTATGCTCAGGGAGGCGATGGGAGTTTCTAGGGCGACACAACTCTTTGCCACGATTATCAACATCACTGTGCAGTTACCATTTTTCAGAAGGCGCCAAGTCTGCTTCCAGTAGTATTCCCAGACGATGATCCATCTGCTGGCCGCAGGACAGCGTCATCCACTCCGATGACGACATGTAACATAGAGCACCGCCACAGACCGTGCTAACGTTAGTCGCCGCACATCGTGTTCTCTAGTTGGCTGGCGACGCACATAGCCACACAGCTGGTAATCTACTGTACTCTTTCCCCTCACCCTACCGGACACGCATTTGTCCCTTCGGCTACCTGCCCCAAGGTCACATACCACAGCCTTTTGTTTGCACTATCTACCTGTGGGAGCCAGGAGCCGAGCATCTGGCAAATATTTTCATGTAATGCAGCGATACACACTCTTTATCGACGGCAATGAAACCTAGTAGCTTGATTATGAACTATGGCATACCCGTGCCTTGATTGTTCATAATTTTTCCGTTTGCGGGTTGAATTTAGAAAAATTTTCTTTCTCAATTAATGATGTTACCAAAGCGAAGAAGTTACCTTTTAAATAATATAATACTTCCGCGTGGTCGTAATGACCTAGTGAAATGGTTTCTATTAGCTGAGTATTCCACCCCTGTCGTAGCCACCTTAACCTAACTCGGCAATTCTACAGGCTACAGGAGACCTACAGTTTAACTTGGAATCCGAACCACGAAAGCTTTCTGGCGTACTTCACATTACATAGTAAGCTGTGCGAGAGGTGAAGGTCGGGTTTAGGTCCTATGAAAATCCTCGCCGAGACAGGGATTCGATCCGCAGTCAGACACCTTAACCACTGAGCCACCAAACCGCTTATCTTTAAAATGATATCTCATTTGTTAATTTTGGTTGAGTATAAAGCGAAAAAGATAAAATACCTTTTAGAAATACGAGGTGCATTCAAGTTCTAAGGCCTCAGATTATTTTGTCCAGACTAAAAAGAAATAGAAACGTGTGCATTGTTTTAAAATGAGTGTGCAGTTGTTGTTAATAAGTGACAGAGATGGAACCACTGTACGACAGATGGAACTCTAGCGGCAGCGTCGAAAATGAGAACTGTTTTAGATACTTAAAATGGCAACATTTTGCTTACTTGAACAGAGTGCAATCATTCGTTTTCTGAATTTGCGTGGTGTGACACCAACTGTAATTCATCGACAGTTGAAGGAGATATGTGGTGATCGAGTTATGGATGTGTCGAAAGTGTGTTCGTGGGTGCGACAGTTTAATGGAGGCAGAACATCATGTGACAACAAACCAAAACAACCTCGGCCTCGCACAAGCCGGTCTGACGACATGATCGAGCAAGTGGAGAGACTTGTTTTGGGGGATCGCCGAATGACTGTTGAACAGATCGCCTCCAGTGTTAGCATATCCGTGGGTTCTGTACACACAATCCTGTATGACGACCTGAAAATGCGAAAAGTGTCCTCCAGGTGGGTGCCACGAATGCTGACGGGCCACAACGCACCCGCACATCGGGCTAACGTTACGCAACAGTTTCTTCGTGAAAACAACTTTGAAGTGATTTGTGATGCTCCCTACTTACCTGACCTGACTCCTAGTGACTTTTGTCTGTTTCCAAAAATGAAAGACATTCTCTGTGGCCGTACATTCACCAGCCGTGCTGCTATTGCTTCAGCGATTTTCCAGTAGTCGAAACAGATTCCTAAAGAAGCCATCGCCACGGCCATGGAATCATGGCGTCGACGTTGTGAATATTTGTAGGTCTGCAGGGAGATTGCGTCAAGAAGTAACACCAGTTTCATAGTTTTCGGGTGAGTAGTTAGTTAGAAAAAAAATCGGAGGCCTTAGAACTTGAATGCACCTCGTAATATGTATGATCATTGCCTGATGAATACATTTATCTGCAATTTATTTACAAAAATACTGTACCCAGCAGTTCTTTTAAAAGCGGCGCATTTGGAACGCCATTGCAGCGGGCTAGCCATTACGCTGCCGGGGCTGTCTTGTTTTGTTCCTTACAGGTGCACGAGCTGTTAAGGTTAGAGACGGACAGGAAGCTGCCGTTTTTGCAGCTGTGCCGTTTCGCTAGTTCTCGTTCCCCTGAGGGCATCCGGGGTGTCTGACCGACGTGATTGGCGCCATGTCAGACGGCATGCGTTGCTAATTGCGTCAGCGAGCGTGTAATTTACTCGCTGGAGCGAGACGTGTGGACGGCCGCGGCGCCCCGAACATAACAAGAAAACTGCTGGCTGGCATCTCAGACAGGCAGGAATTTAATTCATCTCGTCGGTCGCAAGACTTTGTTGTAAATGGCGGGAAGAAAGACAGTTGTTCAAGGGTTACTCAGAAAAAAAAGAAGCTCTGGTAATGTGTAACAAAAAATTCAACAGCGAGATCGTACTACAGGCCAAAGAAACCGATATATTAGTTTTTAAATTTGTTCTTACTTTATCAAGAACGGTGCTCGAAGATATGTTGGAGGAGAGGGGAAGGGGTGCGAAGTAGTTTCTCCGCCCGTGTGGACGATACCCTGGCTTTACACCATCGCAAGTACTACGTACCCTTCGTCTCCTGTTAAGAGTTGACAACCTACATTCTAACATCACATACTTAGTGAGTTTCTTCTGAGATACCATACTTAGAAGTCAAAAATAGGAATTTACCTTACAGATAATAAAATTGTGGCAGTAGGGGGAGGGGGGCGTGAGAAGTTTACTTATGACGGAAGGTCGGCTTTGTACGAAAAACTTTGGGAACACCTAATCTAAAGAAATATATAAGCAGTTTTATCGGCAGAAACCAATACACTGTGACAATACTCGCCACCAAAATTTGCTTATGCGTATTACATAAGGGGCCATCCATTAATTGCGTAAAATGAAGTAAAAAAAGGGGGGGCCGGAAAAATCGGACCAAATCTCACCAAGAGGGAGGGGGGCCGGAATTCGTGAAAAATAATTCACGCAATTAATGGACGCCCTTAATAAGTCAGAGTTCAAACGGATATAAAATTATGAGCTCGAAAACATTTAAGATAAGTGACAAAGCAAATTTCGTGGAAAGAATTTTTTAAAATAATGTTATACAACTTTTTCACTTCGAATTACATTCATGGTTGCAGATAATATTTGAAAACAAGGTTATACATATTCGATATATCTTCCTTGCTTTGTTCAATTTAAAACTTTAAAGTATTGTTGCTAATATATCCTCTTCAGTCCCGAGCTCATACTAAAAGCGCAAGAGAAGTACTATTGTGTTATTTACTTTGTGTTAATGCTAGTTAACAATGAATGACCATTAAAATTTTTTTTGAAACAATAATTAATTTTTTATAGATGGTATATATATGATACTTTGGGAGTCAAGCAGGAAAATTATACACACAACTTTATTGCTTCATGTTACTTTATTTCATGGAAAAAATGTATGTCTTTACCTTTATTTCTACGAGACACGTTGTACAGTTGCAGGATCCCAAGGTTCTAATCAGGGCTGCCAAAAGGAGAAGATCGAACATATGAGCTGTGAGAAGCGCGATGTATATTGTAGATGATACGATATTCCAGAAAAGGGTCAGCTGTGCAGTGGCCCGAGAAAAAAATAATTCCTGGAGGTATCATATATGATACCTCGGGACTGAAGAGGATATAGCTTTTTTAAATTTACCTATTTATACCTCCTGCACTCCTGTACCAGTCTCCTTGTCTCTTTTAGTTTTATCGGCAGAAAATACATATGTAGTGACAAAATTTGCTTCAGATTCCGTATCATAAAGTAACTGAGAATTCAAACAGAAATAGAATTAGGAGGATCATGATCACATTTAATATGTGAAGTGAGAAAACAAAATCCTTGGAAAGAAACTTTTTTAAAAAAACTATGTTATTAGAATGTTTCATTTTGTTTTAAAAATATTATTTACAACCATCAAAAAATTTAATGTTAATCGAACGGATCGAAAAAAGTAAAAAAAGGATCATCCTCATCTTATGTTGATTTTAAATCTTTTAGTCAATGTTGTTAGCATCCAGGTTTATTTTAAGTTATCTATGTTTACCTCTTACCTTCATCAAAATTTATAAAATTCTACGATAGTCTGCTTGACTCCTTTATTTTACCATTCCTTATTATATTACTATAATCATCTAATTGACATTTAGTTTTGGAAGCTGTAATATTTATCCGTTTTTCAATGTTATCCAAATGATTCTGGTGAAATGTCAAGATTGATAAAATTTGCTATAATACCACGATGTCAATCGCACTATAAACTTAGCGACAAATAAAAAATAGAGCATAATGATCCTAACAGGGACAATGGCATTCAGAATGTTAGTATTTGTTTCCAAAGGAATGTTATGCGTTACAGTCACATCTGAAAGTCAAGTTAGCACTATTATTATTTACGAAATTAAACAACAACAAAGGCAAAATTCACATCGTTTGTCTAAGGAATTCATTGGAAAACTATTTTCTAAATGGCTAGAAGTAGAAGGTAAAAATTCTTAATACTCAGAATCCTTCCTCAGCGAGAAAATATTTCACAAAAATCAAAGCAACTCAAGTTTTAGCAAGTGTCAGCTTCCGTACCAGGAAATTCTTAATAAACGAAGCTATTGTCTTCGAGGGTGCATTCGAACTGGTTGTGAACAACAAAGACATACAAACCGGGAGAAGACTGTGGGAAGGAATCGGGAAAGCATTTCTAAATAACTCATCTCGTCATTCACCATTAGGGGTTTCGAGAATTTTTTTAAAACCGAAACGGGAATCGAAGCGCTCTCCCCCGAATGCAGGACCAAATCTTACGACTTACCCACCAGGCTCTGTTTGATGTACTCAAATAGGATAGCCCTGGAGTGGATTCTAAGACATTTATCAGTAAGTCTCTCTTTAAAAGATTTCTTCGATATGTTTATGCAGTGACGTTTATCATATTTCTTCACGTGTTCAACTTAAGAGAGAACTGTCGTGTCCTGCACTGCCTCTAAGTCATTCAAGATGTGTTTTCCTGTTACTATTTGTTGGCTGCGCTGCTGGAAGGGGAAGTTACAAGGAGAGGGATGGAAGAAATCCAAGATGCCCGAGTCGATGTCTCCCTCGTTGCCGTAGGTCCGGATCGGATCCGCTGAAGTCCGTCAAGGACTGCCGGGATTTGCGGACGAGGAAGCTGTCTCCTCCGACGCAAACACACTTGTCCGACTTCGCGGTGCTACCACAACGCTCGGGTTTCTACACTCACAGCATGTGGTCTGTGGGAAAGACTACCGAGTTCACAGAGACAGTAACTGACACAGTGTGGATACGATGACAGAAATAAGACACACATACAGCAGGTATCAAGAGTTCCTGCAATTGCAGCTGAGTTCAATTAAAAGAGAGAGAGAGAGAGATTGTCCAGCGATCTTCTTGTATGTCGCCATGACTAGTAACGTCATTCCTCACTGACTTCATTATGACGATGATCAACTAACAATGACGACGCAAACATTGAAACGTCATCTTTTCTTACCGAGCTCACTCTATTAGAAAACCTGGATTATTTCGTCTGTACTTAACAAATTAATAAGTTGTTAGACGTATGGCTAATAGTAATTGCTTTACGTGGCCTCAGTTTTCTACACAACCCAACTTTCTTTCTGAATATCTATCTGCTTTCTGCTATTCTCCTCATATCCATATATATCTCGACAATCATTATTCATCCAACATCACGAACCTCCTTTTCCTATGCTTATACAAATTTCTCCATTTTTATTAAACATTCTTTGTTTATGCAATACCAAGTCCAATAAATCTTTCTCTCCATATGATTCTCTTTTCAGCACCTCCTCATCCCAAACCACATCCTGCAAAACTGTCTGCCTATGCCTCTGTGTATTGACGTTAACTTTTTCTACAGTATTTCTTTAAAGATCCCGGGTTTAAACCTTGCCCATCTTCCTCCCCCCCCCCCCGTAATACGTACAGCGCTTCATGAAAACCACTTTACGAGTCTTTTCTCAACTTCTTAGTCAGCGGCTCACGCAGTGTCTACCTTTTCACGTATAATGTCTCTCCGGGTAAAAACCATTCTTATTTTTATTTCCGATGAGCGTAGCATACCTTCTATTAAACGGCCTCTTAGCTTAGTCATTAAGGTGTCTGCACTGAAAATTAGAGGCTGGGGTTGAAATCCTGGTGGATTATGGGTTTTCAACAGTTATGTTTCATCATATGAGCTACACCAAAACTCTCCATGGTTCGGATTTTAAGTTAAACTGTAGTTCCAGCCACGACACAAACTGAATGCGTGGTAAATCGAAACTCTTGTCACCAGATCGCAAGACAATACGAGTTTACTTACCTACTACACAAATATGAACTTTTCTATCCCTTCTCTTTCCAATTGTCTTTTCATACAACCATGATTCGTCTCTTTTTATTGTTTATCCTCACCCTCTTTACGAATTGAAATACTTTGAGATTTATTATTATTTTTTTAACTGCTTAACGTCTCTTAACAGCGAGGTCTTTAGAGACGGGAAAGGATGGGGGGCAAGGAATGGGAAGGAATTCAGCTATGGCCTTTTGAAGTAAGGATCCAGGCATTTGCCTGGGGTGATTTGGGAAACCATGGAAAACCCAAATCTGGATGCCCGGGCGGGGATTCGAACTGCCGTCCTCCCGAATGCGAGGCCAGAACGCTAACCGTTACACCACCACGCTCGGTGAGGTTTATTATAGGATGTGTAGCTCTATGCTCTCTTCAAGTGGAATGAGAAAAACTGAGACCAGAGGTATGAATCAAAACGCAGGAGAGAGAAGGGTTATTGCGGCAGAACAATGTGCAGACTATTTTAATTTGTGTGAATGTGATGGCTGCGAAAGGCACGGAAATTTTTACACTTACTCTTAAAGTTAAAGTCTTCTTGCACCTTTACAACTTTCAGGAATGGTTAAAAATTAATAATCTTAAGAGTCAAGTTCTGCTAGAAAGTTTGAATTAATTTGCACGGACATACCAGTATACGCCATTCCTAGGATGTGTAACGGTGCCCAACCACAAATCTGAAAATTCTTTAGAACCGAAAAAGCATCAGTAAAATTTTTATAACGTTAGGAGTCTTAGCTTTGTTGTAAATAATTGCAAAATTGAAAAGAAAGAATGAAATGGTAGCATAATAGCACGTCAAGTGAGAGCTTATGAACGTACGAATTACTCTGAGCAATACACAACAGATTTATATAATATTTCGTTCAATTTTATAAATCAAGCTTTGGTCAGCGCGGATAAAAATCAGCATTAGCTCGACAGAGTGCTGTTTCGCAAAGTGGACTACAGGTAGAAGCAAATTTACTGATAATCTAATTGCTGGCAACTAATGGCGACAGTGAAGAAATCTCAGAGCTAAAAATTAGCTTAAATATGAAAAGAAAAGACCCGAACAAGCAGTCAACACAATTCATTATTCGGACGGGTAAAGTATTAGTTAACATTTGATTATGCAAATAAAGCTTGTTTGTGCACATCTCTTTTAACAAGCAGTTTGTGCTTAGCACTCCCATCCAATTGTCTGGAACGTACAAGGGATCTCATTACAACAGTTTCGATTACAGCTATCAACAGCGTGCAGCGTGGGTGTAGGTAATTGGCCAGGGTGTGTAAGAAGGATGGAGGTGAATGACGTATTCGTATTGCGTAGGTGATATGTAAAAGCGCACCATGAATACTAAACCTCTCTCACAACAAGACTACCAGACGTTCAGTCAAATAGTTTTCTCAAATTTTAGGGCAAAGTGTAATACTGAGAAGCAGCAGTAATGTGCAACCATTAAACATTATTTAAAGAATTTGGTTGATAATTGAATACAGCGACCAGTCACAGTTTATGGTGTTGCTTTATTTTATTTTACCATTACCGGTTTCAAGCATACATTGCTCATCATCAGATGGTTTTAACAATACAGATGCGAATTGCAGGCGTGTTTTTGTGTCCTAGAATAACAAAAATATGATGTGCCTCCTCAACTGTGTTCTCGGATATAAGCAGACGCCTAATGTAAGTTATATACCAAGTTTTACTATCATCACTCCAGATTTAAATTCTTTCGTCAATCATCATATTTTTGTTATTCTAGGACACAAAAACACGCCTGCAATTCGCATCTGTATTGTTAAAACCATCTGATGATGAGCAATGTATGCTTGAAACCGGTAATGGTAAAATAAAATAAAGCAACACCATAAACTGTGACTGGTCGCTGTATTCAATTATCAACCAAATTTGATATCACAGTCGCTGATTCCACAAGTCGACCATGGACAAAATATTATTTAAAGAGTTTGAAGCTTTGCATCGAGCATATTCATTAGTTTCTTCTAATAGTTAGAATGAAAATGACCGGAATTCGATGGCATTTGTAGGGATAGTTTTTCATATTTTTTGGGGGTAGAGGACGAGTGGAATCATTGTAATTTCTTTACGGCTTTATATCTCGATGTCAACGACATTAGAGGCGGAAAAGGACTGCAAGCAAGGAATGGGAAAGCCTTTCAAGGAACCACCCTGAATTTCATTGGAGTTATTTAGGGAAATCGTTGAAAACCAAATAATGGATAGCTGGACGGGGATTCGAACCCACGAGGACGGAGGTCAGAGCGTACTCACTCATCACTGCAAAAAACAGTCATTAGCATATCTACAATGTAGTATCTTCTTCTCTGAAACTCTTTAATACTATGTCTTTCCATACCAAAAACAAATTATTCAAATTTTGCAGACCAAACCATTAGGTAGAAATGCAGGTAAAGTTCTTATTTCAATCATATCAGGTCAGGAGGTCCTGACCTATAAACCTAAAAATTCTGACCCTGGATAAAGTAGGCGTTTACCTACTTAAACCTGACTGACAGTTGGGAAATATTCTAGGCCTATGACTATAGCAAAAAAAAAAAAGTCATGGGTTCACCTAATTACTTACATTTTATTTATTTATCCAAATAAGAAGCCTGGTAATGATAATGTAAAAAGAAGCCTTAAACAAGAATGTTTTTCTTACTTTTGTTTTGATCAAAGCAGAGATTACAAAAAACGGCAGCAAAACTTCCCGATTTCATAAACGTTCTGCTTGTGTCTGCTCGTATTCGTTACTTTCAGAAAGAGTCTTGTGTTAGTAGCCATTAACATATTACTCACACTTTAACTATTTTTTCATTTTATCTGTCCCTATAATTTTGTTCTGGTATATTATCATCTCCTTAAACCATCTTCAGGTCACAGCTAGACAGGTTTAAAACGAAACCAGTTCTTCCTCTCCATTTCTGTTATTGTGGCGTTTTGATGTCTAGACTGACAGCTTTATCTGTACCAAGAAAATTAAAACGCAATATGATTTCTTTCTTACGGTAATCTGCCTTGTAAAGTGTAGAGGTTCACGAGCAAATAATTAATTTCGTAGGGTAGGATTAGTAAAGGCAAGAATGCAGTCTGGCCTCTGAAGAAATGAATATAGTTCTTGATGGGAAAACAACTGCAGAAAAATCCCTAAGATAGCGTGATTTTCGGCTTTTCCAAGTATCGTAGTGCATAATGTTGCCATCTCCTCGTTGTCCTTAGTTGTTAACGCCATCTTCTTAATACCTTCTCATCCAAATAGTTTCTTTTTGTTCTACGACTTCCCTTCTTGCGTTCTGACGATTCCAATTGTAATATTCTTGAAGCACAAGTTTCTGCAGTTATCATCGTATATTAAAACCATACGAGCAATTTATTTACCAACACTTTAATTGTCGCATATTATTTCCTCAACCCGCACATTACGTATTACAAATTTATTCGTTACGGATTAAAATGCTGGTTACCTACATCTCTAGTTTTGTAGCCAAGCGTTTTCTCCGATTTATTTTCTTTCGATTACATGCTTCTGCTTCACAAAATACAAAAAAATTCAGAACTACCGTAAAAGCAGATATTTGTAGTTTCGTCTCGTGAAACGTTTAGATTCATTCCAAGCTTTGGTGTACGTATTAACAACTATACTCGACTGTTTGAGTTGCTGAACTACCTTAATACTTTTGTTCCCAAGCTATGGAACAATTTTCTTTTCTGAGCATGAAGGGTGGGTGGTAAGTCCTTGGCCTCACATTCGAGAGGACTCGTGTTCGGATCTCCATCTAGCCATACAGTTTCGGTTTTGCATGATTTCACAGGTTTTCAGGTGAGTGCTGCGATGATTCATTCAAAAGGCCGAGACCGAATTCCTTCCCATTCTTGGCTCCTAGTCGATTCCGCATCTACTGATCTCAAAGTCGAGGAGTGAAGCCATACAAAAAATCAATTTTCCCATCGATACCATCAACCAAGTAATAAAACCCGCGTATGCTCCATGATCATAGATAATTGTAGATCATTGTAGATAATTCTCATATCGTTACTTGAGTAGCTAAGAAACAGAGCATTACGTTTAATGTTTCTGCAAAAGTGTTAGGAGTAATGGAAGGGGAAAAAATATCATGACCGTAACCGAGCAGTTGATTTTAGATGAACGTTACTGTAAAGTTTTCATTGCTAGATGAGGGAGTTTTGAGCTGGAATAAATTACGGAGGGAAATGATGTGCAATTTACCTGACGCGGGAAAGTATTTAACAAAAAAGTTAATGAAATGCGAAAAGTACTGAGAAGAGATGTGGCCACTGGGGCAAAAAATTTTCGCAACTGAATTAAATATATAAAAGAACCATTCCCAATTTTCTCTTCACCATGCAGAATACTGAATACTTTAACATAAAGTATAGAAATTGTAATGCAGCTTCACGGGTTAGA
>JARYHS010013631.1:97483172-97593408 GCA_031002005.1 Vandiemenella viatica
TGTATAGACCATCTGTCTCAGTACATCCCACTCTTCATGTGTGAGAGTGACTTTATTGTACCCAACTTTTTCGAGTAAACTACTGGATTAAATTCCAGTTTAGGTGACAAACCAACAGTGATACGCTTGGTGTCAACTGCTGTTTAACTTGTAGCATGTTGAAAACAGGAGAACCTCACTAGCCATAGTGAACTGGACTTGACGATCGCCGACCGGGAACTGAGGGCTAGCTGGCTGGTGTGATGGCCTTTATACTCCGGCAGTGACGTCAACACCCACTTCTGTATCAAACAGTATACATCTGAGAGGAAGTGGATTCGTGACATCATGGAGACCATCATACTCGATTTCCCGATTAATGGATGAACTAATCGTCCATTGTCTACTTAAACCAATGGGTCCATTTAAACTCCTCGAAGATAAGACTTTAATTATATTTAAGTTACTCGGTAAAGGTGGAATTGGAATACGCAACACCCGACGACCACTAGGAACTAAAGTGATAGACGAATCCATAGTTTTGTCTGACGTCCGCATTCCAGAACAGGGATGAGGAAATAGTTGCAGGCGAGCACACCTGTGTAAACACGCCCCGGGCGGTGGAATTTCCCCGCTAGCTGGGGGAGTGGAATATCTGCGCCCAAAGATATTAAGCCCTTGGGAGATGGTGCCATCTGTGCGGCCGATCGGTGAACTAACATATGCGCAAGCCCACCCGGTGTCGCCATCTGTGCGGCTGGTTGAGGAACTAACGTGTGACGTCATACGACCTTGGCCGCCATTGGTCCATTAGAATTTCCCGCCATCCAACTGTGACGTCACGCGGACGAGTGGAGTCTCTTCCGGGGCCGGCTTAAGATCTTTTGTTCCAGAAAACAGGTTCTCCTCCTACTCCCATCCTTTCCCGTCTCTAAAGACCTAGTTGTTATAGGAGACGTTAAGCAGTAAAAAAAAAAAAAAAAAAAAAAAAAAAAAACAAACTCATCGTCCGAGGTGTAATGATTACTCTTGAGATCTCTCTTGAGTAGAGGGGGAAAAAAGTCGCAAGGTGCAAGATCGGGGTGTAAGGAGGGTGTGGAAGCTGTTCAAATTTCAGGTTTCGTAGATCTACAGTTGCGCGCAAGGTAAGTGGACCAGCGTTGTCGTGTTGCAAGAGCATTGGTGCCAGGCTTCCTCTAACACGACAAACTCGACGACGGAGATGTTGTAGAGTGATTCGCTGGTTATTTTGAATCAAATCGTCAACGAGTTTGCGATATTTATCGTCTGTGGCAGTGACCGGACGTCCGCTGCGTTTTTCATCAACAATTATGGCTTTTGCAGGCTCGCAATCACGAAATTTTATTGCCAGTCGATTTATAGCAGACCTATCAACAGCATCGTCACCATAAACAGCCCTTAAACGACAATGAATCTCAGTAGGAGTATCTTTTTCAGCAGTTAAAAATTCGATAACAACACACTGTTTAACTCTCTTTGATATAACACTAAAACACGTCTCCATACTTTCGCTTCTCAAAATACACTGGATGAATTCAGCGACTTCAAACCTGCGCATGCGTATAGATGGTGAATGTTACTTCCACATGCCACCGGGCGCGGTTTTGAATATCATTTCTTTCGCGCTTTACATGCTTGTATACATTTCTTCTCAGCCTACCCTCGTGCATTGATTTGTAAGCGAGATAACACCGAATACACGGAACTGAATGCTGATAAGTCTGCGTTTGACGTGTACTTAAATACTGCTCGACACCGACATTTAGGCCTATATGGAGAAGTAAATGGGGAAAAGAAACGAAACTTTCTACAAATGTTTTCTCTACAGAGCCTTGGCTTGAATAAACGGAGCTGAAAAATATCGTTCACGTCACTGTAGAAAGGCGCGGAGGAACTCCTATTCTTCTGGCTGCCCTCTTATTTTGGCAGCAGCTTTCCCCATGTCCACACTTTCTGAATGCACAATGCTCGTCCTGTTAGGTGCGTGGTGGGCATGTTGACCCACAGGCGAACGTGGAAATGTTCTTAGAGAAGCTGCATGAAAAAGAATAAAAACGTATTAGCAACACTGGTGTTTCTATAGCTGAAACCACATTTTTCAATTTGGCGTTTCTTTATTAATATTTGGCTTGAGTAAACAATTAGAATATACAGAGCCTGGTGGGTGAGCAGTAACACTCGGACTCGGCATATCGACGGACGTGGATTCAAATCCCCTTCCGGCTAGTTTTTCATGGCATCCTGAAATCACTCAATTTAAATGCCAGGATGGTTCCTCCTGAAAAGTATGGCCGCATTCCTTCCCATTCCTTGCCTCAGTCCTTTCCCTCTTATAATGATCTCGACGTCGACGAGGCGTAAAGCACTAAGAAAAAAAGATTATAACGTCAGTGGAATTATGAATATCTTCAACAAAAAACACATTTTTGACAAAAACTACAATGTGACTCACAAAATTGCGTGATATTTGTTTATAATTTTAATTAAAATCGTAAATGAAAACAGGAACACGTAAAAAGTTAAACAGTTACCTGAAATTTGTTCTGATTGACTCAGTTTATCGATTTGACCAACGCTACCTACATCTGACAATGTCTTCACCACGAACTGCGATACTATTGATTTACTGCGATATACATCTTCCGTAATACTCAACGATTACTACTCGCAGTTCAATTATTGTTTTCGATTTTTTGAAAGAAAAACCTTTTCTTTGAGAAAGCCACCGAGGCTTGGGCAGTGCGATTTCGCACTACTACCTGCCATTCGGGAGGATCGGGGTCAAACCCGGTTCGGCTATTCTGTCTGAGGTTTTCCGTGGTTTTCCTCAGACACTCTAGGCGAATGCTGGGATGGTTCCCTACAAGGCCACGGCTGACCTTCCATCCCCCTCCCTCCCCGTAGACTAGTAGGCTGAAAAGAATCTCCGTGATTCTCCAGCAGCCCACCTCTCGGCCTTCAGCTGGGAGGAATGAAATAGTAAAAAAAAAATATTTTTGAGAAAGCCCGAAAAAATAATCTCAAGGGCTCTTATTCGTACTATTCTGGGAGGGAGGAGTGCTAACGAACAAGAGAGAACTCTCATACGTTAAAAGTTTCGGTAGTACAATTTTGTTAGTCGGCGGTCTAGTGGATCAGTTGGTCCGAATCCAGATCTCGACTGGAATTTTCACGGTCCTTAAAACTGCCTTTCACCTCTGGTAAAGCTTTGATATAAACTGCAAGTCCACTTCACACGGTAGGGTTACCGGACTAGGTTAAGCGGATTGCGCAAATTAAAGAAAGAAAATAGTTTGTCCTTAGATCTTTAGAACTATACGAAATTATTTTAAGGTGAGTTGTGATTGCTTGTACTGTACCCACGATGACGGATCCTAGCGGCTACGAACGACTTTGTACGTTTCCGTTGATCTGGGACGTTTTAGAAGTCTTGAGAGATCTTCGTTTTGGCAGTGTTACTAATATATCTAGGAATTTCAAACGATGCCACCCAGATCAGCAGTCATTAAGTACAAAGGCAACCAGCCTGTTTCACGTTTCCATTCGTTTGAGTTTTGCCAGCTTCATTGTCTGTGAAGGCTCAGGCAGTCTGTTTGGCAGAGTTTTCCGCTTGTGACTCAGAGCCGCAGCTCTTTCTTTCGCCACAGTGCCAAGAGCTGAGCAGCGCTCAAAAACTACGCCTGCACTGTGTACGTTACCTCAGACCGTCATTTCATTAAACAGTGCGTACTGTAATTGAGTTGAATTACCTTCCTCTGCAGGTTTGATAAAAAAAAAAAAAAGTATTGCGAATGCCTACAGATTTCTTACCGAGTTTACTCCAAATGATAGATTGAAATTTGGTTAAAAACCTTTTCCAGTTATTCGTCAATAAATATGTTATATTTCAAGGCAGGGAAAAAAATAAGACAAATGTTCTGGCATTATCAGGTGCTGCACAATCAGTTAAAAATTTTTGTAAGAGATAGGTCTGAAAAGTTTCGACTACTGGTGAGTCCAATTGATTGGGGCATTCAAGAGAAGCCGGATCAAATCCCCACAAACAATCTAAGTTTAAATAAGAAGGCCATGGCGAAATTGCTTCCCCCTTCCTTGTTCCCAGTCCTCTCACGCCTTTAATTACCTTGACGTCGACGATGCATAAATCTCCCTCCCCCTAAATATCTAGTTATTCCTTTCTGAAACAATAAATAAATTTTGCGGAATGTTGTATTACTATGCAGAATAGTTTACCCAACGGTATTAAAACACATGGTTTCTGATGAAATTATGGTATCGTTTGACAGATTTGATGTGCTCTGCCAAACGTATATAACTTATTCGCTTAAAATGATAATATTTTGACTTACAATTAGTTTTAATTCAACTACTACTGTGTTTTCAGGTTACCGATTAGATTATCTCTTCCTAAAATAATTATTACATTATATTAACTTCACTGTTTAATCTTAATTTTGAGAAACGTATTTCCTCCCCCAAGCCACAGATAATTTATTTAACACTGGACTTCATTCCATCAGGTTCGTTATTTAAATGCAGGCATCGACATTTCAACATCGTTTAAGATATAATTTCGAATTGTTAATCACTATAATTCTTGCTGGACTTGGCTTATGTATCTTTTTTCCAAGAAATTAATTAGGTGTTAGTTTCAAGTGACCTAATTTTTTAAAAAAAATTATTAAAGTTCCCGTGAGGGAGGACGCCAGTTCGAATCCCCGTTGGGGCATCCAGATTTTGGTTTTCCATGGTCCCCCATGCTTCCTTCAAACGGCCATGGCCGAATTCCTTCCCGTTCCTTGTACCCAGCCCTTTCCTGCATCTAATGACCTTGACGTTGACGAGGCGTAAAGCCACAAGAAAAAAGGGAGGGGGGGACTTTTAAATGAATCATTCTGGCACTCGCCATTCAAAATTTTGATAACCCAACGGGATTTCGAACCCACGTCCTTCGGAATGTGAGGACCAGAATAAAGAACTGCTAATACTGTTAGCTATTCACCGAGCGTGGTGAGTGGTAACGCTCTGGCCCCGCATTCGGGAGGATGCGGGTTCGAATCCCCGTCTGGGTATCCATATTTGTGTTTTCCATGGTTTCCCCAAATCAATTCAGATTAATGCCGGGTTGGTTCCTTCAAAAGACCATTAATGGAATCCGCCGTTCCTTGTCACCAGTTGTTTCCCGCCTAGAATTACATCGACGTCAACGAGGCGTAAAACCATAAGTGAAAAAAATTTAGCTTTACTGTGGTAAAATTTTATTCCTTTACTGGCTGTTACTTACTACATCATTATGTGGACTGTGAATATAAAGACCGCTCTCTTAAAAAAAAAAAAAAATAAAATAAAAAAAAAAAAAAAAAATGTGAGAACTGATTCTTAGTTTTGGCCGAATGATAGAACTCTCTGCTAAAGAACGTTAAGTTGAGAACAACTTACATTTTTGCAATTTAAGTAACAAATTATAAAATTCAAACATAGAATATACTTTTTACAAAATTACTTTGCTAACAACATTTGTGCCTTTTCTTCCTATAACAGGAACGTAAAGACTTTCCAGTGCGAGAGGAAACCACTTCCAATTCACTGTGTGAAAAGCATTATCTTTCGTTGTCAATGGCTGTGGTTTGTCGATAGTAGTAGTTAAAGCAGATGCTCTCATGAAACTGCACTCTCTTAAAGCGAAAGCTGTTAGAAATAAGTAATAGGCTATGCCCACGACACAACCCATCAGAATTTGGCTTTCGATTGAATTTATTTGTATTGAAATAACAGCGAGTCGATTTCTGATACAAAATTTTGTAGAAGTTTCGAAGAGGCTTATTCGAAACACCGACGTTAGTCTGTTTCGATATGCTGGGAGTTCGGCAGGGCTCAGAAAATTCTTAGATTCTGTCGCGCAATAGCCGGCGCCATTTTGTTCAGTCATGATGGTAATCGAAATATAGCCAACTTCATTTCCATCATTTTCAGACAGAATGCTCTTGTTGGCGGCAGTTTATTGGTTGATTTTGGTGCTAAAAGAGATCGTTCGATGACCCGAGAGCTCTACCTAAATACTATTTGTGAAATATCACCGAACATATATGAAGTCTGGTCCACTGCCCAGATTAATCGCATGGTCGATTTGATTTCCTTATTTTCAGGCACAATCAACATTTCGCCAGAGAGACGAAAGCAACGTGAACGCCAAAACAAAACGTTGTCATTTCAATCTTTTTCTGACTACAGTATTTACCTGCGCCCTCACTTTTCCGAGCTAGTAAAGTTATCTAAAGTTAACTAATATAAACTTAACACGACGATACACACATGATACAATGGGCATCTTAATATTAGTAATATATTTCATTACATTTCAATGGAGCGCACGCTGCGGTGGCAATTTCCCCACACACCCATCTTTCCCCTTTCCTGCACCCTCCTGTATTTGCCCTCTACAAATTTTAACTATAAATTCTTTCCACCTTTTTTTTTCCTTCCATGCATTATTTTTTATTCTTACACCAATATGCTTCCATACCTCATCACCAATATACGCCTTGTACACTCTCGTGACAATCTCACCCTCCTTCTGTCTTCCAATGAATCCCATTTCAGCTCTTTTAACATACCTGTTACTGATTGCATTCTGCGATAATTTCCATAAACAAATCTAGAAGCCCTCCATTGCACCCTCTCCAACTCCTGCATTTTGTCAAGGAGGCCGGATGGCTTTGGCGCGTGGGGATGAGTGCACCAACCTGCAGCGAATCGTTACCACGACGTCCTCTGCCGTTCCGGAATTCTTCTGCCGCTCCTTACCGCGTTCGGCTGTTGTTACTATCAATTTCCTGACAACACTGCGATTTAATCTACCAGTCGCAGAACTGGTTGGAATGCGGGAAAGTCTTGCGAAAAAGAATTTGCGCCGCGAACATTTAACTTATTTATTGGCCACAAAGTTACACAGAATATGGCCGAGGAGCTGGTCCACTTCGCTTCCAGTTAATAGTAATTTTTCCAGACAGACGACAAAGTTAGTTAGGCAGCGGGGTGACCGTGCGAGAGCCGATGTGAATACTATGATGTTTCCGGGCAAAGAGAGCTCGCGAAGCGTGCCGACCGTCCTCGTAACCTCGGACTCGCGTCAGCGAAGTTCGGAAATTGCCGATTCGCGTCAGCGAATTCCGCGGTCGCAAACAACCGGCGAGCGGTCTGCAGCTCGACCTGCACCTCGCTTAACAAATTCAACTTTAAGTAACGTTAATAATTTTGAGCTCTCACAATTTGATCCTACCATATTCAATCAATGGTCTGACGAAAGTTTTGTAACCTAATTCCTTTACTTCTCCCGCACATTCCCTCATCACTCTCTCCAACAAGTGCAGCATTTTGAAACCTTTTCCTACTAACTGTCCAATGTGTCATGTGCAGTTAAGCTTGTTATCAAATGTAATGCCAAGATATTTACATTTCAGGTATTCAACAAGCAATCTCTCCCTACCTTATAATCATGATCAACCTTTAGTTTTTTATTTGTGTATCTAATAAGAGTCGGTAAACACTTCGACCGGAAACAGTAACTTATGACTTGCGCCAGGCAGTACACAATATTAAATGGATAAGTTGTTTCGTGTTAGTATGCAGCAATTAAATTTGCGGACACTTTATTACTTATTACTCAATTTCCCGTCGTTGCGCCGAGATGATACATACTTTATTTTATCCTGGAACAATGGGATGAAAAATATTTGTAAGAAAACCCGTCCAATGGATTTTGCGTGAATCATGGTCAAAAAATTAGTCAGAGATTTTTTAAAAAAGGTTGATATTCTCTCTGCAGCTTATTAACAGATCCCCTGATACATGTTTCAAAAAATGTTTTCAATCTGCAGACATCGTCACGTTTACTGATGTATTATATGTGTGTATTACTTATCCTTACATAACTATTAGGCTACTGAAATATGACCTGCAAATTTCTCAGTCACGGTTTCGTGATTAGTAAGTGCAGTGCGGTGTCTTCTAGGAACAGGTAGTGATACCCGTGAGTTCGAAGAAATAAAACAAGTGTTTTGCTCTGCGAGCCACTTCTGCGAACGGTAACTTAATTATACAGCATCGGGAAGCGGCAACCAAGCGTGCAGTATCCACGGACTAGCAGCTCCAACTCCCGGGGAATATAGCCATGACCCAAGAACGTAGAGTGAAAAAATGTTTCAGACTGTTTTAATTCCGTCATCTTTAATATTTTACATGTTCCAATATACAATGTTTTACTGTCATCCATTTTTCTTTCCTGTGCTGTTCGTTATCTTTTATCCTATTCAGAGTTTGTATTTTCCGATAGCAGCTATAGTATTTTTTGTCAGATACTAATGAAGCGCGTTGTATTCCTTATACGTTAATTACAATCTCTGTTATGGTTGCAATTTTTTCGAAGCGACTAAAGGTGAACCTTATAATTACGATAAATACACTGATGATCAGACACATTATTACGACATGCTTATTAGCGTGTTGGCCAACCTTCGGAAAGCACTACAACAGCAGTTCAGCGTAGCGTGGATTCTACAAGCGAGGTATCTGCCACCAGATGTCTACCTTGCATTCGGGAGGACGCGTGTTCGAATCGCCGTCCAGACTTGGGTTTTCTATGGTTTCCCCAAATCACTCCAGACGAATGCCGGGATACTTCCTTTAAGACCGAGCGTGGTGATGTAATGGCTAGCGTTCTGGCCTCGCATTCGGGAGGACGGCAGTTCGAATCCCCGTCCGGGCATCCAGATTTGGGTTTTCCATGATTTCCCAAATAACTCCAGGCAAATGCCGGGATGCTTCCTTCAAAAGGCCATGATCGAATACCTTCCCATTCCTTGTCCCCCATCCTTTCCAGTCGCTAAAGACCTCGCTGTTAGAGAGACGTTAAGCAGATAAAAAAACCTTCCTTCAAAAGGCCATGGACTAACTCCTTTGCGTTCCTAGTCCCCAATCCTTTCCGACGTCTACGAGGCGTACATAAATAACAAAAAAAAACATATGTCTATGCACAGATCACGCAATTCGCTAAAATTAGGGAACTGGCGCCCTATATCGTCCCAGATGTGTTCTATCAGGTTGAAATCAGGCGAATTTGGTGGCCAAGACATCAACGCGAGTTAACTGTAATGCCCAAATCATTGTATCACGATTCTAGCATTATGGCACGGACATTAATCCTGCTGAAAGATGCTATCACAGCCTTGGAAGACCTGAATCTCGAAGGGATGCAAGTGGTTGGCAATAATTTTAGTTTAATCCACAAATGCTATACAGTGCCTTCGATCACAACCAGGAAGTTCACGTGAATGTCCCCCATAGCAAAATACTGCCCCCACCGAACTGCGTCCGTAGCATGGTGCATATTTCGAGCAACTGTTCGCATGGAAGACGGCCATCAACCTTGTATAACTAGAAACTACCAGGCGACACGTTTCTATTGATCCATGATTCAATCTCGATGATCTCATACCCAGTGCAATCGTAACTAGCGATATCGTCAGGTCAACATGGGAACACGTTTGCTCCGGAGCCCCATGTTCAACAGTGTGTGCTGGACGGTGTGCTCCGAAACACTTGTGCCTGTGCCAGCATTGTACGGCCCTGTCTAATCTGCTACAGATCGTTCCCTGTCCTGCTTTAAACAGCGGGCAAGCCTCCGACCTCCACGCTATGTGATGAGCCGTGGACGGCAGCCACTCTTTCGCCTACTCGTGGTTTCGCCGTCCTTCAATCTCTTTCAATAAATGCTCATTACAGTACGTAGCACGCGAACAGCCGACCAGCCTCGCCGATTCCGAGATGCTCGTTCGCAGACGCTTAGCCATTACAATCTTTCCTTTATCAGAGTCAATTATGTCATTGTATTTTCCCATTTGCCATACGTATCGTCACTAGAATGGCTCCGCGTATATACTTCCCTTACAGCATAACGTATGAACAACGTTACCAGACTGCGGTGGGCAGTGGTCATAATATTTTTGCTCGTTTGTGTATGCCAGTAGTAAAAGAATTTTGCACCATTATCTTTTCAGACGACCGCGACATTTGGTATACAGAAGTTTTTGAACCCTAATACAAGGGTTTATGTTATATCTCTGCAATTATTTTATATTCAACAAACTGAAGCTATCACTGGAGTGACACACCTTTGAACTAGCAGAAAGTCTGTGACTGATACCCGATCCTCGGTAATATTTAACGGTACCACGCAAATCATTAAATTGATATGGGAAGCACAGAGTCTTAATAAAGTACTGGGAATAACCGTTACTATGAGTTTGAAAAACTGCCAACCATTGACGTAAGAGCGAGCTATCAAGTTAATTGTGCGTGATGGACTGAGAAAGTGGCAACGACATTCACTGAGCACAAAAATAGTACTGCGAATTTGTTTATTTTGAGAATAGTGCTCAGAGAAAATTCATAACAACATCTAATTAACAGAGAATTAACTGAGGATCTGCCGATATTTTCTCGAATTGATTTAACCACACTGTTTGTCATAAATGAAAGGATAATTACACGATCAACTAATTTGTTTTATTTTTTAGGAACACAGAAAACAGACAGGCTTATCTTTCGCGGTTTAAAAGTGCGTTCAAAAAAATCTGAGTCTCAGGTTTGAATCCCAGTGCAGTGAGTATTTTAAAGAGTTTTATTTGTACATGTGAGATACGCTAGGACGACGCTCCATGGTTACAAATCAACATTAAACTGCAATACGCATCAACTTTAATATCTTTCCATAGGTAGTAATACTACACAAATTTGCTTTTGCAAAGCGTGATACTTTGTGTAACTTTGGACTAGTTGAACATGTCACTTTAGTTTCTTTTTTTTTTTCTTTTTTTTTTTTTAAGAATTCATGCGGGAGTAATTGAATGCTTTCTTAACTGATAACTGATAAGATTAACTTCCACTAGCATTAGTTTATACCATTAAATGATTAACTAGTTAAACACGAATACTATTAAGATTTTAGTTAGTATTTTACTCATAATTATTATTAAGTTTTTTTGTTAGTATTACTCTTGATCTTGATTTAGGCCAAATGTTATATAAGTGTTGTATACGGTTAGTTTGTGTAAGGTGTATATTATTTATTGTAAACACCTGGTATGATGTAAGAGAGTGCTTTACAGCCATAATCTTGCCAGGATAAATAAACCTTTAAATAAATAAATAAAATGTGATATTCGGAAATAGAAACCACTTGGAAAACATAGACTGACTTCTCTAACGCGAATTATGCGTGTCAAACAACGAAAATTTATCAGATTACTTATTTCACTATTTTCAACAAGCCTGCTACAAACAGTCCATTTTTATGGCTCCAGTATTTGGTCCATTTTAAGATTAGAGTTAGGCTCAATACGTTTAGGGTTCATCGTAGGTTTCACCAACATTTCAGCCGCACACTCGCAGTCCATCTTGTGTACACACTTTCGTAATTAACCTGAAATGCACACATGAAGTATGCGACACTCTTTGCAAGTTTATAACCCGGTGTCACGATGGAGCTATCTCCTTCGTGCGCTATGTTCTTGTAGTCATGCCGCCAGTGCATGCACGCCCATAACTCCTTAACCCCGACACGACTGAAAACGAGTGACTCGTGAAGGACAGCGCACCTGCAACCGACACGAACAACAACCATTACTGGTAGTGGGCCAGTCACGAAGGCGACAGCAGGAAGCGCAGCTACCTCTGTAAATAACCTTAAAACACTGTAACTACCGCCTCTAAGAGCAGAGTCGTCAACCCCGAAAACGTCGACAGTCATGTTTCCATTACCATGCCAACCGGTCCGTCTGGACTGTCGAACACAGGTCGTAACAGTAGCCTACTATCTCGTTGATTCTTTACTTTATCCAGATTTGGGTTTCCCCAAATCACTCCAGGCGAAAGCCGGGATGCTTCCTTCAAAAAGGCCATGGCCGAATTCCTTCCCGTTCATTGTCCCGGTCCCATCCCGCCTCTAATGATAAGCCTTCGACGAGGCGTAAAGCAGTAGGTAAAAAAAACAAACAAACAAAAAACAAAAACAAACAAACAAACAAACAAACAAACAAACAAACAAAAAACAAAAAACTTTACTATATAAGCTTGGAGAGTGCAGTTTCAGATCATCAGGTGGTTTCCTCAAGTAGTCCACAATTTTACTTGAATATCTAAATAACTTGAGGTTCTTAATAACTAACGAAGCTCTTATTAAATCCCCATTATTTCCGTGTAAAAATTTCGAGAATGATACAAGTTTAAAACGAGGTTGGTGGTTTGTAGTAGAATGAAAGGATAACCGACTTATTTGTTACAATTGATTATTTGTCAACTGAAAATATGTTCTTATCAAAACACAATGTCTTACAAAACAATTAGAAAACAATTCTAGACACGTTAAACGTACTTGTAACACAAACTTTTTTTGATTTTTTTTTTGTCAACCGAAATATTTAGCTGTAATGCGATCACTCCTTACCGAAGCCAATGAAGCCTGGCGGCTTGACTCTGAACTATCGCATACCCGTGACCTTGACTGTTCGTAATTTTACCATTTACGAGTTGAATTTTGAAAAATTACTTTCTTAGTTAATGATGTTACCAAAGCGGAGAACTTAATACCTCATTTATCGCTTTTCACAGGAAAAAAAAAAAAGAAAAAAAACCTTTATAAATAATATATACGATGACGAAGTGTACGCATCGGTATCTTTCTCTAAAGATAATCAAGATACAGGCAAAGTTCACTAAAATGTAACGAAGTTGAAAGCCTGAGTTTGCTACATACAGACCAATATCAACAGGCATGTTGAACCTTTGAGTTCTTTTTCAAATTCGCGTATATTCTTCCTTTATTATTTGCATAATAGGGTAAAGCTCGCTAAACGGTCAGCGAGCGTGGATACTGACAAATTTTTCAAGTGCATTCTGATGAGCATCTTATAAGTTAAAAACAATTTTCTATATAGTAAACTCCCACTGTAGCCTTCGCATTTTTTTTATTTTTTTTCCGTTGCATTTTTCCACAACAGGCAATTGAATGTAAACAGAAAACACGATGATTAATGCAGACTCCCATTGTAAAAATGAACATCGCGTCTCTGCCTCGCATTTTAATATTTTCTATCTCCACCCTGTTTTTGTTGTACTTACAATTACTTCCATATAGCCCGTAAAAAAGGGCGGAAATTATAATTGTTACGAAAAAGTTTCAAAGAAAAGCATAATTTCAAAAATAAATAACAATTGTTTAGTTGTTTGATGTATTTCGTTATTTTTTACGTTTTTGTAAACTTTCTCTGAGCTTTTTAAACTTTACTATTTCTTATCTCTGTCAAAAAATTCTTAGGTTATATTTGACTTGGTTCTACTAACTGCTACAGACAATAGATCGTAAACATAAGATGTTCTTCTCCTAACATGAATTTATGCATTTAATTTACACAAAACATGTGTACATTTAAAAGAACGTCGCATATATATCTCTGACTCGTATCATAATTTTTTTTATCTCTGGCTTTTGTATTTTTATGCTTTTACTTCTTCAGCAGACAATTCCTTTTAACTGGCATCGCAGTTACACTTACATTTAACAATCTAATTGCAAATAAAATCAATGCAGTTATTTATTTGAAATTTCCTGGTTAGCCAAGCAGCGCTATGGTGGCAGTTATTGTAACTAACACTCTGGGCGTTGAAGATTGCCGAGCGATTTAATTCACGTCCAGACAGAACGCATTTTATTAAAGTGGATGGTTTTGTTTTTTGGTGTTACAGTATTAAATTTTGTTTGATCCTGTTCTAGCGTACAATGCGTTCTTGGAGTTTAAGAAACATTATAAACCTAGGTCATTGGCGACCTTCCCAGAGATTTTTCGTTCTCATGTTCACGACGAGTTTCTGGATACGCCATTTCTGCGTAAAGTGTTCGAAGTGATTTGCTGCCTGCTGACAGGTGTGTGTGTGTTGTATGTTTCAGATGGCGGCTGCGACACGCGGGAACCTACCAGCTGCCTCCTAGTCCGTTCCACGTGTGATGCGAGATGCTCTCCTACATGCTCCCGGTGGAGGAGAAGCCGCCGCTGCCCAAGAACATGCAGCTGCAGTTGGAGCTGCGCGGCGTGCGCGCCAGCGCCACAGACAGTAGTGTGAGCACCACCAGCAGCTCCGACACGACGGCCACCAACGCCACCACGGCCACCGCCACGCCCACGCCCACCGCCGAGCACCAGCCGGCGCTCCAGGGGGCGCGCACCCACAAGAACAAGCTCGTACTCAACGGCACCAAGCACCCGCCGCTTAAGAGGTCAGTCACTCAACATTCACATTACACTGATATAGCTCGGCTCAAGGTCGCTGTGCTCTATCCCCACTCCACTGCCCTTACCCCCACAAGGCCACTCTGCTCTATCCCCACTCCGCTGTCCTTACCCTCCAAGGTCACTCTGCTCTATCCCCACTTCGCTGTCCTTACGCTCACAAGGTCACTCTGCTCTATTCCCACTCCGCTGCCCTTACTCTCCTAGGTCGCTCTGCTCTATCCCCACTCCACTGCCCTTACCCCCACAAGGCCACTCTGCTCTATCCCCACTCCGCTGTCCTTACGCTCACAAGGTCACTCTGCTCTATTCCCACTCCGCTGCCCTTACTCTCCAAGGTCTCACTGCTCTGTCCCTACTTCGCTGTCCTTACCCCCACAAGGTCACTCTGTTCTATCCCCACTTCGCTGTACTTACACCCACAAGGTCACTCTGCTCTAGAGATGGGTCGTTCACGAGTGAATCAGTTCTTTAGAGCAATTCTTTTAAAAGAGCGAGTGAGCAGTCGCTCACTAAAAGTGAACGGTAGTTCTTCTAGGTGAGTCGGTCATAAATCGGCTAATTCCGAAGATTAAGGAGAGCTTGTTCACGTGGGTTTTGTGAATTGTAGAGCTAAAAAAAAAAAGGTCTACTAATTGCATCAAAGTCGATTTAAAGGGGATATTTCATCGAAAAGTGGGGGTGTAACCGGATTCTGAGGGGTGAGACCTTAAAAAAAAGGTCTCAAATAAAACTGAGCTAGTGAACCGTTCAAAAGAACTAGTTCTTTTCGTGGAGTGATCAAATGAACACCGCTCTTTTTAGTGAGTCATTTTGCCCACCTCTACTCTGCTCTATCCCCACTTCGCTGTCCTTACACCCACAAGGTCACTCTGCTTCATCCCCACTCCGCTGTCCATACCCTCCAAGGTAACTCTGCTCTATCCCCACTTCGCTGTCCTTACCCCCACATGGCCACTCTACTCCATCCCCACTCCGCTGTCCTTACCCCCCCAAGGTCACTCTGCTCTATCCCCACTCCGCTGTCCTTACCCCCACAAAGTTATTCTGCTCTATCCCCACTTCGCTGCCTTTACTCCCCAAGGTCTCACTGCTCTATCCCCAGTCTACTGTCCTTATTCCTACAAGATCGCTCTACTCTATTTGCACTCCGTTGCACAAGGTCACTGTGCTCTTTCCCCTGCTCCGCTGTCCTTATCCCTACAGTGTCATTCTGCTCTATCCGCACTCCCTTGACCTTAAACCCACAAGGTCACTCTGCTCTATTCCCAATCCGTTATCCTTACCTCCACAAGGTCACTCAGTTCTATCTCCACTCAGTTGCCCTTAACCCTACATAGCGAGGGAAAAGAGTGCCTACTGACAAATATACCAATCACTTGCGTGGTCACAGCGGTCTACATTTAGGCAGCGGGAGGTAGTGCTGAAGTGAGGAGGAGGTCAATGGAAACATGACCTCGAGCCGCTAGTTTGTGAGTGAACAGGGTATAGTATGTGTCGGGTGTTATTGTGTACTGTTTTTCAGAAATGGATATACAAACATGTAGGATGGCGAGGGATCACAGACGAGGCCAATCAAATATAAATAGGCTTATGAAATAGACGAAAGATACTTTAACACTCGTTCATGTGGTAAGGACTTCTCCATAACCTTTTTTTTTTTTACATATTATCACGATGATTAAACAGTTAATAAAGATGCGTTCCACAGTGGAGTCATTAACTAAGTTTCTTGTGCATGAAAATTCTAAATTAGCAGACATATTGCTTGCAATGGTTGGCATTGATTCATGTTGAGAACATCGCTGTACAAGTGTCTTAAGATTTTCTGTCACTCATGCACGTTGTCCCAGAACGGGCTTCGCGACGTACACAACTAAAACGATTTTCTGCCTGAACGATGAACTGTCAGTCTTTGCTTACTATGATTTTCTCTTCGGTGATGCTGCCGTTCCAAGATTTCATTCTGAAACTTTCTGCTTCATAACGTTTGGCATCACGCCACTGATTTCGCGCAGAGGGAAGCTAGACAGCTTTTGGTATTCCTTTCCATAGTTCACATTTGTCATCATGTGTCTGCCATTTGTTCTGACTCCTCAAAAAGGTTTTAAGTGAAAGAACTTTCCCATCCACAAGGTGGTACAAGGCTTCATATTCAAATTTAATAGGTTTTTATGAAGATGAAATTTGAAAAATCGTTTTGAAAAAAAATACGTGACCACTATTTAAAGTTATCTTGCTATTTATTAATCCTGTGCAGAACAATACAATCTACCGGAAGAGATTTGTCGTGGTGCACATCTCCTCTCCTAGATGTTTTTATGCACAAATTTCAAGTCAGTTGGAGTTCCTTTCGTTAGATTCACTGTGTTATTCTGTGACCTTATATTTCTGGGAAACCTCTTACTCGCTTATTTGCTGCAACAACGACATAACTCAAAAATCACAATTTTTCAGGAGATACATATGAGGTTAAAAGTCACATTGTTAGAATTTTCATTGTGTTACTATCTCATAATTCGTGATTTTTTTAGTTATGACGTTGTAGCAAATGAGATGTTGATCATGATATTTATTCATGCTTCGTGAAAAATATGCATAAAAATTAACACGTTATTTATGAAACTGGAATAACTGTGTTATTTTATTCGAAATACTTAAGGCACGAGATCAACACGAGGTATTACGTGGGTAAAGTAGATTAGTGTACTAATATCACTGTTTAGTCCCCTAACGTCTCAGTGCTGTTCAACGCGGAAGTGAAAATGCTGCATAACATCTGGCTGCTCCGACGCCGCATCACCTAAGTGCTAACGAACGAACAGATGATGCTAACCAAGTAGATTCTTCATGTGCCGACAAGCTAATCGCTCGGCTAATCAAATAGACTACACCGGAGTCGGTGAAAGAATGGGTTAAATTATTCCATAGAGCGATATTTTTAAACGAATACGAGGGTTGCCTTTTAAGTTTTTACAAAAAGTGAAACAGAAACGAACAAGTTGGAAACAAAGTATTTTATTGCTATTCAAAATATTCTCCCTTAAGGTCTATACATTTTTTCATACGTTCAAACCAATTCTGGAAACATTTTTTCCACTGTGAATCTGATATTTCAGAAACATGGTTTTGAAAGTCTTCAACAGCTTCTTGAGGTGATGAAAATCGCTGTCCGCTCATCTTTTGTTTGACAGTGGCGAACAAGAAAAAGTAATTAGGCTATAAATCTGGTGAATATGGGCAATGAGATATTTATTCGATGTTTTTTCCTTCAAATATACAGTTATTTGACGTGCTTTATGGGAGCTGGCATTGTCGTGATGAAGAATGATGCGACGTTTTTTGTTTTCCCTTATTTCATCGAAGACCATTGGCAAACAAACTGTTGTATAGCATTCGGCAATAACAGTTCTTCGATCCTCTAATGGAATGGTTGTGACGTGTCCAGTACAACCGAAGAAACAAGCGATCATTTTCTTGGAAGTGCTCCGTGAACGAACAACTTTAGTGGGATTAGGTTCATCGTCAAACACCCAAAGAGTAGATTGTTGTTTGCTTTCTGGTTCATACGAATATATCCAAGTTTCGTCTCCTGTAACAATGTTGTATACGGATTTTTAACGTCCTCGGTCGAATTTTTTCAACATTTGCTGACACCAACCAACATGACCCTTTTTCTGCGCTTCGGTCAAATTATGCGGAATCCATCTGGAACATATTGTAACATAACAAGCGTCTGCGCCATGTAATATCTGTAGCAGACGCCATCTGTTAATAATATATCATCTTTGAGTAGTGGGGAGTCTGTCTTTGACCTCCGTCAGAGAAGGTCGCACAGAGTAACATTTTCGGACTAACAGTTGAAAGTGTGGCGGACTTGGAAAAGTGTATTATGTAGACGTGTAACAAGGAGAAGTTATGATTTGAAATAGAATGTTTTTTTAAGTGACTGCATGGTGTTAAAAGAACGTTAGTGAGTGTGGAGGATTTTGTTGGTATTTAAAACTCTTGTATCCCACGAACTTGTGATCTTCGGAGAAGTTCGATTCCTTATCTTAATTAATAATTTGTGGTGGTATTTTCCGTCGTGTTGTAGGAGCTGAATTTAATGACTAGAATAAAGTTTTGTGTTTAGAAGTTGCTCATAAACTATGAAACAATTTTCATTTCATTAACCCGGCGATAGAATAATACCTAAACAATGGCGACCGCGGCAAAGAACCTTTTATTTAATTAATAAGCATGTATGTGTTCTATAAGTGCCTGAGTAATTTAAAATCAGTATTCAACAGCTAGCCGTCATAGAGACAGTTAGCCTACAATATCTTTCTCACACCTAAATGTTCATGAAAAATCGATTGTATTGCAGTCTGCGATATCCTAAGAGACGCCTCTAACTGTCTGTAAGTCACATGCCGATCTTCTTTGATCATGTTGCGCACAGCATCGATGTTTCTAGGAATGACAACCGATTTTGGCCGACCTTCTCGATATTCATCACTGACGGACGCACGACCATGACGAAATTCTGCAAACCAATTGTAAACAGTCTTCTCTGATGGTGCTTCATTACCAAAAGTTGCACGAAGCGATTCTATGCATTGTTGTTGAGTAAGGCCTTTTTAAAAATCATAAAAAATCATCCAACGTAAGCCTTCACGGGTGATTTCCATTTTTGCACAAACTTGCTTCTTTTATACGTTCACTATCAACAACTTACTCAGTCAATTTCTAAACTGCCACTGGCTTCACAATAACAAACGTCATTGTTCACAAATACAGTGGTGCCACAACTCATTAATGCCACCTATTGTTGGATTGTAAAAACTTAAAAGGCAACCCTCATATCGCTGTATATTTCGAATCATACAATGAAAACCGAGCGTGGTGGGTGAGCGGTTAACGCTGTGGCCTCGCATTCGGGACGACGCAAGTTCAAATCCCCGTCCGGGCATCCACATTTATTTTTTCCACGGTTTCCCAAAATCGCTCCAGGTGTATGCCGGGATGCTTCTTTCAAAAGGCCATGATTGAATTCCTTCTCGTTTTTTGACCCAGTCTCATTCCGCCTCTAATGACCTCGACGTCGACGAGGCGTAAAACCATAAGTAAAAAAAAAAAAAGAATGAAAATTACTGTTATTTTGGATTGGGATCAGTTGCAAAAGGTATCATAGTACCATCATCCCAGCGATGGTACTAGAGCGGCGAAATACACTAAAGTGCCAAAAATCATCGAATAAGAAGATGTAAATATCCAGTTGACGACAGCACCGCGGATACGTATAAATGTGCCGTGCAGTGCAGGGGCTTCCATTTGTATTCTCGTGGATCGTATGAAAAGTTGTCTGACTTGATTATGGCAGCACAACATGAATTAATAGATTCTGAATGCGGAATGGCAGATGACGCTAGACACATAGAGCATTCCATATCGGTAATTGACATTACTCGATCCACAGTGAGCCTGCATTACCTAATGCCATGGACAACGCTGTGGCCGACTACGTCTACTTAATGACCGAGACCAGCGACGTCTGCGTCGAGGGTCAGTGTTGACAGACAGGAAACACTGCGTCAAAGAACAGCACACTCAATGCGGGACGTATGACAGACATATCCATGCGGACAGTGTAATAAAATTTGGCGTTGACGGGATATGGCAGTAGAAGACCAACACATCGAGCTTGGTCAGTGAGTGATAACACTCTGGCCTCGGGTGGACGCGGTTCGAATCCCCATTCGGCCATTTACGTTTCCGTTTTCCATTGTTTCCCAAAATCGCTCTAGCTGAATGTGGCGGTGGTTCCATTAAAAGGCCATTACCAAATTCTTTCACGTTTCTTAACTCCAGGACTTTCCCGCCTTGATTGATCTCGACGACAACGAGGCATATAGCAACAAAAAAAAAAAAAAAAAAAATACTGACGCGAGTGCCTCTGATAACAAAATGCCACCGGCTGCTGTGATTCTTCTGAGCCTATGAACATATCCGTAGATGACTGAGAAAAGGTACGTGGTAAGATTAGTCTTGATTCCATTGGTAAGAGCTGATGGACCCAGGATGTCAGGAAGGCACTGTAAAAGCTCGTTGTCACTCCATAATGGTATGGGCTGTGTTTACATGGAGTGGACTTGGAGCACCGATCAAACTGAACTGATCATCGGTTGGAAATAATTATTTTCAGCTATTTAGAAACCATTTTCAGCCATTCGTGGTGTTAATGTTTCCAAACGACGGTGGACATTTCCATTACCATAATGTGCGATGGCAGCCAGCCAAAATAATTCACGATTGGTTTCAGGAATATTGCTCAATTTCAGCGAATGATTTGGCCATCTACAACGCCAGACATGAATCCCATCAAACATATCTGCACTGGCAACACCTTAGCAATTAGTGACTGCTATATAGGAAGCTTGGCTGAATATTTTTTTGGGGAACTTCAGCTACTCATCGAGTCAATGCCAGATTGGTTTGCTTACTTCGCTGATCAAAGCAGGCCCCAAATGTTATTACGACGTATGCCACGACATATGGCACTTCAGTGAATACTGTTCTTACGGAAACAGAACTGCTTCACCTATTACCTCTGGCGTGTGCAACGAGATAAAATTCCAGTAAAATGTTATGTTTGTACGGTGTTCAGCAGGGAATATAGCGAAACTGCTATATCCTGAATATAATATGAATTTCTTACTTCTCTCTTACATTTATTTGAATATGTTGCTTCTAATTTCACACAATACATTTTTCTCGTAACTGTACGAGACTAGTTCTGATAGTCAAATTGTTTCAACAAATTTCTTGTAAGCTGGTCACATTTCAGCACAAAACTATATTATTAAAATCTAATAACATGAAGTTATGTTTACTCAATCAAAAAGAAAGAAACTGTGATAGAGGAACATACCTCTTTTCGTCTTTCCTCCTTCAGCAACCTCTTTAATATCCGTCATATTGAAATTATTCTCTCCAGTATTGCTCCTTCCTCTTCCCCTCAGAGCAATTCTACCTACAATTTCCCTCCTGCCATCTCCAATACCTCCCTGTTTCTCACATCTGTACTGTTTCCTTTTATGTGAACTCCCGTGCTAGACATACTAAGTCAATGACGCGCAGGGACAGGATGGCTATTTCCTTTATTCCGTATGTATTAGGTCTGATATGTCTAGATCACTTTGATTCCTGCTTGATAACACCGAGCGTGGTGGTGTAACGGCTAGCGTTCTGGCCTCGCATTCGGGAGGACGGTGGTTCGAATCCCCGTCCGGGCATATAGATTTGGGCTTTCCATGGTTTCAAAAATCACTCCAGGCAAATGCCAGGATGCTTCCTTAAAAAGGCCATGGCCGAATTCCTTCTCATTCCTAGCCTCCATCCTTTCCCGTCTCTAAAGACCCCGCTGTTGAGACACGTAAAGCAGTTAAAAAAACGCATGATAACTTTCTTTCACTTTCACATATAATAAAAGATATAGTGAAACCCTTGATCGAACACTTAAGGAGTAATCTTACCAAAACTGCTGTTCTAACATCCAAACCGTTGGATGAAACATAATTACATTAATAATCCCTCATATTAAACGTACTGAAGCGAACTGGAATTCAACCCATGCTATATATAATGTAGTGATACAAAAAGTGCTCCGCCATCTCTTCAGATGAAGAATTTGTGGATGAATACAAATTTCCTTCACCAGCAGCACCAACAACGGCTGGTAGCTGAAATTCAGTAACTGTTCTACGAGGTAGTTATTAGACTTCAATGCCAGTAACCAGTCTGTAGACACTGCTTATTGAGTTATTATACGTTTTATTTCATATATGATAGAGTTAGTAGCTTATCTAAAGAAGTTTCTGTAGTGACTTGGTCCGTAGTGAAGCCATCTTGCTGTTCGTATTTACAGAGTGGTTCACCTTTAAGGTCCTGCGGCATTCTTCTTGAAAAGATCAACAGGTGCTCGATCGTAAATCCGCCAGAGGTCGTTATCCCACCACGATTAATTCCGAGGAAGGCAATCAAAAACGCCCTGTTGAGTAATCTGTTATATATGTTATTACGGTTAGCTGATGTAACAGAGGAACTCCTAAAACAGAACCATGGAATTTTTTACTTACTAACCCATACACATACTGTACAGAATTTATTTTTCAAGATGTACAAGTGCAAAGATTTCCAGATGACATTAAGGCAATGGATAGCAATGGAGGGTGTAGGGATGGTTTAAAGGCTGACAAAAGTGACAGACATTCAAGTGTCTTGTTAGAAATTTATTGTTTGACTGCTACAATTATTAAAGTTAATGAGATATAGAGATTTTTATCCACAAAAAAAAAAACGAAAAATAAAGTTTACAAACTACAACTCTGCTATTATTGGTACAAATGATGTGCCGTAGAACATTATCAATTGATTATGACTGAATGTTTGGAAACAGTAATTTCTAAACCAATCAGATGCTGATTTGAAATTAAATGAACCCGTTTTAACTCTTTGTGTTTCCATAGTATTGCAGTCCCATTCATAGATATTAAAAATTTTATGTAGCTCGAAATTGGCCCTCTTCTTTTTATGCTGTTTAGAAATTTTCTATTGCAAGTTTACGGTTTTATCTTTATCATTTGTATTACTCTTACCACTCGAACTTGTACTGTAGCGATTAATTCAGAGACACATACAGAAACAAAACCGATAACTAGCGAGTTATTGGCTAAAATTTCAATAGCAGTCCAAACAATGAGCGCTATTATACGCTACCAACACGCCGAATGTAAAATTTCTTTTCTTTTATTACTTATCAGCATATTTTTTCTTATAATAAAAAGGGCACAACGGCATGTACGGAATATCATTTTTAGGCTGGATTGAGTCAGAATGTTTAGTCATAAAAATAATGTAATATAATCTTTCGCTGCTTGGGTACAGTTTTATATCTGTATTGCTTTATTCACTTTTCTGATTTATCCACTTTTTCAAAAGCGTTTTCTTCAAGTCTTGCTATGTGTGTAATTACCAGGCTCCTTAGCAACACTTCCCTCACTCGATGACTGCCATATTGCTATTAAGGACATGTTATGTGATACTTGTTGCTCTCGCCTTTTTATGCTCTATTCACTTTCAACTGGCAGCTCAAGGTCACATTCCCCTGGCCCTGCTCCTCACCTCACCTACCTGCCCTTTCGTAGCTCTCCGAGCTGACCGCTGTGTTCGGGTAGACGAGTGACAGATTTCTCGGGTAGATCGAAGGCAGTGGAGTGGGGATAGAGCAGACTAACCTTGAGGCGCCTCTGTTAACTGAACGGGCTGTAGTGGAGAGACATGTATCGATTGCCTCCCAATCACAAAGGTTAGAGCAACTGGAAGCAACGACAGCAGGTGGTGGAATTCCCGAAGCTGACAAATGGTAGCAGTCGATACTTTGGAGGAAAGTTGAGTAAATGATGCACCAAAATATCACTCGAATTACTAGGCAACATTAACACTACGAACGTTTTACAACACTTGAGAAAACTGAACAAGACTAGCGTGACCAAACTGTAGACTACCCGTAGCGCAGAATGGACGGGATTACAAGAATAGCGTGCGGTGGCGTTCCGTAAATACGCCAGTCTCTGCTAGCCTCGCTCTTGGCCGTGGCGGCAGCCGTTCCGACACGCATAGAACTCGATGCCAAAGTGCGAACTCACAGCACGAGACCAGAACGATACTGATCCACTGTTAGATAGCTTCCTCCTTCAAATACGAGTATCAGAATGTGGTGTGGGATTGTCGAAAATCTGTGAAATAAAGCATCAAGCATTTTTGACACATCACGCGCACATAGTTCGACAATTGGTGGAAGATTAATTGTACAATAAACCTCATGAAATGAGAAGATTAGTTCCTGCAGTAGATATTAGTTGAGAACAGAAATTCACAAGGAATGTTTCTCCTGGGTGGGTTTGCTGCCGCCATTCCCCATGTATTCCTAGACAAGTCTCCAGAAGCTCTGGGGGAACTACGCTGACATCAAGCTATGCCCTGAGGTCTAGACTGCCTGGATGGCAAGCGGTGAAGAACCAGTTAATGAGTTAAGCGTCGTTTTCCCTGCCACGTGTTTGATAAATGTATCTGCTTAGGAAATAAGAATATTAAGATTTATTTCATACACTTCCTGGCTGTTTGATGGAAATGAAATAAAATCTGTGTCATAAATCATAATTAAATCTCTTAAGATATTTCAAAATATTTATACGTAAAAACTGAGCGTGCTGGGTGAATTGTAACGCTATGGCCTCGCATTAGGGAGGACGCGGGTTCGAATCTATTCGGCCATACAGATTTTAGTTTTCTATAGTTTCCCCAAATCACTCCAGGCAAATGCTGGTATGGTTCCTTCAAAAGGCCATGACCGTATTCCTTCCCCTTTTCTGCCCCTCCCGTCCTTTCCCGTCTCTACTGCCCTAGACGTCCATGAGGCCTGAAATTTCCTTTTTCATTTTGTCAGTTAATTTACAATCAGTCGAATTTATTGGCTGCTTGTAGCTTCTTGGCAGAAGTGTAGTATAAAAGTAATTCAATACACCTTTAACTCTTAACGAATAATTGTAGGTTGTTGGACTGTTAGCTCATAATATGTTGAAATATCTTAATCAGGATGCTGCATTAAATTACACCTTTCATTTTAAATTTTTTGTTGGTAGAGTGTTAATACAAGCTTCGCTCTACTCTTTCGGTTAAATTTATATAACAAAGCAATAATCTTGGTAACATTAGTCATTTACTTGGCAAAATTTCTTGGTTTAATTAACATTTGTAATAAAATCTGTTTATGACTTTAAGTGACGTAGTTATGTTACTCTTATCACTGTAGAGAAAATTAGAAATCATTTCTTAATTGTAGTACGATCATTGATAAGTCAATCAGTAACCAAATATCAACTTACGCGGGACTATTAACCTTATGCTGGTCAGGTTTAATTAAAATAACTCGCAACAACTTTAGGCGCAGAGTCAAATTGTGACATTGTAGAAATTTAGACACATAAGAAAATTATTTTCGGGAAAAGTAAAAGTTTCCCATGTCTGTGATTTGGAGGAACACTAAACGGGACTGTTAAGCAGTTCTTAATGTGACCTCGCCATCTGATTGTAAGGCATGCGGTCTTTATGCTGCGGACGGCTGCCCCGACGAATGGTTTCTTTAACTCATTCCGCGAGTAGGCTACTCAAAACAGACTAACAGAATCAAGGCAGTCTGTCCTGTACGTTCAGTTTGGAAGAAGAAAAAAGGCCGTTGATTATATTGTAATTTTATTTTAGAAATCTTGTACCGAGCGGGATGGTTGAGCGGTAACGCTCTAGCCTCGCATTCAGAAGGACGCAGATTCGAATCCTCTTCCGGCGATTACGATTTTACATGTTTTCCTGACATTCCTCGAGGCGAATGCCGGGATGGTTTCTTCAGAGGGTCCTGGCCGAATTCCTACCCGTTCCTTGGATCCGATCCTATCCCGCCTTTTTTTTTTTTAACTGTTTACTTCTGAAGTTTGCAGACGAGAATTAAGGGAACTGCGGAAACAGTGACAAATACTTTTTTTTTCAGTGTATTGTATATTTGCTCTTAACCATTTTCACAAGTAATCCCTAAAACAGTAGCTGATCTTAGTCCTATCAGTTGTGAAATAACAGGTCTCTATGTTGATGGGTTTAATCTTTATTTTTATATTGCCAGATGGGATTGAACCAATAGTTTATCAGGAATTAAGTTTTATATGTATTATAATTAATACTTACTACACAGTCTCCCGCCACTGAAAATACCCGTGTATATTTGCTAAATGATAACAGTTTTTGCTCTTAATAAACTGACATACAGACATACAGCAAATTTTAATTACGGTTACTCTCCTGAATTCGCAGTTGACGTTTGGCGGTTGAAATATTTGTAACCAACACATCGTCCTTTCCGAATTCACATTCTGAAGCAAAATTTCATGTTAATTTATCATAATAGGATGCAGTAAAGTCAAATAAATCCTCAGTTGATTCTAATCTCGATCTTGGAAGTCAATCTTTGAGTGTAATGTCACATTGTGTGTAATGTTCGATACCGTTGGATACTTATCTTTTCACCGACGCGAATATATTTATACTATTGTAAGACCGTGACGATGTTTAGGGTTTGGTCAAGGGTCTATAATAGTACTGGTTTTAGGGTTAAATGCCATGACAGGTTTACATGATCTGACTAAAATATGAAGTTGACCTGTGTTTCACCCTTAATAGTTTCCTCTGCCAAATCTGAATAAAAACTATTAGATTTTGTAGAGGCTTGGAAACCATAATTGAAGTATTTAATCATGGATAAAAACGATCTCGCTAAATAACGTATGTGACCTAGCAACAGTGAAGATGCACCCAACGAAAAAAGAAAGAAAACTCGTTTAAAAAATTAGCAACATTTTTACTTTTAATAGCGTTAACACCAAGTCTGATGTCCAGTGTAAATACCTACATACCTAAAGATGGCCGAACAGCCTGACAGTAGTGACTGAAAAATGGCAATGACGGTAAGGGCTTATTCCCTGTTTTTGAAGCGTATATTTTTAACTAATTTGGCGTATTTAATTTTAAAAAAATTGTGCGATAAGCGAACTTATGAAAATTTTTCGGCATTTCATTTCTTCGCAGTTACGTAGCTATTAAATTTTCTCATAATCTTGTATTTCTAGTAACTTCTCTGGCCGCTGGTAATTTGCCAACGTAGACCGGCGTCGGGTACGTCACCGTCAGTTACCACCAAAGCCATCGAATTGAGCGATATGGTAAATCAGTCCTGAAGCAGAAATAAACTCAATATTATTAATTTTTTATTCGAAAAAAGGGAGAATATCTAGCTATTTGATTTTTTGGAAACGGTATATCGTACAAAGCTCGAATACGAATCCCACTATTGTATGAAGCAGGGATTGTAATACGCTTCCAGATATTCAAGTAATATTTGGAGGTGATGTCCTATGCTCATTTAAATAAAAGTCGGTTAGTCGTCCACAAAATTTAATTTAATTTTACTGCGGTAGACCATATACTCCGGTGGCAATTTTTTTTCCATACATATATTTTACCATTTCTTGTTTTTTTTTAATCTTAATCATCAACCTACTTTAGGACTTTACGGATTTTAATTTTAAATTCTTTCCGAGTATTTGCTAAATTATTAAACACTCCCCGCGGTAATTTATTCCTTTTTTTTTTTTTTTTTGTAACTGCTTTACGTCTCTTTTTAACATCGAGGTCTTTAGAGACGGGAAAGCATGGGGGGCAAGGATGGGGGCAAGGAATGGGAAGGAATTCGGCCATGGCCTTTTTGAAGGAAGCATCCCGGCATTTGCCTGGAGTGATTTGGGGAAACCATGGAAAACCCAAATCTGGATGCCCGGAAGGGGATTCGAACCGCCGTCCTCCCGAATGCGAGGTGAGAACGCTAACCGTTACACCGCCCCGCTCGGTAATTTATTCCAATCCCTTACCTATCTACTCCTATATATCTGAAATCAAGGTCTAGCTTTTCTGATGGCCATCTTTTTCCTTCCATATAGCGTGAAACGCGCTTCGCTGTTAACTTCTTTCTTACAATCGTTATTTTAGAACCAGAAATAATTCATATACATATTTTCAATGAAGAAAGGCTCGTTTTATAATAACTCCATTTTAATAACAACGATTCCTAAAGCTAAACCAACACCCGTCATACAATCTACATGGGTTGTTGTTTAAGACTTCCTTTCCGACAAATTGCGGGGTCATGAATTGGTAATCTGATTTCACGAAGCGACGTCTACTTTTCAAGAGGTTTTGAGTTCATCTGTTTGTTAATAATGACCAGCGAGAGGTAACAGGAAATCAAAAGCACATATATTTAATGTTGTCCATGGAATTTTAATCTTTCATTTAACTTTCTTAAATGGTAACTAATCTTATAAAGTTATTGCCTTTTGGTATTAATCAGCCCCGTTACAAGCGCTCCTACTTGTTCTACCAATACCCATCCAATCATCGTTATCAATATACGCCTTGTACACTCCCAGCCTTCATCCTTCTTCTATCTTCCAGTGTTTAGTGTATTCCATTTCAGCTCCTTATTATGCCAGTTACTGAACTATTGTGTGTGGTAACCAAAATGTGGATCCCAGTAATAAAAGTATAGTAACAGCAACAAGCTGAACTGATTTAAGCATTAATGTGAATGTTCTGTTGTTGAACAATCAAATGAAAATACATTGTGTCGAAATATTTTTTGTGAAGACGAAAATTCATCTCTTCTTTACTACCTACGTGAGTTGTCTAAGATTTTTTCCAATGTTTTTTCCTAGACAGGTACTTAATGTTCTTTGGTGTCATCCAAAAAGCCCATTTTATTCCTTGAAACCAAGAGTGGTGGGTGAGCTGTAACGTTCTGACTTCGCATTCGGGAGGACGTAGGTTCAAATACCGGTACGGGAATCCATATTTAGGTTTTTCATGGTTTATCCAAATCACTTCAGGCGAATGCCAGGATGCTTCCTTAAAAATGCCATGTCCAAATTACTTCCTGTTCCACGCCATAAACAAAAAAATATATTTTCCTTGAAGACTAGCATAATTATTTTCCCATTTCTTGTCTTGACTATATTTATAAATCTAAAATTATTTCAGTGCAACATGAAGATGATCACGTTAACGAAATTTGTAGAAACACTGTATGTTCGTATGAAACTGACTTGAACCCGGAAGTTCCTTCCTAAACCCAGTAAATTAAATACATTATTTATTTGATTTGTTTAAAACTCCAAAGGAATTTTAGTATTTTCTTGCTGCTGGCTTTACGCCTCGTCGATGTAGAGGTTATTAGACAGAAAGGAATGGATATAAGGAACGGGAAGGAATCCGGCCGTAGCCTTTTGAAGCAACCATCCCGACTTTCGCCCAAAGTGATTTGAGGAAACCGTGGAAAACCCATATTTAGATGGCCGGACGGGGATTCGAACTCACGTACTACTGAATGCGAGGTTAGAATTTTTTTTTGCCCAATTCGAGTCAATCTGTAAGCTCAAATGAAGCAAATCGATACAGTATGAACACTGTTATAGCCGACCCCGGTAGCGCGGGGCTAGCGAGCTGGCTTCACGTTGCAGGGGTCGCTGGTTCGAGTCCGGCCCAGGGCATGCGTGGTTTTAATTAAGTGTTGGGTCCGTCCTGTGTTGTGTAGTTACTTGTGATAATCAAAAACACGTGAAGATTCTATGAACACAATTGAGAAATAATAGAAACACAGTTGCTGGCTAAATGGCTACAAGGCCTAATGGAAAAAAAACTGTTTATATACAGCATATCATCATACGAAGAATTCACTAGTATTCTGTTTATCAGAATTGAACCATTTAATGGTAATATTTTTTTCCGTATGCAAACGCTATTCGGTTTCTTTGATTGTTTTTCAATCTTTTTTGTGTCTGGCCAAGTAAAATTTAAGTACGTTACTTTAAACAGTGGAAATCTGTTTTTTGTTTAATAGGAACTAGGAGAATACCCTTTGATCGGATTGTTGTAAACATTCTCCATCTCCTTCCACTCTGATCAATTTCCCTACCGTTTTCGATGTATGTACAAAAAAACTGAATAGTTTTACATGTAAATCATTCGTAAGAGAGTAAAAGAGGAGAGGGGTTGACAGTATTTTTCTCTTTGTTTTAAAGTATAAGTATGCACAATTTCATCGAGATTGGTTAAAAACTGTGGATTTCTTTAAAGAACATAAAAACATATAGATCGAATAAAAACTGTGGGTTCGTGTATCGCTCCACTAACTATAAACAATTTAAACTTCCAATTAGAAATTCCCTGTCACTGATTATATGACGGGAACCAGTCCAACGCCAATAAACGGTAAATTTTATGGTCTTCCACTTAGGCCCATTTCCCTACGGTTTTCGAGATTGCACCCTGTAAATTATCCATAATGAGGGTGTTGCGGGAGAGGAGTTAATTTTTGTAAACCAAATGTAGACAATATTTTCTCACTTGTTTTAAGGTATACGTGTGAAAAAGTTTCATCGAGATAGGGCAAAACCTGTGGATTTCTATAAAGAACGAACAAACATACAGAAGTACTTACACATGTGTAAATATGACTTCCTATTTTCGCAACTGACTGCTTTGTTTCAGTGTCTCTGACAAGGTTCTTTTAGTGGCTAAATGCAGTGTATCCTGACTGTTCTCCCTGTGTGGGCCGCTGTGTGTATATCCTCTCGACTCCTGGCTCTCCACCTACTGACTGACAAGTGTTTTCTATCGCTCGCTAAACACAGAACTTGTCTGCGTCAAGCTGTTAATCTCTCCCCGCCCGGCCTCCTCTCAAGATAAATGTAGCAACCTGCGAGGCCACACAAAAACAGGGCCACACGAAATGGGAACAGCAAAGTCACCATGTTGTAGCCATCTGTTTTTTCTGTATCTCTTTTCACAACTTTATGGATGAGAACTGTTTGGTTGTGTGGTTTGATATTTTTCTGGTTACTCGGTGCCCAGGCGATTCTATGATCGCCATTTCAAATCTTATTAACTGCTACTGTGAGGTTTAATTAGTAAAAATAAAATCTGTAGTTAAAAGTAAATTACTCTTTTATTCAGTACATTTTACCTATGTACACATGTCATACATTCGTCTAGAAGATCTACAAATAAAACGAAAACGTAATTTAGTAGCTTATAACGAGATTTTACTAGCAATTTATTACATGGTAGGAGCAAAAATTTGATCTAGCCCTCGCACATAAGAGAAAGGACATTCGTGACCAAATATTCTGGAAACACAGTGATTGCGCCAGTTAGTCTTATTGCAGACTTTCGACTAAAACTAAAAATCAGTGAAATATGTACTTAAAAATTTCCCATTGTTAAAATGCTTTCCAACAATCCATAATTTACAAACATTTATCATAACTGTGTTAAGTTGATCTGAAGTATTGTTTAACTGCAGCTACAAGCTGTGCTCGGTAACTGTGTTATTTTTAAAACCGAATTTACGTCGAATTATTTATGGTTACGCTTGCAAAAATATTTTAAAATATAATTAATAGAAGGGATAATGTTGTACCAATTCAGTTTTACGATACGTCTAAAAACGGTAAGAAGTTTCATGACGTGGTTTTTCTTTCAATTTTGCGTTTTTTTTTTTTTTCAGTAAGAAACGGATGATTTTTTGTCTGATCCACCAGTCACCAGTTTGCTTGTCTCTGCACCCGATAGTAAAAACTGAAATGAATTAATAGTGAGCATGACATTAACCTACATGCTAAGATCACAAGATTGTTTTTTTTTTCTTTTCCGTATACGGATTTTTTAAAAATAATAAGTTTGTTACTGGCCAAGTTCCACAGTTGTTGCATAAATGTTTTAAAACTAAACACCATCTATTAACAATATTGTCTATGAATTACAACTTTTAATTTTAAAGTAGGAAATATATATTATCAAGAGATATCACTAAAACATTACTGAACCTATATGAGTGCGGATTTCACAGTTTTATTATGATTCTACGCGGAAATCAGTTCATAACCTGGACAGGTAGGCGACAAAGATCACAATACATTGAAGATAGACATTTCTTTCGTAACCTGAGCAGATAGATCATTCTAATATCAAATGGGATGGTTTGAATCATTTGCATCTGTGAATGTTATTTGCAGAGTTAGTTTTTTTCTGATTTTGCACTAATACGAGTTTTTCACTATTTTGTGTGTGTGTGTGTGTGTGTGTGTGTGTGTGTATTTCTCCTGCTGCAACTAGTTTATTCATTCGTGGTTAAGTATAACCTTCCACTCCAAACTGCTGTTGTTCGGGTTTGATGAATCGATCACCTTGCAGCGGTTTATTTACTTTTCACACACTGCACTCAACTGCGGTATGTTTAGGCTACGCTGCGGCTGCTTTCGTATCAGCTGTGCGCCACTACTTTTGTTTTCGTGACCATGTGCCGTCTTCTTCATGCTGACGAAAGTATTGAAATGTTTATCTTCAGTTTATTTGCTTTGAAGCTTCGGTTTACCAAATATGTCAACATGGGCTCATTTTGTGCTGAATAGAGTGTCAATATGAATTAATGGATAAGTTTGTTTATTCATTAATTTGTGTTTTTGTTTAATTAAAGCTATCTACATAAATATAAATGTATACCGTTTTTTAATTTAATTGCAATGAAGCACACGCTCCAGTGCCAATTTCCCTACACACCCATCTTCCCCCTATCCTACACCCACCTACATTTGCCCTCTACAAATTTTAACTTTAAATTCTTTTAACGTTTTCGGTACGTTATTCATCATTTCCCTTGGTAACTCATTCGAATCCCTGACACCCTTGCCTAAAAAAGAGAATCTTCCCACATCCATGTGCCTGAAATCGAGTGCCAGCTTGTGGTCATGGTCATCTTTTCCCTTCAATGAACTACTTTTCATACCTACTGCAATCTCTTTCCATGCGTCATCGCCAGTATATGCCCTGTACACTCCCATGACCGTCCTTATCCTCCTCTGTCTTGCAATGAATCCCATTCCAGCTCCTTTATCATATCCGTCACTGATTGCATTTTGCGATAATTTCCATAAACAAATCTAGCAGCCCTATTTTGCACCCTCTCCAACTCCTGTATTTGATACGTAAAATGGGGGTCCCATACTACACTACCATATTCGAGCAATGGTCTGACCAAAGTTTTGTAACCCAATTCCTTTACTTCTCTCGTGCATCCCCTCATCACTCTCTCCAACAAGTGCAGAATTTTAAAACCTTTTCCTACCACCTGTTTAATGTGTCCTGCCCAGTTAAGCTTGTTATCAAATGTAATACCACGATATTTACATTTCAAATCTTCAGGTTGCTTATAATTATTATTTGGATAAATGTCTCATTGTTTGTCGTTGGCAGTTACTTTCTACTACTGTTTTAGAACACATTACCTCAACTCTCCTACAGTATATGGACTAAACGTTGTAGAAGCATCTTAAGTTAGTCAAAACTAAAATCTAAGTAGAATACGACAGATGGGAAATTGCGTCGGAACCAAATCGTTCTTTAAATTATCTTCCTCACAATACTTACTATTTCTTTTGTACAACATTTAAAACATGCAGTTCATAACTGACTTAAAAAAAAAAGAATATTTAATTAAACATATGTCTCTTAAGTAGTAACTTAATACTAAGTAATTTCGTATGGTCTTACGTCAAGATGACAGTTTATATTTGCTGCACATTTCACCTCTGTCATTTTAGGAGCTACAGTTTGATGTGGAATCCGAAACACAGTGATTCCTAGCGTATTCAGGCATAGCCCAGCCTTCTAAAGGGTCTGGCCACATCGAGGCCTTTAATCGCTCAACGATTAACAGTGCATCCAACAACTAAGTAAGAAAATGACAATAATGTTCAGAAGGAATCGTATCGCAGATCTGTTAGATTGATTTTGGGGAGTGTGAAAACGCAAGTCATGATGAGTATGCGAAAGTGATAATCCCTAACGCAAGTCCAGAAAGAGATGTTCAGACTCAGTTTTGCAGCATTATTGTTGGTTAATATTCATACAGAACTGACCAACGTTAAAGGAGGACAGGTGAGCCGTTACTGTCGAGTTGCAAGTGAGCGTGACGCAGTGTCGTCATTGAGCAGGAATGCGGCGAGGTTTTCAGGTTTTGCAGGGTCACTTCCTGGGTCGGAGACCTCTTGTCACTTTGACTGTCACCTAACCTCAACCCACACAGCATGACGGAAGCCGTTAATTCGGAGATGAACGGTACATTTGGCTATTCATCTCCCACACTCTCTTCATAAAGCTCCCACCTTTACCGTTATTGCAAGTAGAAACTTGATATCCGCTAATCTCACCGAGCATGTTGAAGCCCCGCCGTGCTGGACACTGGAGGTACGGCGTTTCCTGGTTCTAACCGCGGTTCTGGTTACGAGGTTTATAATGTTTCTGATGAATCTGTTTAACAGTGTATTCCAGTAATTCTCAACATGAAGTCCACAAAGAGGGTACAGGTGATCCCCAAGCAAAATTTAAAAAAAAAAATTAATTCTAATTGAATAGAACTACCATACAATAAACAAACATAAGTAATAATAATATAATATTATTATTCTGTGTTTATCTTCCGTATAGTCTTTTTCTTTGAAGGTTCATTTTTAAGTATTAAGTGTGCTCACCATATAACTAACTTTCAAGAGTTCACTTCAAATTTCGTAACTGTGTTTCCGTAGGAATTCAAAATTTGTTTTTAGATTTATTGTCATAACAGCAGAATACAATATGTCCCAAATATTAAGGTAAAAAATTAGGCTCATATAACATAGTAATTCCTAAAATTATGTTTGATATTTTACTGTTCCTGTTGTTGAAAATGGTTGAGAAATGCTGGTGTATTCTATTTCCGTTTAGTCAGTATCGGAAGTTCCATTGGCAAAGTAAATTGTGTAGCTCAAGGTATAGAAGGTTTTTAAATCTAACATGTTTGCTTCTTGCTTCATCGACATCTATGTTATTAGATGCTGGAAACAAGGAACAAGAAAAAAATATAAATTAATGTAATCTTTCTTGGCGTTGTTTATTTATAAACGTTTCTCGGGAAACAAACCGAGTGATGTTGTTATTAATGCACAATATTTCGGCGACTTTATTCTCCGTCGCCATCTTCAGGTGCAGTTGCAAGTCTTGAAGTCTGCCTTGAGCGTGTTGTTTGTAAACTGGCATAGGAACGACAGATGTTGTTATGTTGCCTAGCAGCATCTCAGATGTCATTAGACGCCCGCGGAACACAAAAAGCGACTAAGGTGTTGACACATGCGAGAGGCTTCTGGGACAGCGTCATTAAAGAAGCATTTGAAATTCGCCTCGCGTCTGATTTGGTAAACAGGGATTGTGGATTCCAGATAAGTGATGCATGGATTCCTGTAATTGAGGCTGCTCATCACCAACGCTCTGCTTTTTGTGTTCCGCGGGCGTCTAATGACATCTGAGATGCTGCTAGGCAACATAACAACATCTGTCGTTGCTATGCCAGTTTACAAACAACACGCTCAAGGCTGACTTCAAGGCAGACTTCAAGACTTGCAACTGCACCTGAAGATGGCGACGGAGAATAAAGTCGCCGAAATATTGTGCATTAATAACAACATCACTCGGTTTGTTTCCCGAGAAACGTTTATAAAAAAAAAAAAAAAAAACTGCGGTGGAGGCACCGTACAAAGAACTTTTTTTTTTTTTTGATGAGTGCTTTTGAAACTGCAGAAAGACAAAGTGACGAGTTTTGGCGGCAAATATGTTAATGCCGAAAAGTAACAGTAGGTTTGTTATACGCTTATGCCTAAATGAAACATAGTTAAGACTCAGTGTCATCTTTTTTTGTGCTTGAATTATGATACTATCCGGTGGTTCTTTGGCAGCGCATTTTTATTTCAGATATTTCTGTTATGGCTTGTAGTAGACAGCAGAATAGTTTGGCTCACGGTGCCATTAACGTAATGCAAAAATTAGCTCAGCCAAATAAGCAAGAGTTTTTGAAAAAACACATACCTCAATTGATGTTCCTGTCATTCCGATCACGGTGTTTAGGCAGTTTAACCCAATTACTGAAGCGAATGCTGGGTTCGACTTTACAGCCGTCCTAACAAAACTTCTCGTTACATTAAAAGAATTAACACAAAACACATTAGCACTAAGTTTACTTCGTTCGCAGACAGATGACCACACAACCTTCCTTCGTTAGGTCAGATCATCGTTAATGACCTCGTCGTTGACAGGACGTAAAATCACACCAGTTTAAATCCTATTCAACTATTTTTGTACTTTCTTAGAAATAAAAATGTAGCTGAGACAAAAAAATATTTAAAAAAAACCTCTCTTATCTGAGACAGTTTCTTTCTTAGTTTCTGATCCAGAGGTATTCGGGAGAACACGGGTTCGATGTCCAGTCCAGTAACCCAGATTTCGGCTTTCTACCATCCTACAGAAATCACTCCAGGCATACTCCAGAATAGCTCCTTCAAAATGGCATGGCCAAATTTCTTCCCGTTCCTTTTCGCCAGTCTTCTCCCCGCTCTAAGAATCTTCATGTCTACGAGCCGCGAAGGCCTACTACTTTTTCTGAAACGAGCTCTTTCTCTGACCATGATGTGAACCAATCAGGCCTATACATGTTTTGTAGATTCTGTTATTTCTCTCCAGGCTTTGCGGTATTACATTTCCTTTTTTTATAACCTGTTCAGTTGATAGAGGCGATTCAGTCTTCTCTATCCCGACCCCAATTTCGTTGCCCCAACATGCGAAGGATGAATTTGCCACTTGTCTATCTGGAAACAGCTGTCAGCTCGAAGGTATAGGAAGGGAGGGTGTTATGAGGTGCGGAAAGAAGCCAGGGGAACACGATTTTTAACTGTCAGTTGGGAGTGGACAGGATATATAATAATTGTATACCGAGACTGTTTGCAAGAATCACATGTCTTGGTGGCATCGCCTAGTTCTCGCAGTCACAAATTGCAGTTACGCACTACAATTTCATAACCAATGGCTTACGAAAACATCGATTTTATTAAGTTCGAATACAGTTAAGTAAGTTACTAACTTCTCTTACTTGGATCTTGACATGTCCGCTTGAGAGTGATAATTGATTTTTACCTTTAGTATCCCCATTAAAATGTAATGAAATATAGTAAACAACTAGATATTTTGCTTTCTATATTTAGTATAACGTTAAATCTCTTCTGAGAGTGGGATTCGATAAATTCATTTCGTCTAACACCACGGATACGCTACATTACGTCCCTATTGGATTTAAAGTTGGAGTGCCCTACACTTCTATAAAGAACCGATAGGCGGTGTTTAGGAAGGGCCAAGTTTCTTTGCTACTGCCTTTACCACAAATTAATTTTCTACTGCGTCTCCAGTTAACATACTATGGTAATAAGCACCTCAAATTTAATACCAGATATGAAGCTTTCAACCCGTTGAAATCTTTTCTGTACTTTTTAAGTTACACCATATTATGGGTTAAAGAATTTGGTTGTGAGAGTAGATGCTAATTCCCTGCTTCGGTAAGGTGACTTATTGCCATAAAATAAACCTCAGCTTTTCAGTCAGACTATGCCCTCTGGAAACATCACGAATCTATTCAGTAGGTTTTGAGTGATGACAGAACCAACACTCACAACCACATTACAAATTTACAACAGTACTAGCTGCTGCCGACAAGTCCGTTTACGTGGACTAGCTCTGTTCGCCAGCCAGTGACAGTAATTTTTAATAAAATGTTGACTGTACGTTCAGTTAATAGAGATGACTCAATGTCAATCTGTGCTGTCCCATTCCGATATCCTGACCCTTATTTGCGAAGGATAATATTGTTTGCCTGGACACAGCGATCTGCTTGGAGAAGTAGGCAATCGGAGGGGGTTGTGAGGTGAGGAGCGGTGGCAGTGAAACATGACCTTCAGCCGCCAGTTCAGCGTGAACGGGGTATATAATTTTTCTAGCAGAGCTATTTATATTTTAGGTTTATTCAAAAGTGAACTGTACTTCAAACTACCGCTGTTTTCATAAACCCAGGTTCGCATTGTCCATACAAAAGAATGACTGTGTTCAGCCAGAAATTCGTTCTTAACAATTCACGTTGTGTTAAATCTTCTTTGAGAAACTATTAATTCTTTATCACTTTAATATCTGCCATTTAACAGGTTTTGAGGCTGAATATCTGACACTTGAAACAAAGAATCGAAATATGGAATTAGAGTTTATTTGTTTCATACAAGCTTCCACCATTTAGTATGGGAATGGTAAGTCAAATTCAAGTTTCACCATAATCCAAGACAAGTCTCGAAGATCTACGTTGATTAGTATTGCCACACTTATAGGTCATGATGGCTTGTTCTTGGATGACTTAGGCCCACATTGCTATCACTCAACAGGTGCGAGCCACCAGCTTAGATAAATTTTGATTAATATAGTTACGAAAACACCAACAATTGTTACAATTCCACAAATGAAAATCCACTGTTCTGAGCAAATACTAACCGATTTAATAATCTCCGTTACTTCAATCACTTATTTACACTTATATAACACCCAGCCAAACTTGGTAACACGTTCTATAAACTATTACAGCTTCCTAACAATGAAGCAGAAACTGGCGTCGCGTGACATTATCTACTTTCCCAAATCACTCCAGGCAAATGCCGGGATACTTCCTTCAAAAGGCCATGGCCGAATTCCTTTCAATTCCTTGCCCCCCATCCTTTCCCGACTCTAAAGACCTCGTTGTTAAGAGACGTTAAGCAGTTAAAACAAAAATAGACATTATCTACGCGGTGCAACACACCCTCCTCCCTCGCTCGGCCAGCGAACACTTAATATGCGCCAAGCTGTTGTGGGTCAAAGATACTGCAATATAAAATTCTTAAAGATTTTACATTAAAGATACCCCGATTACAATACAAACTACTATCTGTGGAAACCCGAAAATTATACAAGGGGTGATCAAATGAAAAGGTACGAAACGACACGGTCGGTGGGTACAAATGTAGACTTTATTCAAAATATACACCATAGTTCTGAGCACAACGATCCCACCGATGAACAAGCCGCAGGATTCCTTGTTCCCAGAATTCCTGTGGCCGTGACGAGACCCAGTCCTTCACAGCGTCCTTGAGTACGTCGTCCGAGTTGAAGCGCTTCCCTTTCCGGACTGTAGGGCGGATGGTCCAACGTCTCCCACTTGAACTTGGCCTGTTCCATGTGTGTGACTCTGGAGACGTGTAGACGCGAGTTATCATGAATCAGAACCACACCCTCCATGAGCAACCCCGGTCTTTTGTTCTTGATGGACCTGCGTAGGCGTCGGAGTGTCTCACAGTACACATCGGAGTTAATGGTTTTTCTGTGCTCGAGGAATCCTGTCCTCATACGGACTGCCGCATCATTTGTACGCCGCTTTTGATAAGAGCCTCTGCTCTCTACTGCGCATGCGGGCGCCCGCGCATCCACCGATCCCAGTCAGAGACTCCAATCGCATCCCGAGATGTCTCGCTACGTTCTCCCATGGCGGAATATACAAATATTTAACTGTTACGTTTTTAAGTCGTTTCGTACCTTTTCATTTGATCACCCCTTGTATATAACAGGTTACATACATTTGTACAAATATTTAATAAACCTATAATTAACAATTAATAAAATAATAGTATAACAATAATAATTTTTATAATATTAATAACGAGAAATGATTAGATGGGATTGTAATAGTTAGCTGACCAAAGTAGTATGTAACATTATTTTCTGCTCCATCCGCAGTAAACATTCTGGTATACACTTCAATTTTTACTACAGATCATATCCTTTAAATCTGTGAAAATCCAATCAAAATCGGTTTATTAGCTTTTGCGTGTCGCTCTAATAAATACATCACCGTTACAAATTTTGAATAGGTTTAAAACAATCTTCAGACAATGTGTGCAATACGTTCAATGTTTATAGGTGTTAAAAAGTCCCCCCCCCCCTTTCCACCCGCCCTAGTACTGGATACAGAGCTGGAAAGTTGATTGCCACTATGTGTTTAAATTGAAAATGAATTATTACTAATTGGTGAAACAACCCATACTTAACCATTGTTGACATCTAATTAGAATTATTTTTCCATCTTCTTTGTAAATTGCTAGTACTCGTAGGTCTGCAGTGACCCTTTTAAGTGTGTCATATGATTGAGAGCTATTGACTCTGCCTAAGATTTTTCGTTAAAACATTCTCCATTTTTCCAGTCCAGAGGTATGGCTTCATTGAATCATGGGACTGATCGATGCCGTCATTTTTTACCAATTCCATGGAAACTTCTGAAATCTCGCTATCTGCCAGTTTTGGAGCCAGTCATTATGATGTCAAATAACGTCTGGTCTCAACTCACCCTAAGGCCTGATTACCTACAGAGTCACAAAAATTACTCTCTACACATTCACTTCACACTAAATTTACTTTTAACAATTCGTTGAATCAAACGCTTGTCGTTACAAAGACACAAACGTAGTTCTTGAAGGAAGTATGTATTTTCTTTATTACACGTTCTTCAGCACAAATTTATACATTACAGAAAAGCAATTTTGCTCTTTGTTTCTTCATTCCAATAATTAGTTCAAAGCATGTTTTCAGCTCTCATTTAAATATGAAATACCAAGAATATGATAAACGTTCAAGATTACTGAAATTGATTCAATTATATACATTAAAATTTCACGCATGGTAACTTTAACGTGGAAAATTAAAAATAAATTGGTTCTGCTATAAATTAAATTGTATGTATTAATGTTTCATGTATATTTTATTCGGTTTAAAAATGAAGGGGATATAGAATGCGTAAAGCGGTGCGAATTAGTTGAAAGACACAACTTTTCGTTACTTAAATATGAAAATGACACCAGCATAACAGTACTGAAACATTTTTTCGGGGTGGTATGGTTACAGTGAAGTTACCTTTTGAAACTAGAAAATTTTACTAACCTTTTATTTCCGCAATAGTTTTTAGTATTCGTGCTGAACTTCCTGTACATATAAGCACGGGGCTATCGTTCTGTCTGCGCCTGTAGTGTATACAACGCTGTGGTACTCGGCTGTTTGTCCTAAGAGCGTGCAGGCAAACTGAAGATTAGTTCTGTTCGTTGTATACATTTGACGGTCATTAACTTGTGATACAATTTCCAAAAAAAAAAAAAATCTGGAGTAATTGATCCGTATCATAAACTAGAACATTGATAACTGAATCAAGTAAAAGGCAATACTTGTCAATAATACGTGGTGTTGTTCGTTTAACTTAACATACTCTTCTTTCAACTTAATAATTTTTACGTATAAAATTATGTAAATTATATGACCCAGGCTTCTAATAAGACGATAAAGCTCATCCCCGGAAGTTTTTAATACGCAAGTTTTCCGTAATCGTAGTTTTAACACTATAAAATTCGATAAAACATAATTGATTTATGTTTGTCAAGCATGAATATTTGAATTACGTATTTATAAATATTAATGAGGCTGATAGTACACAATTTGGTTACTGTGAAATAATCCTGATTTTATTTTGGTATCTATGAAGTAATTCTTGCTATCGTGTTAATAGCCCTGTAATAATAATGCGGTAGGGAAGAAATGAAATAGACAAGTGGACTTCGAAATGGTTTCTACACTTCAATTTTCGTTGTCCAAAATCAATATTTCTCACAAAAATAAACTTCATTTTTATTACATCAACACTTTGCCAACTTACAAGTAAATCAAAAATCAAGCTATAGTTGTTTTCATAGAACGTAAATTATTTTCTTTACCACATTGTGTTCATTAATATCAATCATTTCTTAGACAAATTTCAGACTCTCACGCGAATACCTTCCAATTGCAAAGTCTTTCTCTCGATTCACGATATGCATTACAGCACACCCTGTTCACACATAAATATATTCTCGATCTCTTGTAACCGAGCGTGGTGGTGTAATGGTTAGCGTTTTGGCCTCGCATTCGGGAGGACGGCGGTTAGAATCCCTGTCCGAGCTTCCAGATTTGGGTTTTCCATGGTTTCCCAAATCATTCCAGGCAATTGCCGGGATGTTTCCTTCAAATTAAGGCCATGGCCGAATTCCTTCCCATTCCTTGCCTCCCGTCCTTTCCCGTCTCTAAAGACCTCGCTGTTAAGAGACGTTAAGCAGATAAAAAAAAAAGAAAAAAATCGACCTCTTATCTTTTAGTGCCACCAACTTGATTTAACACATCTTCACATTCCCCCAACCCCTCCACCAGTTTCAATAACTTAATATGTGGCCTCTTTAGAGTCATGGAAATTTTATGATCTCTAAAGGATATGAAGCTTTATAATCACCACGTATGCTTCAACGAGAGTTTACTGATCTCATTATAATAGAAGCAACTAAGTTTTCCCACCTGTCTACGAAAAATGAAACATGTGTTTTATATGTTAAGCGTATTTTTCTTTGCGGACTATGTAGTTTACGAAGAGAAAGTTGAGGACCATCCCAGCATTCGCCTGATTGCGGGAAACTGCCTAAAGACTGCAATCTAGACAGCCGGTAGGCGGAGGCCGAGATTTTAATCTTGGCCCTTTGCATTCTGTTGACCGTAATTTTTCATCAGAAAACGTCACAGTCAACGTTTATCTGATTTCAGCCGAGAGAAACGTGGCGAACCTCCAGTAACACATTCTGATGTGAGTCTGTTAAACATGAAGCAGGTGGCTAATCTCTGTTGTGCCCTTCCCACGAGGATCTCAGGTGAATACAACTCGTGGAGTCCCCGGCTCATGACTGGCCACATAGCCCATCTGCTGAGGGTAACGTCCGCAGGCTGCTCCTAATTGCCACAGATTCTGCGTCTGCATCCGCTTGCGGGTCATCGCCTCAGCGCATTACCTATCTTCTACTTGCTGTCATTCCCTTCTAAAAACAAGCAAAACTGATTTATAAGAGACCAACAAAAAAATCTGTACATGTCCAGTTTTAATTAATCTGTGGGATTAAGCAGCATATGATGTAAATGTATTATCATCAAATGGCATCTTTGCATTCACAGAAAAACTCTTTAGCTTAGCGGTATTTTAATGGTGATTTATCTTTTACCACCAACCCGTTTGTTCCAAATATTTGTTGTCTAGTGTCACCACTGAGCTTAACTTTATTTTAACCGTTTTCTAGTGTCTCCACTGAGCCGTAAGCTTTATTCTAACCAGACCTCACAAGTTAAACTAGTTCTGATTTACCAAAATTGAATATCATGTTTTAATTTTTTTTAAATTAATGCATAAAATAGAGAATCCCCAAAAAATAAAGTTGAACGAGAATTTTCTTTGTAGTATTAAATGGTTTATGTTTTTTTTAGATCTTTCAAATAAAGAGCTAAATATTTTTTTTCAGTGAATAATAAAGAAATTAGCAATCATTTGCCAATTCCAGATCTTTTTTTTTTCCAGCTCTGTCTCAAAATAATATAAGCTAGGAACGTGAAATTTGTCCCCAATATCGACCATATCTTGTATTTAAAACAATAAAATCTTAAATTATTAAATCTAATAGTTTTTGTAAACTGCGAGAAAAGAATTTTCGATAAGTTTGTCGTATGTTAATAGGGTAGTTTACCTTAAAAAGAAAACCATGCAACTTGATTTGAAAATAATAGAGCAAGTTGTAAGAATAGCGAAGTCTTACAAGAATTAAAAATATTACTTTTAATAAAATAAAAATGCAGCCGCTAGTTGTGTGACGCGAAACACCAATAAAAGCCCGTGGCGTCACGTTACAGCAGATACAAGTTTTGCTCCGTGTGTTAAGCGTCTGTCCACAATCTATGCGTCGTATATTTAAGATTTTAAGTCAATCAATTACTTAGTTCTGGTTACCTATCCATAGAACAAATAATATTGTATTTACCAAAGCAAAAACCTCTAATTCGCCGAAAATTGATGTGACGATACTAGGAACCTTCTGAAAATTCTGGAACGTCAAAACTTTCCTCAAGGTATACGTACTCAAAAACTGAAAGTTTAGTTTTGTGCCAAAAAGTGCACTTATTGTCATATAATTAAGAAAAGTTATATAAGAATGAATTCTTTCAAGGGCGTTGTATTTGAATGTTTGCTTTATAGGATAGAGTTTCAGAAACTTATATAACCTAAAAATAATTGTTATTATAAGATAACATTGTTTTTATAGGACCAATATTAGCATACGCAATATTGCTTAGTTGCTATATGGGAGAGAACGGGGGAATGGGAGCCTACGGATAATAGGAGTCTATCCTGAATAATTTGAATATCGCGTGCTAGAAACCTGCCAGCTTTCTTGAATGCTCCCTAGCCTTATTAAAAGCGGCGGCTCAGTCGCCCTAAGTTTGCAAACCAAACGACATCACGTGTTGTCGGATGTTCGGCTGTAATTTTAGCTGCTATTATCTTAAGCAGATGAGTTTACTATATTGCTTATAAAGTTATCTTAATATACTGTAATGGTTGAGAGATTAATTTACTTTAACGGGCACTATGTAAAACGGGAGGGAAAATTATATTATTTTTTTACTTTTAACAAACGCGTTAACATGTGAGGTAATGAGAGCCATGAGCGAAGGAAAACTGGAGCTTAGCTCTGATTACCCCATAGTTTCCCCTACACCTAAAGTAGGCCACCAAACCCCCAAAAATTCTTATAAAAACAGCATTCGGATATTTTGACTGCTTCACCCTTAAGACAACTGTATGAAGAAAAGGAAGAATAAAAGAAAGAGAAGACAGATAACTATAACGGTCCGCCAAAGAAAAAATCCCCACTTTCTGCAGTAAAAAAAAAAAAAAAAAAGGAAAGCAATAGTGAATGCGATGAGGGGTAAACCACCTAATTGGAAATCTAAGGTTACAAGTCGTTTGTCACAATCTTCATCGATCTTAACTAGTGAAAAGTAATGGTTCATGTGTAATAACCGTTGTTTTGCTTTGCTTAACAGAAGTAGAATCAAATGTCACTCTCATGTCTTGTGAAGTATGTAAAAATGAAGCACATCTGGACTGTGAAGATTGTGGTCATGAACCGTCCTTGATTTGTAAATTTTGTGCTAGGAAACAATAATGTATTTCTAATGTACAAAAAGTAAATGATTAATTTGTAGAGCCACAAGAGTGGAAAAAAATGTATTAATTTTCAATTTTGTCAAGAAAACTAAAATTCTGTGAGTATTGTAGTCTAATTTGGCTAGGGCTCCCATTACCCTATGGAGGGCGGGTAAAGAGAGTCATTTGAGTCAATTTGGTTTTAATTTTTTTTTCAGTGAAGTGTCAGTTTTAGTTTTATTTTACATAGTACGTGGATTAGACATAACCTAAAGTAAAAAAAAAAAATACAAAGATATTTCATTTTTTTCTTTAGTGGGCTCCCATTCCTCGGTTATTCCCTACATAAGTAGATAATGAATTAACAGTAAACATTCGTCGCGACAATATACCTGATGAGAGGATATCTTAATTGTGATGGTATAGTTAAACCTATCAAAATGTAACTGTGTTTCTATTAATCATAGAGAATAGTCAGTAAATCACAGACTTTGTTAATGATGAACAACGCACTCCTAACGGTAGCGACGTTACGAAAATTAGAGACATATTTTGGAAAGAATTGCTCATTTGCTAGATTAGTAATGTACTTGTGTCAGATCATATGGATAATGTTTGACTAATTTCAACAGGTCATAAAGACGTTGGGTTTATGGGCGCACACCATACTCGAGTTCGATAGTGATAATTCATTTATAGATAGACATTTAAGTTTATCACAGAAAAAAATATTAAGGTGCCCAGTTTATTGAACATGATAAATTAAAAAGGAAAAAAAAAAAACTTACATCAAAGTGATCTTGGTCTTCGCAAGAATATATTGAAATTTTTGTAGACAAATAGACTGTATTCCGTCTTGGAATCGTTTGTAATGTAAATAAATAATGTGTTTGGCGTTTTAATTAATGTTTTTCCACACTGATACACTACACACCATCTGTAAACAGTAGAATTCATTTTATCAACAAAATAAGCAAACTACCGCTTTGTTTAAAGCGGCATGATCAGGATACGAAATGCCCAACTAGCGTTTCGTTGCCAATATTCAAATAAACACATTAAAATGTAGAATTTTGCATTGTTCCGATTTTTTTCAATAAATAATAGTTTTTTTGTTATAGTAGACGCACACCTACTGGCTACTGGCTACTTTCCCAAAAATAGTTAAGTACCCTATTCTATTTCCTACACAGTGCTAATATTTCAGATTGCATTGTATCCATGAATATGATAGGTACAACGCATATTAAATTTTAATCGAATTCAACGGTTACACTGGCTGCTCTAGAAGCTTCGCTGCACGGCTTTCAGTGGAATCAATTACATAACAAAAAATTACTGGATCTGTATAGAACCAAGTTGTCTTGTACTCCCAATATTCCTCCTCTGCCACTACTGTGCTTGAAAGCTTTTTCGCACTACTTGATAGTACCATCCGTTCAGAGACTCTCCTTTTCACTTTTGACTGGAACATTTTCTTTTACATTCTTTCTTTACTCCTCGAGATGAAAGTGAAACTATAGAATAAAAGGAAGCCAAATTAGCGGCAGCAGAACAAAATGATAAATGACTGGCTAAGTGTAAAGAAATTTTTAAAGAAATAGTGTGTACAATCATTAAAAAATTAAAGTACAGAAAGAACGAATGAGGTACAGTTATAGAGGATATTGAAGATACGATAGATAAACAGATAAGCTACAAGAAAAGTGGAAGGAATAATGTGCACATCTACTATGCGCTCAACAGACTAAGTGGGCAACAAACATTTATTATGGCATATGAGAAAGACGAAGACATAATGGAAGAATTTATATCTGTACATATAAAAATGAATGTTTGTTTGTCTTCTATGCGTTGCTATACCATTCATCCGATTGCTTTGAAACTCTGGTAAGTTGTTGTTTTGCGCATCTACGAAGGTTCTAAGAAAAACGAAAAAAGAAATCACATCCTCTCCCCAGTTATCCTAATTAAGGAAAAAGTATCTCGAACGGTAGGAAAATCGGCAGAGTGGATGGTGAAACTCTCGAAGCCCATAAAATTGGATGTTCGTTGGCGTTGTAATGGTTCGGATAAAATAATTGCTGACCGTGAAATACGGACTTGAAATTTAAAACATGTTTTGAATATTGTGTCGAAATCCACAAACCCACAGTTTTAAAGTGATGTAACTTCAAAACAAAACAAAAAAAATACTGACTAAAAAGCGCAACCTACTTCCCCCTTTAGCCAACTTAATTTTGCAAATATTCTGTACAAAAACCTCAATATATATCCGAAAAAAAAAAAAAAAAAAAACAACCGCTCTCCAACACCCTCCTTAAGCAATAACTGTCAAGATTTTTTGCAAATACCTCGAAATACCTGGTAGGGAAATCTGCCAAAGTGGATTGTAGTGGAGAATGTTTACGACAAACCTATCAAACGGAATAAAACATCAGAATTTTCAAATCGATTTACCTAGCAACACTGGGTACTCTGCTAAAATTCTATAAATATTAAAAACTATCCTCTATCGTGATACTTTTTCTGCTGACTAAATATCCTTCATTGTTAAGTGAGTTTTATTTCTTGCTGAGAATCTAAATTCAAGGTTGTGTCGTTTTGCTACTAACTGTGACGAATTTCGTATTTTCGACTCTGCTGATAGTTCATTGGTATTCGAAAGAATGGCTGAATTAGAGTAAATCTTTTTGGCCAATCTTTGGGAGAAGTTGTTTGCGTAGCTGTAAATTATGTATTTTGGTTGGAAGATCTCGGATAAGGGTGATGCGCATTATTATGTATTTCTGAAATTATTTATTTCTTACCAACAGCGGAAACATGGCCTGCGGCAACATTGCATACTTATTTCTATTCCAGGACATCAACATGCTCCAAAAATAAGTACTTTCTTCGTAATGCAAAAGATAAAAATATGAAAAAATTTGAAAGCTATATACAAGAAATGTTTATTCGATCCTTTTAAAGTGAATGAAAAAAAATGATTCAAATATTTTCCTTTTATTTTTAATGCGATTAAAAAAAAAAAAAAAAAAAAAAAAAATCCTTTGTTTGAGATTTAAATATGGACTTCAGTTTCTGTACGTTTTTCAAGTGTGAGAGAAACAGAATGATGTTTTTTAGTAGGCTTCTACTTGTCAAAACTGCTAAAATGAAAGGAAAAAAGTTGTCATCCTTGCTTTCCTGTTGTGTCGTAATCAATTAGGACAACTCTGCCAGGGAAGTATATATGATGGCTGGTAGCGCCTGTCTGGCTAACGTCCAGCAGGTTTCAAGCAGCTTGCAGTAGCTACAGAAGTATATCTTGATCTGCAATTACGTAACCAGAAGCTAAAAATTGAATATCTGGTTGCGTATGAGTAAAATATATATTGCACACAACCGAAACATAATTTATTTGTTAATGGTTTAAAAATGAGGAATTCAGTTACAATGTTTCATTCCTGTAGCTATCCTCGTAATTAATATGAAAAAAAATGGAAGGGTGATACCTAAATGTCCTTGATTGCATCATACTCTATAACGATACCGATATTTGGAATTAAAGCACACAATAGTATACAGCATAATTTTGCAAAGCCTAGAACTTTTCAAACTACCATCATAATGCCACTATAAGCCATAGCGTTTTTTGGTTTCTCTGAATTTGTTCCGAGGGTGGTGGTGTAACGGTTAGTGTTCTGGCCTCGCATTCGGGAGGACGGCGGTTCAAATCCCCGTCCGGGCATCAAGATTTGGGTTTTCGATGGTTTCCCAAATCACTCCAGGCAAATGCCGGGATGCTTCCTTCAGAAACGCCATGGCCGAATTCCTTTTCCCATTCCTTGCCCCCCATCCTTTCCCGTCTCTAAAGACCTCGCTGTTAAGAGACGTTAAGCAGTTTAAAAAAATCTGAATGTGTTGTCTTCACGAAGTAGCTTGCGCTGAAAAATCTCGTTACACTCTGAGATTAATCTGTAATTGCTATAACATGCGAACTAAATTTTTTGTTAAAGTATCTAGCATGTTTTTGATCTTAAGGTCTCCTCATAGGTGTGTTAAAGGGTTGTACAGTAACACACATAGTAAAAAATACTAACGGTAGTAAAAATAAAACCTTAAATCTGAATAAATACTGCTTAGAAAAACATAACGAGTTTTAAAATACCGAAAGTTTATGGTCACCTGTTCTGTAATAAATTTGAGAAAGTTATTTTAAATCTCTGTCAAACTAAAATAGAAATTATTGCCTACGGTGACTTCAATAAATATATACTTTTTCTGGAAAGAAACCAAACAGATTATCCCCTAGTAATGCTTAAATCATTCAGCATTTCTGTCTGTAATTTTCTCTACCAGATTACAGTATTACTGTTATCGATAACATTTTCGCAGAGGAAAAATGAATTAGGTAAAAATGGATCAGTTACATTTTTCAGATAAAAATATTCAAATGATTACTCTGTGCTATTTGGAAAAATGAAGTAACTGAGATAAAGGTTTTTAAAAGTTGACAAAATAAACGACAAGTTAATAAAACATTAAATAATGAACTTATGAATGAGGATTGGACCATTACGTATTCAGATAACAGAGTTTAGCACTAGAGTCGATTTTTTCTCAAACATTTGCTGAATATTTGTATAATTTCCCCCAATGAGGTTATTTCCATTCAATAAAATGTAAGAAAAAGTAAATAGGGAACAAAAGATCCTGTAAAACCGAGCGTGGCGAATGAGCGGTGACGTTCTGGCCTCGCATTCGGGAGGTCGTGGGTTCGAATCCCCGTCCGGGCATCCACTTTGGGTTTTCCTTGGTTTCCCCAGATCCCTCCAGGCGAATTCCGAAATGCTTCCTTCTTAAGGCCATGGTCGAATTCCTTCCCGTTCCTAGTCCCCAATCCTTTCCCGCCTCTATAGACCTAGACATCAATGAGGCGTAAAGCCATAAAAAAAAGAACTTGAAAAACACATTTGTTTGCTTTGGGCTTTACGCCTCATCGACACCAAGGTCAGTACAGGATGGGGGATAAATAACGGTAAGGTATTCGGCCATGGCCTTTTGAGAGATCCATCCAAGCATTCGCACGGAGTAATTTGGTAAACCTCTGCCGACATTATCTACCGTTGAGCTTTATAAGCTGCATTTTTTGGCTCCAAATTGTTCGGCAGCTCCTGAGTTGGGTTTCCACTTTGAGCGTGGAGTGGGACGAGGGTCCGGTAGCAATTCGGAATAGCCCCTGCCGTGCGCTTTCCGCCGGTTTAATTTCCTGTCTCACGCTCCGACAGCTTCGGTTACGAGCAGCTCAACAGGACCCCGTGTTGGTGAAACAAGAGCACTTTACAACACTGGCTTGGAAACTCCTCGGCTTCCGCAATAGACTTCGTTGCTAATGGAGTCCGAAGATCTCTTCAAGACAGAACAGCCCAGATTTACGCACTATTACCTCTCACATTTCATTAATTTATTTTCTTAAATAGAAACATCATTTCACATTGTTCTAATCTGACAAATCGTACCTGAAAATTAGTAATATTAGTTTGGAATCGTATAATCAACAGAACAGACGTATTTAAAATAGTAACATTAATTTTCACAAAGACGCATAATTTTTTTTTACTTTACGCCTCGTCGACGACTAAGGTCATTAGAGGCGGGATGGGACTTGGGACAAGGAATTGGAAGGAATTCGGCCATGGCCTTTTTGAAGGAAGCATCCCGGCATTCGCATGGAGTGATTTGGGGAAACCATGGAAAACCCAAATCTGGATGCCCCGACGAGAATTCGAAACCGCGTCCTCCCGAATGCGAGGCCAGAACGTTAACCGTTCACCCACCACGCTCGGTACGCATAAGCTCTCTCTTTGAAACAAAAGGATGTCAGCGAAAAAATTAAGTTGAATGCATTAAAGGCGGGATGGGACTTGGGACTTGGGACAAGGAACGGGAAGGAATTCGGCCATGGCCTTTATGAATGAAGCATCCCGGCATTCGTCTGGAGTGATTTGGGGCAACCATGGAAAACCTAAATCTGGATGCCCGAACGGAGATTCGAAACCGCGTCCTCCCGAATGCGAGGCCAGAACGTTAACTGTTCACCCACCACGCTCGGTACGCATAAGCTCTCTCTTTGAATCATTAAGGATGACAGCGAAACAATTAAGTTGAATGCATCCTATTCTCAGTAAGAGTTCTAATGCGCTGATCGTAGTCGATACGAACATGTTTTCGATAAAATAGCTGCCTCAACATCGTACCAATCAATCAATGGAAATGCACATTGATGGATGGTTCAATGAATTACATAAAGGTAAGAGATGACCTTATATAACAGGTCACTCTAGATATTTCTTCTCAGTTTTAACGCTGGAGATAGAGTTGGGATTTAGCGGGACGTCAATAAAGTGAATTCCTGTGCAGCAATTATTAAGCCAAAAAAACTCCTGTTGTTGATTTTAAAGAAGGTGAATGGGTTTGAATCGATAATAATCATATAACGCTTCGGCGTTTAAGTACACAATTTTCGAGAACTTGCAGATTTAAATTGTTATTACTTTCCGGAAGAGTATGGAGAGACAGCAAATGGGAACATATTTGCCCATGGCATTTTGAAAGAACAGAGTAAAGTTGCATTATAAAACAAACACATGATGTAGAAGTAATTAACATATTATGTTCATTAAATAGAAAAGTCGCTTATTAGGTATCCTATAAGTGCAAATTTAATAACTTTCAGGAGTAGAAACATTTTATTTCATACTATGCAGAAAAGAGAAAAAAATGAGTTTAAATAATGTTTCATTTTGCGAAAGAAAATGATATAAACTCATTTCTGTTTGCGAGTTTCCAATTTGAATGATGTAAATATGTGAAGCATCTTTCTGAAATGGGATAGAATCAGGTTCATCTTTCACTAATTCTTGAAACAGAACGTCAGCGAGAAAAATTGGTAGTCAACAAACTGTAGTTGATATTAGTTTTTATTGCTTTACGTCTTCACGACATTGAGATCATTAGAAGGAGGAAGTGACTGAGAGAAAATATAGAGAATAAATCCAGCCATGTCTTATTAAAGGAATCGTCCCATTATTGGCCTGGAGTTATTTTGGGAAACATTGAAAAATTTAAATCTGGATGGCCGGATTGGAACTTGAACCAACGGCCTCGCGAATGCGAGGCCCGAACGTTACCGCTCACCCATTAAGTTCAGTTTTAGATTAGTATCGGAATATCATGGGATATTTCAGTCCTCAAGATACAGTTTCAATGTTCTTCCCCTTTTTTCCGTGTTGTAGTAGTCAGCACGTTAATATAGATATTGAAATGGAAAACTCAGAATGATTTCAGGTGGTAAAAGAAACATTCTCATTTATTTATATCTGAGGGCTGAGCTAGAGGGTCTTGTTATGAAAATCAGCCGTCGTCAAAAAATGGGAAGACTTCGAAGGTTTATTACTCAGAAACTACAAGTAATAAACCCAAGATAAACCTGCAGTTTGGCCGTCTATGTAGACACTTATTAAGTACCTCAAATAAAGCCTGCCTGCATAATCCTTGTAGTTACCTTGAGGAAAAAGTCCTTCGCGGAACTATTTCGTTGTATCTATTTAATTTCAGATACGAGGTTAAAGGATTGCATTTATTTTTTTATATTTTCCTCACTTTGTTTAAAGTTTCTGCAACCCTGAAGTGGAATTCTAGAAACTCTGAAAAATACTCATATACGCCTTCTATCACCTCTACATTTGACTCGCAACATTTTCCAGCCATAAATTTCCGTATGTTTGGAAATGATAGGAAGTCAAAGGCGTAAAATCTGATGTATAGGATGGGAGATACAACGATTTGTACTCTAGGTGCCTCAGTTCTCTGTTTTCCCATATCCAAAACCCCTATTGTTCTAGTAAAAGTTTTGTTGTTGTTGTGGTTTACTCTCCACTTACTGGTCATGATTGATTGTTCTTGGAGATGATATCAACTTCACCTGTTTCTATACATTGGTTTCATTTGCTGTTGTCGACTCACGTCTCATTAATAGTTATGTATAAACACATAAAAATGGTAGGATCATTTAAAAACAGAACCACCATTATTGAGAAATTCTATGTCGCATTTATTTGTACACTTTTTTTTCTGATATGCCTTCGGCGTCAGCTATATCACATACCTTTATTAGCCGATCGTTCAATACAATAAATACTATGTTGTGCACCTTCACGACATTTTCATCTGTTGCTGTTTTTATTCACCCTTCACGTATATCATGTTCAAGAGATTTACGACCACGTTTAAATTCAGCCGCCCATTTGTTCACTATCGATGATACATATATCAACTTTGGAGGGGTGAATTTCCCTTTGCGATAGGGCGTCAAAAACGACAAGTTTTAGGAAGGAATGATTTTATAAGAGTATACTTGTCTTAGGTTTACAAGCCCGACGTTTTATATAAATCTATTAAAACGTTTGTTTTATTCAAATTTTTTATAGTCTTTTGGGGTGATTTCCTATTATTCTTCTAAACGTAGCCAATTGATGAAACTTTTGAGACTAAAATGTATTGTTATTTCTTTATTTCTAATTATTATTTTATTTAACTTCTTTTTGGGAAGCATATAGTTTTTATGTTTAGTGTTTAATGATTGTTAAAGTGCGCTGGGTTTATTTATATCAGTGTCTGTAATTCGGTCTTGTAGAATCCTTTTGATTATATCCATGTTAAATTTATTTTAACATTAATTTTTATTTAGCACCACATTACTTAAATTTAAAAAGTGATACAAAATATCTGTTTCACAGATCAAGTGGAAAGTTAGTGTTACTACAATAAACAAAGGTCCCCGGTTTGAATCCCTGTCTCTGCGGGAACTTTCATAAGCCCTCAACCTGACCTTCACTTCTGACACAGCTTCCAGTGTAAAGTGAAGTACGCCAGAACGCTTCCGTGGTTCGGATTCCACGTTAAACAGTAGGTCCCCTCTAGGGGTAACAAAACTACTTGTAACAAGGATGTGTACACATCCACAGCAAAATTCAAGCCAAAAAACCAAACAAAGGCTAAAAGTTGTCCTAGATGGCCCAAACGAACATACATATAACATCATAAAAATACATAAATTACTACATTATTTCTATACCAGATCAAAAAGTTGTTCACCCTACCCTCGAAGTCGGTTTGAACGAATATTTTATGTTCTTTCAGCAAAAAATAGTTAGCCTATAGTCTATAGAATCTAATTTCAGTCTGAAGTGATGTAGAGTGTAAAATGGCGTTTTAAAACTACTTGGTGGTTATGAACGGAAAAAATTTCTTATAAAAATCCGTTCATGATTTGGTAATTTCATTTCGTTATAATGGATAACAAGTTTTGAGTAATACATTTAGCTGATAATCAGTTGTTATTTCCTGTGACTGTTAAACTACGTAGTATTATATAGTCTTCCAGTTTAAATTAATTTTTTAATACAGACATTTCCTAAAATTAAAATCATTAATCACTAATCAACATTTCTTATTTTTATTTACTCGTTTTAGAAGCAACTGCAGAAAATGGGAAATTAGATATTTTACAGTGCGGTAAATAAAATTTACCTTACTTTTATTAACTTTTCGAATCAGTGATATTACATTTTCTGTGTCTCATAGCTGACGCTACGAATGGAGGTTAATAAGAGATAAATCGTAACAACATATTAATTCTTCGAACTTAGAGTTAATCTTTTCGTAATTTTAGTCTTCACTCCTCTGTAACTAAAACAAAATAACCTTTTATTAATAATGAGTGATAACGTCAATATACTTATTTTATTAGGGAGCGTGCACAAACTACGTGGCTTGGTCCAGGGGGGAGGGGTTGATTGGAAGGCTACGTTGGGCTACGTGGGGAGAGTGGGGAGGGGGGTTTCGAGCCAGGTCACGGAGCTTTCCTTTCACAACATTTTTCACAGTTAAAATGAGGAACAGAACTCACTGCAGCATGTGAATATTTATTTTCCTCAGTTAATTATCTCCGTATGTAATTTAAAATCGTCTGACAAGAGAAAACAGTACAAAATGTCTTCTGGAATCAAAAGGGAAAAAAGCTACGTGCTTCGTGGGGGGGGGGGGGGGGGTAGAGGCAAAAGCCACGTAGGGCTACGTGGGGGGGAGGGGGGGTTCACAGGAGGCCAAAATGGAGCTACGTGGTTTATGCACGCTCCCTTACATTCAGCTCACTTTCCTTTTTATTCATATAACGAATATTCTCGTACCCTGTCATCTAAAGTGCGGCCAGTTGCTCCAGTATAAACACCCACAATTACTATGAATCTCACAAATCAATAATTATCTTTCACGCAGTTTGACTCCGATTCAAATTTATTTCATTATTACATTATTTTTAAAAGTTTTTTGTGCCGAGCCATCTGTCCCCCTTCATAATTAACCAAAATCTATAAATGCAGTATCAATTTGAAGATTAAGTTTTCTGATTCGATAACATCATTAATTAAGAAAGAAATTTTTCGAAATTCAACTCATAAATGAGAAAATTATAAACAGTCAAGGTCACCGGTATGCGTTAGTTCAGAGAACAGCTACTAGGCTTCGCTGGCGTCTATAAGAAGTCACCGCATTACCGTTAGATAGCAACACCCCATATCACAGAGAGATTTATAAGCCGTGTGTGTTTTCAAGGAAAAGGAGATTTCCTGTTATTTTTGTTTCTGGTATTGCATCAAATAAGACGGTTCTTTTTTCACCCTATCACATACTGCCAACCTTTCTATTTATCCTAAACCATTCGAGAAATTTTCACACTGGCCGTCTAGTACTTTAATAAGTCTCAAACGTAATAAAAAATAAATTTACCACCAGTTTGTACTCTCTCACATTTTTTTATAAAAATTACCGTTATTAAAATAACTCTCCTTCAAATGATCTTTGTCGCTAACGATTCTACTCTTCATACTTCGAATTTAGACATCAGCGTCAATACATCTTTTCAGTTAATGTCATTAATGTCTGCTTCATTCAGACAAACTACAATTATTCCTCGTGTTCAACGTATCAATTAAGTTGATTGCCATCTGTCACGTTGCACTAAATTCTGTTTCTTTGAAGTCCCGTTACTTCAGACGTAACTGTTAGTCTGGTATGCGTCGGTATTAATGTCGCTCAAGTTGCCGGGATGAGGTATGACGAAATCAGCAGGAATTCACGCACGGTATTTTCGCCGTGCTTTGAGCTATTACCCAAACATCAGTGACAGACGGCGTGGCAGCCCTGGCACGAAACCGAAAAAACATTCACCGCGTGACGAACGCCGTGGAGTCACGCCACGGGCAACAGGTGTGGAACCCAGCCAACCTCACATACCTCACTCAAACTTTGCACATCCGCTCAGTATTCATTACTTATAATTATTGACGTGAATGCGAAAATAGATACATTTCCAGGATTTGTGACGAAGACTGACAGGGAGGAATGTACAGGGCGTCCGCAGGGAAACGCAACCCACTGTTAGCGCTACAAGGAAGAAACTGCTCCCGGCGAGCGAGCGGACAGCTTCCGGCATTGTTCGACCGTCGGCCGCGGACTATTTCATAATAATTACGCTTCATAAACTTGTATGTGCTAAGCATTTAAATGTGACGTAATTCATTAGCTTACCTTATAAAAGATGCTGGAAGTGTTGACCCTCTTGTGTAATGCACATTTCACATCTTCTGAACATATTTCGAGACACACGCTGCCCTAACTGATTAATGATTTTTTGGGTGACTGTTATAGTCGAAAAGCGATATCGTCAATTTTCTCCTCTGTGACAATACGGTTGACCGACAGTCTCTTTTTGTTAAGAAATGAACCCGTTTCTCTTACTTTTTTTAACCAGACGCAGAATTGTTGATTTAGCTGGCAGTAAAGCGCCAGGAAATTCGCGACGAAATTTACTGCGACACTTTTTAAACGACTTCTTCTTCACATATGTATCGTAGAGAAATATTCTTTGTTGCAAACTGTAACGTACCATAATTTTACTCACACTCAAACACGGTACAGATTAGTAAGAGTATGAAGCCCCAAACTAGCCAAACCGCAAAGAAACGTTTATTCACAACACTGATTAATAAGAGACTGAAGTCACAAACTAGCCACAATGCAAAGAAACCGTTCTTAACAATGTAAGGGTCCCATTATACTGTGTCACTGCACTGTTGGGGCAGCGGAGGTGTTAAACAGTGCGGTGATTCACGGTGCCGTGTGGCGGGAATTGCTGGCACTACTGACCGACCAAGTTGCCGACGGCAACAGACTGGGAGGGTAGCGTTTTCCGGCGAACGCCCTGTACAACTAAAAAACATATGTTTAGAAAATACTTGGCCAACTCGTAAATGTGAGCTGAGATGTAAGTCCAGAAATTTTTCGTCGCATCATTTTTTTAATTATTATTATTTTTTACTTATGGCTTTACGCCTCGTCGATTTCGAAGTAATTAGAGGCGGGATGGAGCTGAGGACAAGCAACCGGAAGGAATTCGGCAATGTCATTTTCAAGGAAGTATCCCGGCATTCGCCTAGAGTGATTTGGGGAAACCATGGAAAACCCAAATCTGGATGCCTCGACAGGGATTCGACCGTCGTCCTTCCGAATGCGGGGCCAGAGCGTTAACAGCTCTCCCACCACGCTCAGTCGCATCAAGCTGGGATAACAAGCTTGTGGAATGCATTAAATTATCGTCAAATGTAATATGTCTACAAAACTAAAGGGACCAGTGCATACTTCCTCTGGTGACCTACGGTTGTATTAAAGACCTGGACACTAAGCAAATTTTGCGAAATGAAAACTTCTAACATCACAGTGAGCTATGGAATGGTCAATGCTATGTTTGACTAGCAAAGGCAAGAAGACAGCAAGCAACATTAGATCAGTCGCAGGGGTGACAGACATCTTGCAGAAGACAGCCTCATTGAAGAAGCAATGGGCCGACGATGTTGCTGGGAATAAGGACCAAAGATGGACAGAAGCTGTGTTAGAGTGGAGCCGAAGAGATCATCAGAGACCGACAGGAAAACCACCAGACTAATGGGACGTGGATATACTCAAGGTTGTTGGAGTTAACTGGCAGAGGAATGTCCAAGATCGTTTGATCTGGAGAAGACTCCCCAAGCTCTACCTGGCAACATCATTTAATGTTTGAACTGGCTGATGATGATGACCTACTGTTTTGTAGTTATGGGAAGACTTTGAAATGTAACTACACGCTATAACACAAAAATTAAGGTAGAGTAGGATATCCTTTGCGACCCAGTATCTGGCATTATAACTAAACCGCTTCAGTGTACCCTCTCTATTAGCCAGTGCTTCAATTTTCTGTGCCTAGTCTCTGTTTTTAAAGCAATAACTTCTATGGCGGCACTTCGATTGAGCTGTGAACTTGCTAGGATGAAATATCAGTGCGTCACGGTGGTGAGACACGCAATGGCGCATGCTCAGCCGGCTTGCTTTTTTATCCCAATGGCTGTTGATATGTTGTTAGTTTAAGTACATTTATTTGTCTTTAACAAGAATAACTGGATAATCACACACAAGAACCTCTATACTCAGGTGTCCACCTCTGTTATAAATTAAATAACCATTGTTCAACATACTGTAAATTACCATAAATAAATTATCAGTTATATGAATTAATGATGGGTTGGATCACGAACACCGTTGTACCTACCGTTTTACATAATTTGCTGCATAAGTAAAATTAATTAGCTTTATAACAATGATATGCAAACAAATTAAAACAAGCGCTCAGCAAATCAAATACCATCTTGAAGAGTTGGCGTCTGCCACGTTCGATGGAGTCAAGAAAATCGAATTGTGACAGTTGGTTGACGTAATGTCTTCACTTAAAAATGCTTAGTCAGTATTTCACAGAATTCATAACTAAGCCCTTCATACGAGTTTGTACTATCAATTGCGGAACCCAATTTTTCGTCGTCGGAGACAATCGCTCCAACACGCCTACAAGTCCTACCAAACTACCCAAGAATTAGTACCCCATACTTGACTAATTTTTTGGAGAGTAATCAGTATTGTACCTGTGCGTTTGCTATAACCAAAAAAAAAAAAAAAAAATCATTTCTGAAAAAAAAAACGGAAAATGCAAAATTTTGCATTTTTATACACTAATTTGAATTTGGTGACCGAGCGTGGCGGTGTAACGGTTAACGTTCTCGGCTCGCATTCGGGAGGACGGCGTTTCGAATCCCCGTCCGGGCATCGAGATTTGGGTTTTCCATGGTTTCCCAAATCACTCCAGGCAAATGCCGGGATGCTTCCTTCAAAAGGCCATGGCCGAATTCCTTCCCATTCCTTGCCCCCATCTTTGCCCCCCATCCTTTCCCGTCTCTAAAGACCTCGCTGTTGAGAGACGTAAAGCAGTTAAAAAAAATGAATTTGGCGCCAAAACGCCCGCAGCTTACGTTTCGTCTCTTGTGACGTCACATCTCTTGTTGGCCCCCGTGGTCACCACTCGGGAATGCCGCAGTGTACCTATTGTCCCCATCGGCTGGTCTGAACGGGATACAGCGTCGAGCTTTACGAATGTATCTAAATTTATACTGTAGTGTGCCTGCTCACAGGCAATACACTACGATACGGACACTGTCCACAAGTGCTGGACACTGAATCCCGCCGGATGCTGTATCGACCTGACATTGAATAATGACGGACTGGTTGGATGAGAATTAAGGTTGAGTGCCCACTCTCATCAGCTAACCACCTTCATAGAGAATCAAATTCTGTCCCAAATAATCGTGAACCTTTGCTAAGGGAGCGTCCATAAACTACGTAGCCCAATTTTGGCCTCCTGTGACCTCCCCTCCCTTCCTCCCTCATAGCCTGATGTGCCTTTTGCTTCTATCCCCCCAAACCCCCGCGTGGCACATACCTTTTTTCCTTATTGATTCTAAAGGACATCTTTTTTTCTCTTGACAGACTATCATAAATTTCATACGGAGATTATTAAATGATGCAAATAAATATTACATGCTGTTGTGTGTGCTGTAACTTATTTTCACTGTGACAAATAATACGAATTAATAGCTACGTGGCTTGGCTCTGAACCACCACCCCCTTCCCCTTCACGTAGCCCAGCGTAGATTTCTACCTAACCTCTCTCCCTCCTAGATCAAGCCACGTAATTTATGAACAATCCCTAACCCACTGTACGCCATTTCCCACGGTTGTGCAACATGGTAAATTTATCAATGACTTGTAGGATGGCAGGTAGGAAAGTTCCTCGTTAATCCTTTTTTTTTTCTTTTTTATCTGGTTGTACGAATTCCACAAACAAGAAAGGCTGTCTGGAAAGAACTACCTGTCTCGTTCGATTTTGTTATATAAATATCCAGGAGGACCACCGAATATCAACAGAAGTCGAACAATTCTGAAGTTCGAATTCGTGGGTTTATGGAGGTCTACAGGTTATATTCTGTGTCTGTAGTAATACAGCTGGACGAAAAGCGAGTTCTGTTTTCCGTGCTCGCTTAAACCTCTGCTCTTTACGTGGGCGCGTTTTAATTTTGTGGCTCACCACAGGCTTAAGATTTAATAGCGACAAATGAAACTCTGCTTTCTGTGCGGTTGGTAAATGGTCTGCGGAAACCGCCACATTCAGAATACTGGGTGTGGCGCAGACTAGCAGTTTAACGCTTGACAAGTATTGTTCTGTGCATGCAGCCACTGAAGCGAAATTTATTAAATGCGACTCGCAGAGTTAAAGACCTTCATTCTAGCTCCTCTCTGCAAATAAGTTTGTATGAGAAGTTTGCATTTAAATTGCGTAGAAATAATTTTCTTTACTTGAGAAAGTATATAATTTTTATTCCGACGATGGGAAAAATAATTCATATTTAGAAAACATTTTACTGTAGTGTATTTGATAAGGTATGAGGATAAGAAAGAGGGTCGTAAGTAAATGATTATACACTGGATCACAAACTTAATCATGTATAGTGATTTACGACACACAATATTCTTTTGAAGTGAGACAAAAATAATACAACAAATTGAGATGCGTAGTTTTAAGTCATTCAGTTTGCTCACCAGTTGCTTCAATGAGCTGCTAGATATTGCTGCAGTACAATCTAAGAGGGCATTCGATTCTAATGTGGATTGTTTGCTGTTTGTTTCCAAAGTCAAAAGAAGAATTCTCTACTATTCCCTTCTTGTACATCCCGACCGTAGCCTGTTCTCACGCCCTTAAGCAACCCTCATATTTTCTTGAGTAGATTGAATCCAGGAGGTTGCATTGTCTTCAATTAGGGCGACGGCATCACGGTTTCATTTGCTCGTCATGCTTCGTTTCTGTTGAACCGAATTCAGACCAGTGTCTCACCCAATTTACAAGGAAGATTCCTTGATTTTAATATATTCCGACATTCATGTATACGGTCCTGTTGCATTGGAAGCTGTAGGTTCCTTAAACATTTTTGGACTGTTGTCTTCGAAGATGTGGAGGAGAAATGTTAGAAAGAACAGATAGTCATTCTGTCGGAGTAAGTCTTATAGTTTCAGAAAGTTTTCTCATTGTGCCATTCAGCTGTTGGTGTGACTGCTATTGGACTGCAGTTTTCAGCAGCTGGCTACAATAAGACAAGAGATGATGTTCTGAAAGCTGGTACATTTGCTTCCCAACTCGCTCCAGGAAATTTGTGAAGGATTTTATTTCATTTTTTTATTTACTTTACAGCGCGTAATCTTTGTAGGTCACTAACCGGTACAAAATTTCATCTACCGAGCATGGTGAGTAACCGGTAACACTCTGGCCTCGCATTTGAGAGAACGCTGGTTCGAATCTCCGACCGATCATCCAGATATCAATGGTTTCTCGAAATCATTCAAGGCAAATTTCGGTATGGTTCCTTCAAAAGGTCATGGCCAAATTCCTTCCCATTCCTTGCCTCTAATGACCTGAGCGTCGGGAAGGTGCAGAGGGATAACCGAAAAAACTTCACCTAAGAAATTTTTGGAGAATATTGTATTCCAGTAATTGGTTTCTGAATTTTATTTGAGGTCTTGTAAGATTTTCTATCAGGTGAAAGGAGCTGACTTTTGTCTTACATAAGTATACATAACATTTGCCAGGTGTTGAAGTATTCGTTCAGTTTTTGAAGATCTTCTGTGAGAATTTCTCTAGATTGTGCTGTCATTAGCGTATAGAAGCAAAAGGCACGTCGGGATACGAGGGAGGGAGGGGGGTTCACAGGAGGCCAAGATCGAGCTACATGGTTTATGGACGCTCCTTGGGGAGAAGAATGAAAAATAGTTATAAAGCGCAAACAGGTTTAATCAAGTCTCCGGTAAGGAAACATGCACCGAAAGCTGTCCGATGCAAGGTTACGGACGCCTCCGCACGTAACATGTTTCTCTCGGCCAAGGTGAGTGTAATATTCCAATATTATCTTTGTCCGTACGTGCGGTATATACTAACTACTGCAGTCCACGCTCCAGGTGCTGATTCTAAAGACTGAGTGAATAGAAGTGGAGCCAATACGGTCTCTGACAACGTTTTTTCTCGTTACCTCCCTTTAATTTAACCCAACATTTCTCTACTCTCAGTTCTAGTGCTAACTGATCAGAGATCTTTATTCTATCACGTTTGTCACTTTAACTTTTTCGTCGTCTTTGCCTCAACCGTTTTGTAACAATTCTCCTCTTGCATTCTACGTACTAGGCACGTTCTTAGTTATCTTATTTATTAACATTGCTTTTCAATTGGTGTTGCACCTGTGAAAAAAAATTCCATTTCCCAATCTCAAGATCCAGAATCATATCTGTTATTGTTTCTAAAATTCCTAAACAAAATAGTTTCTTCACCAAATATTTCTGCATGTTCATAGCGTACTTCACCGATAGACTCGATTTTGAACTTACATAAAATATCATAGACGCCATACTACATTTTTTGTTTTTTTTTACTTAATTGTATTCAAACACCACTTCAGTTGCATATATTGGTTACAAAATTTCCTGGATAGAATATTATTTTCTGTCTGTTCCTCTACGAGTTTCCTGACCCCTAAGTCAAAATTAAACAAGCTTGCTATGTTTATAGATCCTTTCACAAACTCCTTTTTGACTAAATACTTCCATAAAGCTTTTATTTCGTAATTATCAATCCACTTAACCGTTAGTATGCTTCAAGGCCACTAGAGTCAAGTTGGTTTTCCTTTTTCTCCAGTTCATAAAATTCAAGCAGCACTTCACAGCGCATTTATATTCATAGACGCTGTTTCAAAAGTTATTATGTACACTGTAATGATTCCTTGGTTAATTTTTTTTCTCTCGTCGAAGCTATGCATGCGAAAACCCAGATTTAAGTTTTTCTATTTCCAAATAGTATCAGAATTTTGGCGGTATCTAGAGGATTATCCGCATTTCCAAGTTTAGCTTCTTTATGAGGTGGTAACTGACCCCTAATTTCCCGAAATTTATTTTATATTTCATTTTTCCACTTTTGAGTGACTATTAAAAAAAAAAAAACCTTCAAAAATAGCTTTTAGTTCTCAATTCTCACAGTAGTTAGTTTTGTTTTTCTCTGGAAAAATTTAAACACTTTTGCAGTATGCAGCACTAAAGTAGCTTGGATGCAGATAGTAGTATGAACCGGCGTACCGAAACCTTTCATTCATTTATTTTAATATCGTTCACCAAGTGAAATTTACCATTTTCCTTTGTTCGATAAAACAAAAATGTGAAAACTGCCCTTATTCAGGTATGTAATATACGCTCAACAAAGGTAGATAGTCATATCAAGCCTAGGAGAGTTGTTTCGAAAGTTTAGTTACGAAGAAAAATCTTCCACATCCTCTGGCTTTGAACCAAGAACATTTGGGTTGTAGTCAGCTACACGACTGTGTGAACCATTAGTCAGATCTGTCTCTTATTCTTCCGCAAATGAATTGGTTTGATGTAGTTCTGATTTGAACAATTGGTTTTCTTATTTCAGAGTACTTCAGTTAGGATAATATAAAAGCTAAGCTTGGTATTCAACTCGAAGGTTTGTTGGATGCTCCCGAAGGAGGTATACTTAGGTTGGTATTGGAGATAGTTCCTTTTCTGCTTAGCTGAGCTAACCCGGTAATCCTACTTGGAGTTTTAACATTTAATCAGAACCAAGGAAGCGTTCTGGTGTGTTTCATATTAGACAGCAAACTATGCCAGAGGGGAAGCTCGGGTGAAGGGCCTATGAAAATACTCGCCGAGACAAGGAATCGAACCGTGGTCTTTAACCACTGAACCACCAGGCCGCTTATGATAACATAACCGTATAAACATTGATGTCGAGGCCATAGAAAGGCAGGCTCTAAACTCAATCGTCAGACGATGTACAATTTAAAACTTGAATACTTTCATTACAAATGTTGTCTGATGATATTACATTCTTCTGTAAAAGTTAATAGCTACATGACACATGGGTTTATCAACGAAAGACGAAAACGTCTAAACTGGAAGTTAAACTTCTCATATTGTACGATAGTTTCAGTAGCTGCTCCCCCTTTTAGAGTTGCGTTTTGAATGAAGGGTAGGGAGGATTATCAAAGACTGGGAAGCACCAGATGTGACGAATCAATAAAGATGCCTTGTGGAGGACTGAGGAAGCGAAAAACGGTTAAAATAAAGGTTGAAAGTGTGTTCGACAGTTAAGGACTAGCAGCTATGAAAAGTATCACGGAAATACAGTCGTCAGAGCAATGACAGTTAAAGTAATGAGGTCTGAGAATCATTGAGTCAGTCGTAAAGGAATGTGATCAGTGCTACTGTAATCAAAGAGCACTGTTGGATCTTCATAGGTCAGTACAATCCGATAGTTGCATAAAATAGTCAGCACTTCTCGTATAGACAATTAGCAAGTTATCAGTGGTTCAAAGATTTAAGTTATGCGAAAACTAGATCTACTTTGTAGAAAAAAAGTGTTGATCGTGTACGGTTGGCGTGACTACCTGATAAGAATATTTTTCTGTCTAGTCTAACAGTTGTAATTAGACGCGGCGGCCAAGGAAAGCTGTAAAGGAGCACTAACTCGTAGCTCCTTTCACATACCTTGCGTGCCCGATAATTAATAGATACTAATTGAAACGCCCGTCAAAAATAACTAGTATCACCAATGGTGGTAGTAAGAATTTGCACTAGAAAAGTTTCTAAGTAAAAATGAATAAAAATTAATAATTATCTTTTTTATTGATATTTTTCGTGATGTGAGTAAACTTTCTCTAATTTGATTCTGGGTATATTTGGCTAGGATGTTTTTAAACAAAGGCATTTAATGTTATATGACGGAAGTTTTTATTGTTGTCAAGTATAGTTACAAAAACGAATAAGTATTATTTATTTGATTGGTATATTTCGTAAGTACCTACGTTTGCTGTAAATTTTCTCCGAGTTTTAATAACTTCCCTGTTTCTACCTTCTGTCCAAAAAAATTCTTAGGCTACATTGTCACCTCGTTCAAGTTATTGCTACAGCTTACATGAATTCCTGCATCTAGCCGTAGTAAATTAACAATAATCAACATCTAAATATAAACGAACATTGCAATGTTTTTTAAATCTCTGCCTCGTATTATAATTTATTATTTCTTCCCTTCGTATTTTCGTGCAGTTACATCCTCACCAGACAGTTGCCTTTTATCTAGCTTCGCAGTTACGTTGCCTTTTAATAATACAAGTGCAAATAAAATCAATTGCAGCTATTCATTTGAAACTTCCTGGTTAGCCAAGCAGCACTCTGACGGCGGCCAGTGTAACTACAGTTCGGGCATCATCGGGTTCGCCGAAAGTTTCCGAGTTATCAACGTCACGTCCAGTCTCCAGGTTGAACGTACTTTATTAAAGAGAATAGTAATAGCTAAGACTGTTCCGACATTTGATCAACATGTCAGACATATATATCGGAAGATAAGTCTAGCAGCAATGGCAAAACGGGGGAACAGTAGATCGATGATCAGCATCTATGAACAGTGATCCGTAAGTGTTCACTTAGATAGATCTGTAATAATCAAACCGAGGTTCCACATCAGACTTCCATCAGCCAGACCGAGCGGGGCGGTGTAACGGTTAGCGTTCTCGCCTCGCATTCGGGAGGACGGCGGTTCGAATCCCCGTCCGGGCATCCAGATTTGGGTTTTCCATGGTTTCCCCAAATCACTCCAGGCAAATGCCGGGATGCTTCCTTCAAAAGGCCATGGCCGAATTCCTTCCCAATCCTTGCCCCCATCCTTGCCCCCCATCCTTTCCCGTCTCTAAAGACCTCGATGTTAAAAAGAGACATAAAGCAGATACAAAAAAAAAAAAAAAACCATCAGCCAGCAGCTTTGTCATGAAGCTGACAGTGCCGATCATAGTTTTCATCAATAATCTGAATTTGTGTTCGGCCGTTATCCACCTTCCTCAATGTGCGAGCAACTCGCCAACCCAAATGCAGCACACGTGCTGTGCCATTTGCTGTCAGGTGGGTGACCCCAAAAGCTGACAAGTTCAGAGCATGGCCGGTATTTGATCAGTAATCTCCTACAGGACAAGATCATAATTCAACTGTCGTTGGGTAGCCGTATCTATATTGTGTAGCGATGATATCACTGGTCCAGCAGCTACCTACAGTAGTCGAGTGGTCCATTGGACCGTGTCTGCTTCACCTCGCAACCTGTTTGGCGCTAGCAAATTATTTCTCGATTATCAGTCGGAACGATTGGTCGGTTGACTCGTTGGTCACGACTGAGCGCCGTGTAACGGGGTTGGTCTATTATTCTGTTGTCGGAGGAGATGCGATTTCTCACGAACGAGAGCAGCGGGAGGCATGCTGAACACAACCGCACGATTATTTTTGTTGGTGGTCCTGTCTCGGCCAACGGTCACTGAACCAGATGGACTGAGACAAAGCGAACACCAGCGTGCTGGTGGTCTGTGACATTTTCCAGAACTAAATGCCTATACCGAAAATCCAAGGCTCATTTTTCTTCCTGATATCCATCTGTATTTTGGTTTTACAAGAATCATTCCTTACGAAGCCTTAAATCTTTGTTAACATTATCCACATTTCATTTAATTTATTACTATACTTTAGTACCTACTAGCAAAGTTTCCGGAGTTTTTCGGTATGGTTGAGATTGATTTGATCGTATAGCAATTTTAGTCACACAATTTGAAATGTGTGTCAAATTCTTTCCACTCTTTCCGGAAAAAATATCAAAACTTTTTAGAAAGTTCGACATATATTCGAACCGGCCAGGGAAGGATGGGGGCGGGTGGGGGAGGTGTTAGTTGTCATTCTGAGGGTTACATTAGAAAATATTTTACAATTTTTACCCTCATTTCTTCATGAACAAAAATCTACTATGACGAAGACCTATAGGACGAACAACGTAAGATGTCATGATATTTCCATGTACACACTTTGACAATAAATTTGGCCGCCGCTGAAAAATTCTATCACTCTTATTTTGCAAAATCTGACATCAATGTCATCCCAGGAAACAGTAATGTAATACTGGCAAGCCAAGATTTCAAATTTCCTAAGTCCGAATATAAGGTTTGTTACTGTGAATGTCCCGTCAAAATCGATTCAATAATTTCAGAGTAATGCCAGATTATTTATTAGAAAATATGTTCGTAACAGATTTCAATTTTCTGTAATTGTGAATCAAGGTCATGTCCATCGCTCCATTTGCAGTGTGTGTTTGAACGACTAACTCCCGGTGTAGCCCAAAGAAGATTCTTGGGGTTGATTCATTCCTGCAACATTTATACCAGTCTCCCAATCAGAAACATGCATACCATGTTTCATCAAAATAACTCCAGCCATTCGTAAATGAAATGTGTTAAAGACAAAATCGTTAAACAGTAAATTACAAAAATTTCAGAAATGGATTACTGAATGATATCACTAATTGTGAAATGAATAAATGCAGTATTTTATAGGATAAACTGGCAGGGTTATAATGCAGAATGAGTCACGATGTGCTCTACTACCAAAAAAGCTTCAGTTGAATAAAAAGTACCCAGAATTATTTTCCTAAACTGGTTTTAGTGCCACCACTAAAGGTTTTAAACAGTGTAAATTCATTTTAAAACCAATCAGATATTCATTATTCACTATCAACGGTTAATATAGTTTCGCTTCAATGTGTCAGAGATTGTAGCTGTGCGGCCTGAGATCGTAGCTCCAAGAAGCAAAGAAGTTCTCTGTAGTTTTTCCCATAATTTACGTATTTTCCTCATGTGCCATTCACATTCAATACGTCCATCTATGGTATTTAAAGGAAAGAACCGGTAGCTGCGGTAATATGATTATCATTATTTTTTCTTTTTTTACGATGTATGACGTATCAAAATGTTCATAAATTCACTTATTGCTCCGGCGTTATGTAACTTTGAAGCATAAGACATACCAAACAATTCAAGTCTGATTCTAAAACTTTAGAATGGTGAAAACTCCATCGAAATCTGCTTTAGTAGTTTTTGAGTTTTTCTGGAACAGATATAACATTGGTTTCATTTAGATATAGAAGATTAAGGATGTATTAAAGGCTCTAATAATACTGAAGGCCCCTCCTTCGATTCCCAGAAGTAGCCAGAATTTTTACACCCTCTTAATGGCGATGATTCCTAGATGAATATTGCGTGAAGAAACAGGAGCAGTATGTAATAGGTAAGAAAGAGATGATGATGACCATAAATTTCAGATATAACAGTGTGGGAAATTTTTGTTTACAGGCAATAAAGCTTGGAGGCAGATGCTGGAAATTTCGTTTACTGTGGAGATAGGAGAGTGGAAATATTAGCTTTGGAGCATCTCAATTAAAGATGATAAGCAAATATTGGCGATTATTGTCAAATATTGCATGCTGCAAGAAGCATCCCTGGCCCGACTAGACGGTGATTCCCGGAAGCGAGCCGATAATGAGGAAGGCGGCGGCATTTTGCCGGTTCGCTGGTCCCGTCAGATCTGCACGGTCGAATGGCTGCGATCAGATACGGTTGGGGCGGGCGTTGTTAGCTCGCGGGGTGGTCAACGCCGGCGATGAACTCAAGAGCGCCAGTCACTCCCGGCGCATAGAGCCGGCCTTGTTCACTACACCTACCCTTCCGCGTTCTTCTGTGAGGACACACTTCATATCTTGACTCATCTTCCTCTCTCTGCGTTCGTAACGGAACATAGTGACTAATCCACTAGTCGTCACGACCAGTCGACTCCACTAGGCCTCAAAATATGGGATTATTGGAGATCGCGATTCCGCTAAGAAATGGCATCCTCATACTGCAGTAATCAAACGGAAGACACCGCTAGAAATACTTTCCGAAATATATTTAACAGTGTCATGCTGGTCCAGGCTGTATTACAACGTAATTTCTGCTTAAAAACAATGGTCCAGGCTGTGTTACAACTAGTGTTGTAAAAAAACTTTTTTTCTGACTTGAAAAAAACATGAAAAAAACACTTTTTTCTGGGACACGTTTTTTTATAACTACTAAATCTCAAATTTGTAAGGCTTTTATCGTTTAATATGAATGTTTTAGTTTTTATACTAAGTACTTACCATAATTTTTAAATCTACTATATTGTTTTGGTTCAGTTGAAAAGAAAATTACGAAAATATTGGCAACATTGACTGAAGTTTTCTTTTACGAACGGGGACTTCCCGAAGAGACTAGGTTGCGCGAGAAGAAATCCCCGTTCCCTGTTGTTTGGGTTGATACTCACTATTTCAACTAGTGCTGCCAGTCCTACGAAATTATCTGTAGACCTACGGATCTTTTCAAAAAATTAGGAATTTAAAATTTACCAACGGTTTTTTTTGCCTCTTTTTATTACTTATTGTGCTTTCGTTATATTCGTATACTTGTTAAACTCTCAGTGTATAGTGACACTGAGTCATTAAATTGTCAGTAATTATGAATTGCTCCTTGCAACCGTTGGCGTAAACCAATGATTGAAAAAGAAATAAAGCTCCTATTTTGTATGATAATAGATTTAAAAATTCAAACTTAAAAGACTTTCATACAGAATTATCGGCGCAGTTTTTATGCACAGTGTGTACTTTCCTCACAATTTAAAATTGCAATCTCAAAATCTTTTACGTACTATACAAGAACAACCAGTAAAAGAATATGTAACTATTTCTGTAGTTATGGATCCAGAGGAGACAGAAGAAGAAACAGAAAATTCCGACACCGACCGAACTAGTGTTGGTGGAGCTGATACTAGTGAATGTGGTACAGACATAGAGGATGCATAAAAATATGTTACCTAAAATAGATACCATTTATGAATCATTATGGAAGACATTATATGATTCAGTAAGATTTAAAACACACATGTAAAATATAAGTTCCGTAAATAAAACTATAATTTATCAAATATATTGTTTTCTGAAGAAAAAAAAAAATTTAGAAACAAAAACTAGGGTGATAAGTTTTTCCATATTATTTTTTTTTTTTTTTACAAATCTGAAAAAAAAAAACTTTTTTTTTCAATTTGCAACACTAGTTAAAACGTAATTTCTGCTTAAAAATAATGGTTCAGGCTGTGTTAAAACAGAATTTCTGCTTGAAAAGCCTTGCTTTTGACTACAGAAGTACTATTACGTCATTAATAAATGTTGTTGTAGAGACATCGCGATCTCCAAGAGACACCAAAATATTTTCTCTACAGCTTTGTCTCAACTGTCCATTTACATTTACACTTTTACACTAATATTTTAAATGCTAAAGTAACTCTGTCGGTCTGTTTCGTTTTCACGACTAAACGGTTAAATAGGTCTCGATGAAATTTTACAAGGAAATACTATGTATCATTATGAAGGACATTGATTACTTTTTCAGAAAAACTAACCGAATGTTGAAAGACAAACGGATAGCGTCTGTAAATATCTGTAATGTTATTTCGGTGGCTCAAGCTTTGTTTCTCTTTAACTAAGTTTGTATATGATCTGCTCATAAATTTCATGTATAGAAACAACTTACCGTCCTTTTTGGTAAGCCTTTTACGTACCTTACAGATTTATTTATCCAATTCTAACAATAAAATATTAAGTCCGCACTTACAAAGTATTTCTGTATGTTTTCAAAATTACTTAATTAATCCTAATTTTTAACGAACTTCTTGATATCTGGACAGAATGCTAAAGTCCCCATGAAATTCACGTGTGCATTGACAACATAATTGTGTACATCATAAGGTGGATATGCCCAGGATTACGGCATGCAAACCACAGAGTGTTGACTTCACGATCAAGAGGGGGGAATTCTGCTGTTGAGGTGAAAAAGGGAGGCCAAGCAAAAATCAGAGGCCGGATGTGCAGCTGATTGGAACCACAGCGCCGGTAACTTCTTACGACCAGCTGGCTAACGTTGAATGGATGTTAAATGGAGAGGAACGATTCGTTCCTCATTTTAGTTTGGTGGAAACCGTTTCCCTGTTTGCAATTAAATTATTATTTGGTTTTCTCCTCCATGTTATTTTTAAGAAGTCTTCACACTATAGTAACCTCTTAAACTAATTTCAAAATTAATTACTTATATATGCTTCATGGCTGACTACCCAAACAGTATACTGCACTTCTCCTTGCCATGGTTACTCCATATAAATCAATATTCCAGTCAATCTAATTACTTACATAGCAAAAATAATGTTTGTAAATTCGCAATTCTTAATATTAATGTCTTAAATTTGTATTCGCATTATGAAGTGAAGCTAACCACGAATAATTCTTGTGGTTACTGTTACATCGCTCAGCCTAGCATTCGATGGACGCGGGTTTGATCACCGGTCCAGCAATTCCAACTTCGGATTACCCGAAATAATTCCAGGCGAATGCCAGGTTTGCTCCTTCAAAAGGCTATGCTTAAAATCATTCTTGTTTATTGTCCTTTTAAACCTATCCCGTCTATGATGACCTCGATGGGTCGTAAAGTTACTCATCTATTTTCTTCGTACATGTTACTACAAATCAAACACAGAGTGTAAACTTTCGGTTTACCGTTCCCCAGAAATTTTCTTCTGAGCCTTCATCGTTTTTGAATAAAGTGTTTCGTCATAAAACAAATGACAATGGAAAGCTCCTAGTTTCGTTAAAATGCTAATCAGTTTTTTTTATATATCATAATTAAAAATGCAACTAGACACTAATATACTCCCTTTTTGGTAAATATAGTGCAATGATAACAGCGCCATCAATTATTTAGAAATGAGATGACAAATTCTCAACTCTGGTTAGCAGGATAAATTCAGTTTTCATTTTATTTATCTGAAAAATAAAAAGTACAAAAACCAATACTAAGAGGATCTTGTTATTTTGATTCAGGAAGGGATCTTTTGCAGGCACTTTTTAAACCGAATTTTCAGTTAAATTTTGTTCAATGTTTCTAAAGTTAAGCAAATTATTTTCATTTGATGGGTAAATTATGTTTCGCCACTGCTTTTAATGACAACTTTTGTTAAACGTGTCTAAAGTTAAGCAAATTATTTTCATTTTGGGTAAATTACGTTTCGCCACTGCTTTTAATGGCAACTTTCTTCAGGTTAACATGTCATTAAGTCGCTATCGTATTACTAACAAGGTAGCTCAGTGGAGTGAATAAATTCTATTGAAATATTTAACATTATCACAACTAGGTCGAAGCCTTTTTCTTTTCGCATTCAGTGAGCTATAAACAACGATAACCAACACACTGGTGTAGAAGAAAAAAAAAAATTCTGGATGGGGCTAATTTTTGTGTCATTCGCCAAGCACATTACCTCGCATAACTTTAAATAGAATATTCGGTTAGGGCACACCGAACCAGGCAATCGTTCCAAATTTGCAGTCAAGAATAATAGTTAAGAGGCCAAAATACTCAGGTGGCTTAAAAAATGATGAATGTTTAAAAACACTCATTTTCTTACACTATTAACTTTTTTAATTTTCAACCCAAGGTAATATGTAACTTTTTTATTTATTTTAATGAAAACAACTTAATTTAAAAAAGTAAAATAAATAAGTGTTATCTTTACTTGTCAGCAGAATAAAAATGATGATTGTGTATTAATAGTGTTATATTAATATTTTAAATTGTAGTCACTGTTAAAACAAACTTTAATATAATTATGTCAACCTTGTTCTGGCTGCATGGTCTCGGTACTCACTGCCTATAATAAACAAAAAATAAACATTTATCTGAGCGCCCATCAGCGCGAGTCAAATGCGGCACTCCTTACCCTTTTCACGAAGCGATTCGGGCCATGTTTGTAATTTAATATCTTCTATCTGAATAATGCTACATGCATCAAATTTTTGTTATGCATAGATATCACCATGTTTAAGCAAAAGTATTAAAGATCAGTTTCCCATCCGATGCGAAAACTTACCGAAAAAGTGATCGGTGTATGCAACCATCAACTGAGTTGTGTATCAACCTTACTTCAATGTGAAGGAAACAATCAACGAACACAAAACCACTCATGACCGCAGCCAGGTTCAAACAAGGAATCTGTGGATGGTGTTTGCGCTAGCGACTACGCTACGTGCCCTTCCTCTGTTAATGGATAGTTGAAACTGTCTTCCATCCGAACTCAAAGAAATTACTGAATATGTATATGTTACGCTCAAAGACCGAAAACGCTCACTGAGCGGAAAAATCAACCACAACGCGTTCTGATTTATTGAATGTGGTCACAACACGTCATTTACGTTATGGCATTTACTAAAAACAGCTAGAACGCGTTGTCACTAACGCAAAACAACCACAACGCGAAATACGCATCTGGTCCAGGTCACATTCTGCACACATGAAAATTCATTTTTTTTAAAATTAAAATAAAATAAAATAAAAAAACAAAAAACAAACAAAGAGCCTTGCAACGCGACGGGTAAGAAGAATCGTATATATTGAATACACCCTGTACCGATTCGTCGTGAACACAAAAAGTTGTATATATACTGATAAGCCACAACGAGGTGTGGCCGTTTTCAACAAACCACCGAGTTCTGGCCTCGCATTCGGGAGGACGGCTGTTCGAATTCCCGTCCGGCCATCCAGATTTGGGTTTTCCATGGTTTCCCAAATCACTCCAGGCAAATGCCGGGATGCTTCCTACAAAAGGCCAAGGCAGAATTCCTTCCCGTACCTTGTCCCCTGTCCCATCCCGCCTCTAAGAGAGCGTGCATAAACCACGTAGCTCCATTTTGGCCTCCTGTGAACCCCCCCTTCCCCCCCCCCCCCCACGTAGCGCTACGTGGCATTTGCCTCTATCTCCCCCCTTCCCCCCACGCAGCATGTAGCTTTCTTCCCTTTTGATTCCAGAAGACATTTTGTACTGTTTTCTCTTGTCAGACTATTGTAAATTACATAAGGAGATAATTAATTGAGGGAAATAAGTATTCACATGCTGTTGTGAGTTCTGTTCCTCATTTTAACTGTGAAAAATGTTATGAAAGGAAAGCTACGTGGCCTGGCTTGAAACCCGCCCCCCCCCCCCCCCACTCTCTCCACGTAGCCCAACGTAGCTTTCCAATCAACCCCCCCCCCCCCCGCTGGACCAAGCCACGTAGTTTGTGCACGCTCCCTAATGACCTCGACCTCGACCTCGACGTCGACGTCGACAAGGCGTAAAGCTATAAGTAAAAAAAAAATATCAAAAAATCAAAAAATCAAAAAAATCAAAAAAATCAACAAACCACAACACGCTGTGGTCTTTTTTTCACATAATGAGTGGTTTTGGTCTTTGAGCGTAACATATACAACCTTGCTGAGCAGCCGATTATTACCGATTACTTTTGGTAGAGACAGTTTCAGAATACGATAAGGCAGCCAGGCAGGAATAACGTTGAGGGTGATGACACAGTAAGTGGAGGACGTCACGGTTTTGGGGTCTAATGCAGTTGGCGGGACGTCTTCTGGGAAAGGAAGTCTCGAGTTCGAAACTCCGTCACGGTCGTGCTCCACGGTCTCAATTCTCAACTCCGGTTTCGCCAATTACCGGTAACACTTAAATCGGTCACAGACGATCAAAATCGGTTACTGACATTCTGTCTGTATACTGTTTGCTTATTTTTAACTTTCGTGTATTCTACGTGCCTTGGGAGTCTCATTTGCCTGCATTGATAGCGTAGCAACAATGGTACGAGACATTAACACAGCTGATATTGGCAAATACCAACTTTTTAAAATAAAAAGGTACTCCTTCCACCTGTATCTGCAGTAATTTTGTTAAGTTATTTCTTCTCCAAATATTTTTTAATGTTATAAAATAATTTCCCAATATCCTCGTACTTCTCTGATAAAACTACAATACATTCAGTAAAATTGATCATAAATTCTTTATCTCTGTAAATATTTTAATTTTTTGTTTCTCTCTATCATGATAGATTCTACACCATATTAGGATTTTCCTGAGTGTCTTCGCATGAAAATCTAAGATGTGGTCCATGCCAGTTAGACTACAAATTTCCTACTCTATCTCATATAACAACGTGGTTGGCCTTTAGGATGAAGCAAGCATGTCTCTTTGATACGTAGTCAACTTGGTTTCCATAAATCCTCTAACTAAGGGAAATGGTCATATTAATCGGTATTAGCCTCACAATGTTTTTGATTGTTCGTTACTGACATAATTGTTAAAAAATTGTTTGGAAGAAACTCTGGGTGAACATATTAATTTGAAATACCGTGGGCAGATCCCTTCGACTGGCAACGAGTAAATATGTATGACTGGGAATTTACAGAGCTCAAGAATACTAAATTCATTATTTCCGTCACAGTGTAATATAACTGAAATGCTAGTCGCCATTTTAACAGAGCCACAGATTTATGATGTTGCTGATCATTGTCATTGAGATTTGTAATAAATGATTTATAGAACTTTATATGTATAGTGTTAATCAATAATGCAAGTTTAGACGTCTTGTTATACATTTTCTTCCTGTTTTATTGCGTGGAATACAACAATAATAAATTCCCTGAAAATATTAACCACTTTAAATATTATCAGTACTTAAATGGCTTGTCTCAGAATATGTTTGTTTCAAGATTGTTATTCTCCATTTTAATGTGAACCCTTTTATTTTCAGGTGAGTTTATGTAGTAGGTGACATGAATTTGGTGAGTAGCTATTTTAAATGTAATACATTCATACCGAAGTGTTTTTGCCAAGCAGTCCGTGTAATTTATGTCTGAAACGCAGTACACTTGGGTCAATCCATTGTTCGATCACAAAAAATAGTATAGCCAGTCTCTTTATAGCATTCAGTTGTCATAAAACCAACTCTTGGATAATCGGCGGCACTGGGGGATAGCAGAATTCCTGTTGTAATTACGGCAACAAATGCTCTGCAGAAAAAGAAAACACTGATTACTAATTGGCTCATAAATTACGAGAATAAGAGTTGTACATTTATGTTATTTCGTTCAAGTTTTTATTACTTGATTAGATCAGGCACTGATTATTAACAACATAAACGAAAAATAAGGAACACACACACACAAACACACGCACACACACACACACACACACACACACACACACACACACAAACGCGCGCGTGAGAGATAGATAGATAGATAGAGAGAGAGAGAGAGAATAGGTGGTGAGGAGGCTTCATTAGGGGACAAGATAATAAATGTCAGCGAGTCAGTGCGGCCATTGTTCGTGTTATAATTTCTGGACCAACATGTCATGGAGAGACTGGTGCGCAATTAGGCTTTCAGTCACGACCATTTCAATCGTACCCTGATTAACGACCTATTCACAGAGCACAATGCGGAGACCATATAAGCAAGACAGTGGTGTAATGTTTAGTCTCTTGTCGTGTTTATGCTATGATCAATTACCATACAATTATTATGTTTATCTATACCAACTACGTAAGAATGAAGTTCTTTGAAATTAGAAACTACAGTCATTAAATTTACAATCGGCTCAGATTCGTATCCGAGGCCGAATTTTCGATCTCCCTGATTACAGTTTTTAGGCAAGTGGTCTGCAGAGTATTAAACATTGAATTAAATACATAGTAAGAAAAAAATACGTTAGAAAAATTGTTCACATAAAATAAGTACCATAATCGTACTGTTTAACATTGTAATTTTTTTCTTATGCCTTTACGCCTCGTCGACGTCGAGATCATTAGAGGCGGAAAGGTACTGGAGCAAGGAACGAGAAGGAATTAATTTTTGGCATTTTGGAGGAATCATCCCGGCATTCACCTGGATTGATTTGGGGAAACCCAAATCTGCATCTGCATGGCCAGATCGAGATTCGAAATCGCGTCCTCCCGAATGCCCCCGCTCACCAATCACGTTCGGTAAGGCTGTAAAAAGTATGAGCTAGATTTGTTAAAAGCCATGAATATTTCAACGATCATCACAAATCCGATGTTTGCAGGACATTAGTATATGACTACATTGTTACTGCGTGTAAGAGTCTATTCACTGAATCAGAAAGAGTTGCATTCCTTTTACAACTAAGTTAAATACCACTTTATTGGGGCCAGGTCTTAGGGGACCACAGTACATGATGATAACTATTAGTTTTAGAGTTGGTTAATAATTTACGCATATAAGTTAATTTTCTGTAGAATTATTTTTGACATTTTACTCGGCCTCGAATAGATAAACGTTGGGAAACGGTGACCTACGCTAATGCTGGAACAGTCCCAGGTTCAAAAAAATCAGTTACTAATGTCACAAACAATAGATGATGACAATTACGTTCTCGCTCCCTTTCAGCTGTGATAGGTTCTGCGACTTGCTGGCAAAACAAAATTGTCGCAACCATTTAGTAGCCCGTCCTGTTGGCTCAGTTTGCTGCTTCACCGTGATGGTGTCCGGCGCTCACCAGGGCTTAGCTGATTTGAGTCCTGCTACTGGAAGAAACTTTCACCATCAAGATCTTGGGTGGCAGCATAAGAGAGGTGGTGGGGCACTATTCCTAATCCTGGGGTAAATCCAGTGCCGGATTTAAGGGGGGTCAAATCGGGGCGCTTGCCCCGGGCGGCAACTTCAGGGGGGCGGCAAAATCATGTTTGAAGGGGCGGTAAATGACAAATTCGTGTGGTGACGATCTTTTTATTAGCTCTACTGTCATCAGGAGGGTGGCAAATTAGAAGAACAGCTCCCTACTGCCCCGGGCGGCAAATTGATGTCTAAAGGGGCGGCAATCTCAAATTTTTGCCCCGGTTTGCAAATTTCTTAGATCCGCCTCTGGGTAAATCCCAAGCCTCTCCACAGTGCTTGGGGAGTGAGGGCTTACGGAATTATCAATAGTGATTTGTCCGTCGGTTGTCAAATTTTTGCCCCGGTTTGCAAATTTCTTAGATCCGCCTCTGGGTAAATCCCAAGCCTCTCTACAGTGCGTGTGGAGTGAGGGCTTACGAAATTGTCAATGGTGATTTGTCCGTCGGTTGTAGTCGTTAAACTTGGCGGCCACTTATGTATCTTTCGGAAGAGTAGGCCTGAATAGGTGCACCGTGTTTCATTCTTTCATCTCTCAGCCACAACACAAACAAGACACTTACCACTACACTTACAAGCACTGTCACGCGGGGAAGGCAATGGAAAAGCATAACAGTTTCATCTCCCTGAGACGTTACCAGGGAGGGTAATACCCCTCCCCCCCCATGTTGACCACCTACACTCGGATTCGAGTATAAAGCTCATAGAAATAAATATAGAAAAGAAAACAAGAGCTGTGATATTGCCAAAAATGCTAGGAAGAAGAAGATATACAAAATTTCACGTTACAACCAACAGTTCTGTTTGTCATCATCGGATGCAATTTTAACAACCTGGAACTTCCTGTATCACTGAGTCCAATTGATCCCAGTCGACATGTACTAAAGGGACTCGATCTTCATCGCAAGACCTGGGCAGCTCTTAACAGAGTTAGGTATGGTCATGGCAGATCTGCTTCAGCTCTGTACACATGGGGAATGAAAGATTCACCGAACTGCGACTGTGGTGAGGAAACACAAACCATCCGTCACGTGACCTTTGATTGCCCACTTCGAGCCTTCAGGGGATCACCAATAGACTTTATTAATATTTTAAATGAAGCTCTAGATTGGCTGCACCATCTTGACTTTGAATTTTAATTATAATTTAATGTTACATTGTATTATTGATTTTTTGCATGGCCATAAGATAAATAAATAAAATCCAAGTTTCGATTGAGACAGGTGCCCAATACGTGAAAGAGGTAGAACGTCTCCCGACTCGTGTCCACACTCGAGGCTCTAAATCCACGAAGTCTCTACTTAAAATTTGTTACGTGAATCTACTCGTCTGTCTCACTAGAACAATTCCTCAGTTTTGGAGATCTGCTTCTCAATGGCGGTGTAAGTTACGCTCACATTTTAAAACAACAATCCTTGAGTCACTTTCTGCCCAACGTTAGACCGCGTGCAGATGAATTCTATAGTGTGGTGGAAAAGCGAGTTTCTCGACGATTCACTGTTTTGAGGGTGCCTTGAAGACTTGAGCTCATCAGATGTACGTAAGTTGTTACGAACTACACTAAATACACAGTTGTCACTCGGACAGTAGCTAGTAGAATAACATTGTTACAAATCACTTCTGAGAATTCCTCTCGTGGTGGTCTGTTGTTCGGCTGCCTGACGGTACCTGAGCATTTGTATAGCAGCCTATCAAATTACTACTGAATAACCTGCACTGCACACTCACTAATTCATTAATTGTTCTCGTTATTTAAATAAATTATGAATGCTCAAAGCTTCGAGACATTTCAATATGCTTTTGTGCAATTACTTAGACAATTTGGTCTATCATTTAGAAAAAAAAATCCAGCTGATGTGAATTCATATTCTGGTTTTCTTGGGCTGTTTTCAGGCGGTTTTACCTACTCCTCTAAGTGTGGCGTGGTATATTTTTTGTTTCCATTTCCATACACAGTTTCGGAGAATAAAACATGATATATATCATTACAGATATGGAAGTTTCCTAGAGAAATAAGGACACCGGTCACACATACTCAACTTAAAGCGACTGTAATTGTTAGGCACGAAGAAAAACTTCCAGTTAAAAGTTTTTAAGGATAAAAAATATTTTTGTAGCAATGACACTTGCTCTATAATTGAAGTTGGATCATTCAGTAGCAAATAATATTTCCACTCGGCACTATGTTTTTGAAAGCTTCACTTGAGAATTCTTCCGTCAGTTTCAAAACAAACCAGACACATTCTGTATTCATTCACACTCGTATTTCGTTAAATGCTAGTTTTAGAATAAAGCAGATGAATGCACTGAAACAAATTAACAGTTTTAATAATCTTGTTTTATAAGAGGATTGGCACGTGTAACGGAGCTGTTAAGTAACATAATTTGTTATACAAATTGTACCAAAGGAACGGTGGCCATAAAAATAAGTGAGAGCAAACAAATTTGCTCACAAGCAACCCTCAAAAAATAGAACGATGTTGATGTTAGTCAAACATCAAACTTTGTACGATCATTTATGCAGGGAGGAGGGAAGTGAGAGGCTTGTTTATTGTCTGAGAGCAGCTGTGGGCGTCTATTCTGGGCCTCCGCAAAGGTCACCGTCTATAGGGCAGCGGTTAACGCCATTATCGCGGCTTTGTGTACATAACAGGCTCGAGCCGGAGAATAATTTGCTCGTTAACGTTTGCCGTAGTTTGGGTCCTATAGTCAATTTTCGTTATAATCATATCTTAATTTCGTTCTTCCACATATTATATAATTATTTTCAACTCTTGATATAGTGGCATGTTACTATTTTGTATCTCACTTTGCTGCATATCGAAAACACAGATAGAATATTTGCACAGTTTAATATTTTCTAGCATGTTCTGAGAGCCCAAAATTTTTTTAAAACCATAAATAAAATATCATCATTCAAGCTTTATATCCGCTCATTACAAGACCTGAGGACAGTTGTGTAATTTTCAAGAAACATATGGTCTAAAGCAGAGGTGTCAAACTCAATTTTGCAGAGGGCCGTATATTAAATTTAGAATGTGTAGGCGGGCCAGATTCAAATAAAAAAAATTACTTCCGTAGAGGAATCGAGTGAAGTCTAAAAGCTCTAAAAAGCATGATTCTTCTTTCTGTGTCACATTGCGATCGCGGGCCGTATTGATAGGGCCCGGGGGCCGGATGCGGCCCGCGGGCCGTATCTTTGACATCACTGGTCTAAAGGGTATAAGTTCCCAAATATGGGGGCGACGAAACACTAACTCCATACAGTTGGAAATACTATGTCTCCTTCAGTACCTCTCAGAGGTGAAAACCTTCATTTCAAAACAACATACTTAATGAGTTTCCGTTGGGATATAGTTTCAGTACCAAGAAGTAGGCATTTTCCTTTTTTTTAATAATGAAATTATGGTGTAGGTGTGGGGAGAAGGGCATGGGAACATTTATTTTGACGGAAGGAGGGGCGTGGTGAGAAAAAGTTTGGAAACCCTTAGTCTAGGAGCTGACCACTGGAATTTATAATACATGTGGATGTCATCTTAAGGGGTTGTTTGGAATTATTTCAAATAATAAATCAGATAAGAATAAAGTTCACCGAATTTAATGCAGTTTGTATGGAGGTTCACTAGCTTTTGTACTCTTTTTTATTATAAACTAAAGTAAGTTCTTACATCTGAAACCTTCGCAATCTATATATATAAAGATGAATGTATGTATGTTTGTTTGTTTGTTCTTCATACAAATCCACAGTTTTCATCCGATCTCGATGAAACTTTGCACACTTATCCTTTGAAACAAGGAGAAAAGTACTGTCTACATTTGGTTGAAAAATTATCTGCATAAATAATACATGTTGTCTTATAATTTCGAAAAGTTACTGAATGGCGATAGACAGACGTGTTGAATGTGGAGGTCTCTATACTGTTTTTCCGTGTAGCGGCCAGGTAGCTGGGTGGTTAGAGCTCCTGCTTACTTATGTTAGGGTCGTGGTCTCCGGTTCAAATCTCCGTGGAGGCTAATATTTTTAAAAATTGGTTTTGATCGTAAGAGTCACGTCTGGGCCGTCCGTTATTCGGATTGAATGTTAAACTGTAGATATCACAAAGTTAGGGGTGCAATGCGAGGCAATTCGTAGGTAGTCTTGGAATGCTGTAGGTGTACACTTTTTTACGTTATATTGATCCCGCAGGGGTGATTTGCAGTCAGTGTGTGTGTGATCTGCAATAATAATAATACTATAAATGCGAAAGTAAGTATCTGCCTTTCGTTAGGTTTTAACGACTAAATGCCTATACCGATATTGACGGAATTTAACAAGAAAATCTGTAGGGAGGGCACGGGAAATTTTTTTTTTCGGTATGATTAACAATTGTAGTCACGAAATTTTGAGAATTATCGAATGGTGACAGAGGGACGGATGTGTGTGTTAGTCTATAATGTTCCTTCGGTTGCTCATTATGTTAGAGTATAATTTGTAAATAAATTTCGTTTAGAGAAAAAACGTATATTTAGTACAGATGTCGAATTTCCCTGTCCTATTAGTTTGTGTGTGCTTAAATGTTTCTGGCAGAAGATTTTTTTTTGCCTTCTTTTTTGACATGCCTTGCGGGCGTAAACTGGCCTAAGTTGTAGCTCTGGCAGAGCACGAGCAGCTAAAGTTATTAGAACCCAAGAATCGGATGCTCATGCTGAAGAAAGAAGAAAATTCCAAGCTGAAATAACGCTGACCTTAGTTAACACACACCCCCCCTCCCCCACATCACCTTCGTTTGTTTTTCTGTTTTTAAATATGTTGGAAATTGATTCTCTTCAAGAGACAGGTTCGGCGGATTTCCTGTCATATTTTGCCAACTCGGTGTTGTTTGGGACCAATCCTTCGTTACAAACAACTTTTTATATTCAATTCTGGCAAAGCAATTCTTAATCCACGCGGACGAAGTCGCGGGTATCAGCTAGTTATTCTAATAACTAAGAAAATAGGATTTTCATGTAGCTCAATCATTTCGATTTTTCCGATAGAGAAATGTCTGTGATGAATCTTCGTTGTTAATGGTGATTAAAATGTCTCTATAAGTGGTGATTCCGTGGCGTTGTTACAGACTTTCAGGGATGATGCAGAAGGGTAAACGTATCAATTTGACGTAAGGGATCCTGGTCCGGAAACGACTGAATCGTAAGTTATAAGCGATAATCTACTCAAGTTCTGTCTTAGCTTTGCGCAGCGCTCAAACTAAAGGCCCCCAACTTCCGAAACCTGTAAATGAAGTACAGAATTCCTGCTGAATACTCCCCAATACCCTCAGATAAGTTCCCTGTTGCTAGACTAGAAACAGCCCAAGTAACTTGATGTTAGAGAGGCAAGAAATCCTAAGTCTTCGGTACGGTAATAATGAATCCCATTTACCTGCACAATTTTCGCAAGATGTTACATTTACAACAGTTGTTCAAAATGGCGTCCCCCAGCGTCAGTGCATGAATGACGTAGTTGCACAAAGTTATGTCTTACCCGTTTTAATATCCCCGGTGTCGTTTGAACAGTGTCAAAGGCAGCGAGAATCCTTGCCAGGAGATCCTCTTCAGTTTTGTAGCGGATTGGTCAGTTGGGCAGATTAATTGCTTACCTTGCATCATTTAAATCGCCACCTTCCACTACCTTATGCAAAGCACATATATTAATTTCAGGAAACAGAGGTGAAACCATTACTTCTGTTATTAGTATTTGAAAAGATCCTAAAATTATGGTTTATTTGGTACTCATGAATGCTTACAGACAGAGGTATATTTACCATTACTCTTAAACATTTGTCTGTGCAAAATAAAGTTCAATGCAATACCTCGTCTTACAGATGCAAAATAGCAAACAAATAATAATCGTTAATTGAAGCTAAGAAATTGCAATACATATACATGAACTTTACAAAGATGTACAAATTTCAGATGCATCTGAAGCAAAAAACTCTCTTATGCACATTGAGAGCGATTCTTGTATTACAATGAAGACAAGTTAACATCAGATTTGACTGGGTTGTACAGGGCGCCAGGGAATTGATTTGTTTGCACAAATAATAGTTATTTAAAGTTTCTAAACATGGAAGTCAGTCTTTCAATTCAAACTGGAAAAAGAAAACAAAAAGCACTCGGCTTTTAGACACAACTAGCTCAGGAATTAATGTCCGGCGGCATAAGAACTATTACTCATTAGACCATTAAAGGGCTGTCTCAATGATTCGTCTGAGTAGACACTGTTTCTGGAGGTATAATTACCGTGTCTGTCTGGCTACACGAAGCGTCGCAACAAGAGCGCTATCGTCTCTCAAACAGCGCACCTGTCCATGTCTTGCAAGGCACTTGTCACGTCAACCAGCACAAGTGACAACATCGATCGGACTTGGTGCTCAGTCATCGAAGCCTCCAGAACGAAATCATCCGCACTCCTCTGGCAAGCAGTGGCCAGGGCGATCGTTCTGGATGAAGTGAAGACTTCTCGCCTCTCAGAGCTCGTCTCTCTCCTCCTCCTCCTCCTCGTCGTATATCATGGAAACGCAAATTTGTAAAATTTCCAACCACGTGAGGAAATAAACGCACCGGATTGGCTTCGCAAAAGTTCCCTTCTTTGATGGCTAATACATTGCCTCTTATTTGCTAAGTGTTTTCGGGTGCTATCGGCAGTTCTCGGGAGGATTCGTAGGAATAACTTTTTCCCACGATACACCGGGAGGACGGCGCATTTACGGATCCCTTCCACAAAATTCCCAGAGTCCAGCCTTTCTCACCGGTATCAGCGTCAACTTGCCAGAGATAATCCCCCCATTGTCTCGACCTACTGGACACTTCCGGCTTAAGTCAGATTGTCGCTCACGCTAACACAGCTCTTAGCTAGATGCGGATTTCTGTCTCCAGCTCGAAAACGAATATCCATTTATTTCTTATGTTTATTAAACCAAACAATAATTAATCTAAATTGTACGAGATGACCCATCTAGTCATCTTGCTACAGTTTGGACAGGCATCTCGTACACAAGACTTTTCACGCGGCCCCACAAGAAGAAATCAAATGGGGAGAGGTCAGATGAACGTGCTCCTACTCTGCCTGTCCACTTTTCAGAGAATTTCTGATACAGGTGTTCACGAATCCTCAGTCCAAAGTGAGGTGTAGCTCCATCATGGTGGAACCGTATCCTTTGACGGCATTGCCTACCCTATCATAGCAACAACAGTACCGGTACATGTATTTCCACTGTCAGAGGTATCGGAACGATTTTCGCTTATAACTTTCCACTCGGTCGTTTCCGGATCAAGGTCCCTTAACTCAAATTGATACATTTACACTTCTCCACCATCACTCAAAGTCTGTAACATCATGGAAATCACCCTGTATGTTGAGTTTAGCATGACAGTATATTATGGACTAGCGTCCCTTAGCTATTTTACCCCTTAAGATTTTTGAATTTCAGGTTTGTAAGTATGGAATCAACCTATCCTGGCATGTTCCTTACACGCACTGCTGATTACGTTATCGTTACTTACTTTTGTTTGATAATAAAGTTCGTAGTATGCTTACAATAACAACATACTACGAACTCTATTAACAATAAGTCACACTCATCCGGCGTTGCCGAAGGATTGTATTGAAATCCTCAAAATTACTTAGCATAAATTGATGTTGGAGCGATGGTGGCACTTCCTAATCTATGCCTGTGGTTCCATCTTCGCGGTGGTTTTCTAACTACTAGCTAAGCACATGGTGATAACCGATAATCGCTCCACCTGCTGGCTTGATCACTAAAGCGAACTGAAGTGCGAATCAATCGCACAGGACACGCTAGTAATTTTAATATTCGGTATGTGATTGCAGTACTCCCCAAGCGGAAATTGGGGAGCAGCATTGAAATACATGTTACGGAATACTGCACTGACTTAACGCCTCGTCCACGTCGAGGTCAGCAGAGACTGCGGACGGTGGGGGGTGTAGGAACTGGAAGGAATTCGGCCATGACATTCACCTGTAGCGATTTCTGAAATGGCCGTATGGAGACCTGAACCAATGTCCTCCAAAATACCAGGCTCCAGCGTTACTCTCACCGATCAAGCTCATAATATTTCATACGTACTGCACAGATGAAACTCAAAGAAATTGAGACTGAAACAGCTTTGAGATTGAAATTTAAATGATACCTTCCTTTGTATTGTAACAATCCAAAACACGAGTATCTTTTGGTATTTTTTATTCTAGTGAGTGGCGAAAGTTATTGTTATCAGCAAACGCGTGCTTCCTCTCCGAGTCAGACCGAATGTCTGCTGACAGACTCTGTGGTCAGCCGGAGCGGCACGCCACTGCTATTTATACTGACAGCCTTCCTGAAATACTGGGCCGCCGTCCAGCCTGCTAGCATTCTCGAGGTCACCAAAAAACCGACCCAAACTGCGTACCAGTGGATTACGAGTTCACTGGAACTAGGGACCCGAGGAATTTCTGCTTACAAGGCTCAGAGCCAACAGACTGTTACACTGCCTTCTAACATACGTAGCATGGAGTATGAGCTTTCGGGGGAACCCTGGTTCGATTCCCCTCCGAGCATCCAGACTCCATAGGTTCCATAAATAACTCCAGACCAGTGCCGGGATGGTTGTTCCAAATGTCACTGGATTCCTACGGCTCCTGCCGCTTCCCGCAGGATTCACAGAGGTAGAGCTCCATATTTCAATTACAACCTTTGACACTAGAAACGCCACGCTTCGGCCATTCTCTACCTTCTCGCGGAGTTTCCTCCACGTTACTCTATAGCTATGTCCACACTTGTTCAACTTTAGGTCGTCAGAGGCATGCATCATGTTGCACGTGGGACATATGCCATAAAGGTCCTTGGGGGAAAATATTCGATGGATGTAGCTGCAGTGAAAAAGAAAATAAAAATTCTGAGATTATACTTTTATAAAGAGCAGCAGAAAGTCCTTTCCAAGAAGATAGATGGTGGGAATTACAGTTCATTATGGCTCGCGTCTAATAGTATCTCATTCATATCCGATACAATTACGCCGAGGAAAATGTAAGAAACAGAAGAGGTTGCTGGAAACAGGACTTCAATCGCGGAAACATTGAAATGCAGAAGTTATTACCTAGTGATTCGATCTTGTTTCCTTCTTTCATTCTTTTCGGCCAACCTTAAGCATTAAATTCATTTAATCTGTTTTAGAGTCATTTTACAATATTCCTGTAAGCTTACGCAGTATCGCGGAACTTCTGTGACGTTATTTCGTGGGTTTTTAGATCACTCATTTAAGTGACCGTACTTATAATTAGTATTTAGTCATTTTGCGCACCGTTTAAAATGAATTCATATTAATAGATAAAATATAAATATATATGAATAAATATATATAATATAAATATATATAAATAAATATCAATGAATTAATATTTTCATTGATTGATTGTTGTGAAGAATTTTGTAAATGTATGATTGTTTGTTTTGCTTACATTCTTGTACAAACATTTGGCGCAGGGCGCGTCATATTCAGTGTGCAGTATACAGTACATTCACGTATCTAATATTTCATTTCATGTAACATATGGGGAGAAGGTTCAAGCATCATCAAGTACTTAGTATATCAATAGACAGATTTAAACAGCATTAAGTATCATATTATTCAGTAACAGTAAACAACATTTGTTGTAATAAAGTCAGATGTATTTACATGTGTATGTGAAAGACTTAACGAACATTCTAAATAAACAAAAGTCATTTGTACAGTAGCAGCCTGACATCTATTTAAAAATTTTAGGAAGTTCAGGTTATTCATTGGAATGGAATGCTTTCCATGTTAATCGATGTCAATTGTATGTTACACGATTACAGCTACGAAAATTGTAACATTTTTTTTATGATTTCAAATATAGATTCAAATTTGGCATACGTGGTGTAATATCAAGAGGCTTACACTATGATCAAGTAATTCAGTCGACAACTATTTAACACCTTATAATCATAGCTTACTTATTGCTATGCACGATTTTCTCGGATCAAGGGCAATTCGTTCTAATATATTAGATATACACGAGTAGGTAATGTGCGGATTTCTTTCTTCCAGAGACTAAATTTATTGAAAGTATGCGATACTCGGCTACATTTTCAAGATATATCTCGAGCTGAAAATGTTTGTTATATCATTAGCAAATAGTAAGGGTGATATAAAATACTCTACGAATTTATCTCGCTTTCGGGAAGCATTCAAAGAATGTCTTCGAGGAATTCTCAGAGTGGGGCGAAGCCTGTGTCGTTTGCGTTAATTCCGCGCCAAGTTCCAGGAATAGTAATTCCAGTGCTGGCATCTTCACTATCCAAAGATCCTAACGGGCAGTAAACCCTTGTGGAATCCATGGAGGAAGGAATAATATGGAGACGACGCAAGAGACCTTTGCCACGCATGGAAGTGAAGCAGGCCGGCGGAGGAGTGGGGGGGCATGGCCGGAGTGGTGGGGACTTGACCGCTTCCCAACAAACACGGGGAGTATGGTTAAACACCTCAAGGGGACTCTAGGATAAACGTGACGCCGCAATCTGGTGATGGATTATTATGTAACTCGATGAGACAAATAAAAAATGAAGAATAAAATTTTTTGATATCCTGCTTAGTTTTCGAGATATTCTGTCTCAAATGTGAAATGGTTTTGGTTGAAATTCAGAAGAAAAAATTATTCAAAGTCAAATTATATGATGAATTTTTATTTAAAAAGACGAGACAAATAAAAAATAAAGAGTAAAATTTTTCGATATTTCACCTAGTTCTCGAGATATACTGTCTCAAAAGTGAGGTGTCTTGAGTTGAAATGCAGAAGAAAAATTTCGCAAAAGTCAAATTTAATGATGGATTCTTATGTAACACGACGAAAAAACTCGATAATAAGGAATAAATGTTTTCGATATCTTGCTTAGTTTGGGGGATATACAACAACCAAATTGAGGGGTTTAGGTTTGGATGCAGGCTGGACCAAAAATTAATTCTGTCAAAGCCACAATGATTACATGGTTGACATGCAGAATGGATATTTCAGTTTTATTACTACCACTTGTGGTTAGTCTGAAATGTGTCCTAGACCAGAAAAAAGTAAGAGGACCCACTCTAGGGATGAGCAACCCAGACATTTTGTAGGCTGGTACCAGAAATAAAATGTTTCCGCATAATTTATAGTTAATATAAAGTGTATCAACAAAAAGTAAAGAGTGATACTTTACTATAATGTATGGTTGGCATCATGCGGTGTTCTTTTAAGTAACTTCAAGCAAGTGTGCTCCAATCATAAATGCGATGATGAGTCACTGTCTGAACAAGCCTATACTTTTTTCAACAAAATAACTTATCACGCTAGAAGAACTCTACTTCAACTTCTGTTTAAAAGGGCAGAGGCTTTATTATTACCTTTAAAAATAAAAGAGCCGTTTCACAATTGTTGCTATTACAGGAATGTACAAGTAACTTTATGACACAGAATTTGATTCATTATTTTCCTTTACTTCACATTATTAATAATGAATTAACATGTGGTTAAAGGTAGGGACCGTGCACAAACTACACGGCCTGGTCCGGGGGGGGGGGGGGTGCTGGAAGGCTACGTTGAGCTATGTAGGGAGAGGGGGGGGGGATTCCAAGCCAGGCCACGTAGCTATCCTTTCATAAAATTTGTCACAGTTAAAATGAGGAATGGAATTCACAACAGCATGTGAATATTTATTGGTTTAATTCTAGATGGCGATACCGCTATAGCACCTTTCTGCCACACGCAGCTATCAAAGAATTATCCGTACCACTTTTATGACATTTTTCTTCTGGTCCAGGCTGTATTTCAACCTAACCTCAACTGCTAGGAATAATTTAAAAAAAGCTAGATCCCTGTACTGGTAGTAGGCCTAAAGTAGTTGTAGCAGTATCATGATCTAGAATTAAACCTATTTATTTCCCTCAGCTAATTATCTCCTTATGTAATTTATAATAGTCTGACAAGAGAAAACAGTGCAAAATGTCTTCTGGAATCAAAAGGGGGAAAAAAACCTACTTGCTAGGTGAGGGGGGGGGGGAAGGGGGGTGGAGGCAAAAGCCAAGTTGGTCTACATGGGGAGGGATAGTGGTTCACAGGAGGCCAAATTGGAGCTATGTGGTTTATGCACACTCTCTTATGTATGTATCTCAATTGATGCTATCTATAAACATTAGAAATTAAGGAAAAAAAGTCTGTTAAAAATTATTTTAATAGAATTTTATTTGCCAAAACATCTACAGCCACAAAAAAAGACTAAGGGTATTATTATTTTATTTAATTTCAATGGAGCACACGCTCCATAATATCCAAGTGTAAGTTAGGAAACAGTGATACAAGATTGATTGAAACAGAAAGTTATATATGTAATTTGAAAGTGTCACCATATGGCAAGATAATACTTGACAGCAGTAGGAGCACTGGATTCTTAGGTTTTCTGATTCATGTTTGAAGTATTTCTTTAATTCCTTAGTTATTGATCAAAAAATCTTAAAATATATATTAGCATATAAATTTAGTCAGGATCACTTTGAAATATTTTTAGAATGTATCAGATCTTTGGGGGGTGGAGGGGGGGGGGAGGAATTCAAACAATCCCACTGCCCATACACTTTAAAGCAGCTTATAAAAAAAAAAACCTACTCTTGAAATGTGAAGTGAAATATGCAAACACTGGTAATTGTATACTCCTGGAAAAATTGTTAATCATGCTCCAGAACATATTATAAATTTTACATCAAGACATCATCGAATTATTGAAGAGGAAAAAGAATTACAGTTTCCTCCCAAGTCCGACCACGAATGTATGTTTGATGCAGGTGCACTAACTGTTTTAATAGATCATATTGTACACTACATTTCAGGATTTGTGGTACACAAACATCTAAAAATATTAAAAAGTGAAGAGTGTGTTAGTATATTGTGATCTCCATTTCTATTATTTTGGGGATCTCTCAAAACGTACAAAAGTAGAGATGGTCTTATTCATCGTTCACTTGATATAAGTAACATTTGTGAAACGTTTTAAAAAGTATTTAGCAGAAATGTGCATTCAAATTTTGGTTTATTTTTTTAAAAAGAAGTTAAACATTTTGCAAACTGAAACACAAGTTGTTCAATTGATAATCTGTGAAAATTTATTCAGTCACCTTAATGAACATTCTCTTGATTAAGATGTGTTGTCTAATTTCACAGCCCTACTTATTAGGACAATTGTAAAAAAAATATCTCTCAGTTAGATTTAGATATGGGGGGGGGGGGGGGAGAATGTTGTACAAAAAAAAAAAGAGACTAAATTAGAAACACATTCCCCAAATTGATTTTGTTCAAAGGCCAATAACTTCTTTATTTATGAAGCCAATTTTTATTTCTGCATGAACCTGTTTCGACATAAATAGATGAGAAAGATTTCAAAATCGGTAAAAATAGGTATAGACGTATTTACAAACAGAAACAAGTCTCATATGAAGCTTTAAAAATAACCTAAGTCAATGGCCTGAAATAGCTATTTAAAAAATTAATAAAACTCACAGCTTCTCACATAACAGTTAATTTCATCATCCATTGTCAGTATAATCAGCAACGTGACGAAAGAAATCGTAATAGTAAATTCACTGAATCACGAAGTAAAACACGCCCCTTTAAATCTCATTTTAAACACTCGTTAAAAAATAATGCTAGTCTATTATGTGCAAAATAGCAAGGTTTGCTGATTTTCTACACTACACCAAGAAAAATTTGCGAACAAAGTCATCCCATTGAGAGCTATGACTAAATATTTATAGACGTGCTGCAAAGTTTGCTGTGTCTACCGCTCACTTCAACAACGATAATTACAATTCAACTTACTTATGAAATGATATTCCAGGTTCATTCCTGTCTGGCCTATTTGTGCAACCGTACGCAACACAAGCTGGCATTTTTAAACACTTATACACAATACTAAATGAAATAATCACTGCCTCTACCACAATGTGAACACCTTAATTGTTGGGAAGCGCCATATGGTCGCTGCCGGTGCTGCCACCATGCGGGAGAGTTTAGTGCTTGCTTCACCGATTTAAGCTCACTTCTTCTCCATATAATTCCTTCCTCCATGGTGGAATCCGGCTGCATACGAATGAAACTATGCAAATATACGCATCATAAGACTATGTCCACAATCGTGTTTTTAACTTTGATTTCAGTTGGCCTCCGCAAAACGGAAGCAAGCTGGCCGAAGGCATTTTTAACCGTGAGTCTTGCTCTTGATAGCCTATAATTGAAAGTACTTTTGGGCGATCCTTTATCCAAATCTACTTTATATGGTTTAGTTAGATGAGTTGTCAAACGAAAGGCATCCTCGGTAACCACCGGTATTTCGCTAATATAATATTGGATCATCCATCTTGCTGCGGCTACACCAGAACACTGAGAGACATGCCTCATGAGGCGCGAATGTGGACACTAAAAGGCATGCCTCCTGAGGCTTGCCTCTAGGGCATGCCTCAAGATGAAGATATTGCAAGAGGGACGGGCAAAAGGAAAAGGCAAGTTGAAAGGGAAGCGGCACAAGTGTGAACATAGGTAATGGATAACCCGCTGAATGGACCTGAGGCCATGGCTGAATTCTTTCCAGCTGAACCCACCCCCTTGAGACTCTAATGACCCCTATGTCGAACAGACGAAATATTTAAGACTATAATTTATGTACTTATTCTGTCAGCCACAAAAGTATCCTTCTATCACGTTTGGTGAGCAGGGAAACGATAGGCTACTGGGTAAAGCCTAGCAGCCTGTGAGTGCATGGGTGATAGCATTTCACTGTTGCTACAAATTACTGTAATAGTTGAAAGTAATGGTGATTAAACTATCGGGAGAGCATGCCTGATGAAACCGGCAAGCGGTTTGATACTCTTCATTCTTTCATTTCTCATCCTAAATAACAACAACACATACCGTGACAGTTATCGGTACACACAGTAGGATGAATTGCACTGTGGAAGGTAACGGTAGATGGCTCGAGTTACACCTCGGCAGGAATTATGGTAGAGTAACATTGGAGTCCGACGCGCTGGTTCAGCTGGCTGTGGCACCATAATGGTGTCCGGCGCTGACAAGTGGTAATCTGGATAAAGTCCTGGTGGTGGAGGAAATTTTCATCATCAGGTGGTGATGCACAATTCCTAATCGTCAAATTGTGCATCAAAACCATGGATTAAATCCCAAAACTCTCCGCAGTGCTTCTAGAGCTAGGGCATACGACACTGGTGATGTTTATTCTGAACTTTAAGGCTTGTGGCCCTCTGGTATCTTTCGGAAGAGTAGGCCTGAATGGGCCGGCACCGGGTTCACCTTTCCTCGTCTTTCATCTCACAACCACAACACAAACAAGACATTTTGCCGAACACACACACTATCAAAGTCATCCACACTTATAACAATACTGTTATAATGAGGAAGACGTCGGGAAACAACCCAAGTTCCTCTTATCAGGCGTTGTCATGGAAGGATAAAAATCCTCCACGGTAACGGCCAAGTCTCAGACACGGGCAAGTCGTTCATAACAAATGGAAGAGTTACATCCTTTATAGCCACAGGATTCGTTCACTTACCGCGTGTGACATTCGATTTTCATGTAGCAGTTATAACATCTGCAGCCGAAAAGCTTGGATGCGATGCGAAAATGCATTGAAAAGGTCCAAGTAAAGTCACTCATCTTGCGAATGGCTAGGACAACGTCATAGACATTACAAACATGTGAACTGGAACACTTTTTCATTGTGTCCACTGCGGTTGTTGAATTATATGTGATCGGACACTTTTAGGAAAGACTGAACGTGAATATTGACGTATCAATATTTATAGTGATAAGAATTACCACATTGTAATGTGAGATAGCAAACCGATATCCTGACATTGCCATTTCGTTATGGTTTAAGACAACTACTGTGCAACCTGTGTGTGGAGAAACTATTATTCGTATTAAGCAAGTTCTGCTTGAAGCTAATCAGTTATACCCAGGTGTCATAAAAGATTTTTCTGAGATTGAAGTAGTAAAGATGCTCATTGTGTGATAATATTCATTAATATAAATGTCATTGTTTTCATGGATGATATTATGTTTTGGAAAGAGTCAAGAACAACTCCAACAGTGGCTTCACTGGTGGAAGTGGAATTTGGCTAGTTTGGATTTAAAATAAGTGACACCACAACTGTATCAGGAAAACAAACCAGTCAAGTTCAAATCTGAACAGCATAAAATTTTAGTCTCAAATTTTAGATACAACAACAATATTATGTCAGTTAAGTCTACAAATACCTTGTTCGCCCTCAAGTTACATTTCAGGGTGCAGGAGGGTGCTGTAAGAGAAGTGGCTGCAAGGCAGAAGATCCGCTTTAGTGGAAGATCGACGACGATAATGATCATCATCATCATTCATCACCAATCATAATGAACCTCAACAACAAAAGTGTCATCGTCACCACCACCATCATCCGAGAATGATGTAGGCTATGTTGCAGCAATGAAAAGTTGTGCCGTCAATGCAAGTTATCTCAGCGGTCAGGTTGTTTGACATGGTGACATAATTACAGCAACGACTAGGCGGAATACTAATTCAGTACTTAAGCGAAAATCATCTCCTTCGGGTAAAATGTTTCTAAGATCTTGTCGCTTCAGTTTGTCATCAAAAACTTGTCAAACTACGGGTAACTCTAAATTCTTAACATCAGGGGGGTAAATTTACTCGAAGCAACTTCAAATGAACCAGGTATCCTGTCTTCGCCACAGGCTTAGCGATATATTTTGCTTAAGTACGTTATAAGCAGTGAATTGCTCCAAGAGTTTTAACACTGAAGTGAAATTCATTTTATATAATGGAATACTATTACATAACAAAGTAACATTATCTTCATACTTTTAAGCTAGACCTATGCTGATAAACGCGGTCTGAAGTAAAAGGATTACACTAAATTAGGAGCTATAATGGCCGCTGTTGACGTACGATGGGACGTCGTTAACCAAATTAAAAACGGAAAAGTGTGAGTCGGGCCTCATTACTCTAATGACGTCAACAGATACGGATGTGGTGGGTCACCCAGCAGTGGCTTGACACATTTTCAGGTTGGCTAAGGCCCTCTTCACACTGCGCAATTACCAAGCGACGCGATGGAGACTCTAGTATCTTGAAAGTATCCAGTAAATCACTTCCAATGTTGTGTAATGGGGAGGCACAAACGGCGCCACTCCCAAGAGACGCGTATCCTACGGGTATCCTACCAGTCCCAGGCGACCTGCAAGGAAGTCGGATAGTCGCGTCTCTGGCAAGTCTTGTGAAACATGGCGGATGATCACGCATTCAATATTAAGTTTGTGAGTGAAATTGAGAAACATCCTGAACCGTATAGTTACAGTTTGCCTCAGTATTCGAGGAAGGACATCGTGGAAAAGAGTTGGGCTGAAGCGGGGAAGCTGATGAAAAAGTCAGGTATGTGTATGGCACAACTAATTACTTTATAATTCCGTTTGACACCTTCTTGTTTCTATTTTCGTTCTTATTAAACAATTTAAATTCAATTAAGTTACTTAGATTCATTTTGAAGCATTGCGGAAAGTTTGCGGAGTATCAATGGTATTTTATATTGTTTTAGTCATTTATTTAACTGTCAGAACTTGTAATCAGTAATGTTCTTTATAATTTAAAACTATTTCAATCTCGTTTAATTTAATATTTGGCGTCTATAGATTGTTGTGCAAGATTCTGACAATGCTACATTGTTACGTTCTCTGGTACCCACTGTAGGGATAATAATCGTAATATTATTAAGTTTAAGGGAAGGAGGGAGCAATCAGTCTCCATCATATAGTCAACAAGCAAATTATTCAACATCAAGCATTTTTGTAACAATCAACAAACAGTTTAGTAAAAAATGAAGTTATATTTATTTTTTTGTTAGTTGTCATTTGTAAATTAGCAACTTGTCATTTGTCAAAAAATTTAAGAATTTATAATTATGAACTATGAGAATATGGGATCTTACGTAGTCGGTGGTAAATATTTTTTGGTGCATTGTGTTAAATCAAGATACTAACTGTAGGGTTGCCACCTTTCTTTGGAACAATGTGAGTACGTTTATGTTTTGGGATGGCAAAAATACAGTACGCTGTATGGAAAAAAAGAGTACGATTTTTGTTGGTGCTTGAACGCGTATTTTTCATTGCTATTTGAGACATTCAACAAATACTTATTTTTTCTAAACATTTCGACAGCATATGTAAAGTCTATAATTAAATAAAAATATATGATGAACTAATACTTCAATAAGTTGAGCGAAGATTTGTTTGTTTCATTTCTCAGCTTTGCATTCATGACAGAGAAAACTCTCTCTCAATGGATGTACTGGTAGAACTGGCCAGTACGGGTAAAAGAAATTATTTTAATGAAAAATCTTCACTTTTATTGAATATGTACTGTAATTTTTTTAGAAGTTGACAAATCAGTAAAATTTTTATCATCGAGTTTTCCAAGAAACTCATTTAGCAGTATTTTTCTTCATATAAAATGATCCATAGCAATTTGGAGTTTTAAAGATTCAAAAGCACACACAAAATGTTCATATCTAATAGGTGATAATTTGGATATGTACACAACACAATTACACAATGTACGAATAAAATCAATGGGCCAGGGGCATTGACCACAAAAGAATAAACTATTTGAACAGAAAGTATGTGGTCAGCTGACTGCGGCCAAATTGCCCAAGACAGGAGAAGGTATTGCTACGTTATCGGTCGAATGCGGCAAAGTAGCGGACAAATCCCACGGTTTCGTTCTGATGATATTTTCGTATCTATAAAGTCAACACCGAGCGTGGTGGTGTAACGGATAGCGTTCTGGCCTCGCATTCGGGAGGACGGCGGTTCGAATCCCCGTCCGGGCATCCAGATTTGGGTTTTCCATGGTTTCCCCAAATCACTCCAGGTGAATGCCGGGATGCTTCCTTCAAAAAAGGCCATGGCCGAATTCCTTCCCATTCCTTGCCCCCATCCTTTCCCGTCTCTAAAGACTACGTTGTTATAAAGGGACGTTAAACTGTTACCAAAAAAAAAAAAAAAAAAAAAAAAAAAAATAAAGTCAACCAGCGAGATGACCGAAGGTTGCCGGTTCGAGTCCGGCCGAGGGCATGGGTGTTTAGTGTTGTGTCTGTGAATGTCTTGTCCGTGTTGTAGTGTCCTTGTGTCAATACTTGATAGCAACAAATCACATTGAGCTGGCTGTATGGCCCAGTAGCCGAAAGCCATTAAAAAAAAAAAAAAAACCTGCGAGATGAGAATGCGTGATGGCTAAAAGGAGTATTTTAACGTACTCTGTTACTTTCATAGATTATTGAGCACACCATCTGAAGAGAGTACAATACTCGACTACAGAGTACGGGTGGCAATCCTAACTAATTGTCAGAAAATGTAATTAACACCGCGTTAGGTACCTTGGACGTTGATTTGTTTTTCATAAGTTTAATATCTCTGTTACTAGTTTCAATTTCACAATTTCATAAATGATCGTTATTTGCTATTATTTACCATCACTGTCAGGTTACTTTCGTTTATGTTTCAGCTTCACTATGTAAAGAAAGGTGGAAGAACTTGAGGTCAGTTTTTGTTCGACATTTGAGACCCCTACCTTCTGGCTCAGGATCAAAGAAAAGAAAAACGTAATACTTAATGGAAGCAATGAAATTTGCGCAACCATTCGTGAAGACGAACACACCTGCTGCCCCTGGAAATGTGCCGTCGATCTTACAATTACCTCACCCTGAATTCGACTAAAGTGTCGATGACATTCTGGAAAACCCAGGTAGATCTCAGAAGATCACCCTTCCCCCATCACTACCACAACAATCGGCTTCCAGTATGGACCTATCTTCACAGATGCCACTATCAATCAATATCCAGCAATTACCAATGTGTCATCCACCAACTGGACAACCTCAGCCCTCCAACCAAAATAAAAAGAGACCTGGCCCTAAACGTGGAATATCAACCACTGATGTAGATACCACATTCATGGAGTTTCTCCAGACAAAAACAGTTAGACTCGCAACACGAAACTTCCATGATACAATTTATTTAATTAAGTACTTCATTTTAAAACTGCGTTTACTTAACTAATTGTTTTGTTATTTTCACATATTACTCCATAACTTGTTTTATAATTATTAAAATGCAGTGAACATTCCTTTCTATATATGGATGGCACCACATTCTTCTGATTTTTCTTTTTCTATAATAATTGTAATAATAATAGGTGACACACACATTATCATCACTTGACGAATCTTCACTTGACATTATGAAAAACTCGCTCAGAAGCCACAATGCTCACCACGGCTAGTGGCAGACTGTATCGCTTCGCGGTAGGTTCACAGTATCCTCAGTGTGTAGTACTAGGTCACCTGTGGGTATTGTACTCGCAGGCAACTCAAATTGACGATACTCAAATCTCAGTCGCGTCGTCTCATAATTGCGCAGTGTGAAGAGGGCCTAACCGACTCCGCTCAATCAACGCCGCGTCGCGTTACTGCTCACCCCGTTAGTGCAATTCTTTCAATCCAATCAAACTCATTATATCTCGTACTTATCCCATCTCTTATGATGTAATGCGCCGCGAATTCAGGGCATTTTCAGTACAATAGTATGAGTGTATGAATGGGCGTTTACTGACCTTCATTGATCACGTCCTCAAGTGTTTGATTTTGGTTGCTACAGATACATAGGGAAGGTTGGAAATAAATACCCCCCGCCAAACTAAGCAGAAACTCTGGAACTCACAATTCTAGTTTTAATAATAGAATGAAATTTTCATTCCCACTTTCGATATTTAAATAACTCGCCGGGGTGTTGAGTCCGTCCACCGTTGACCTTTTATTTGTGACTGTCAATAACACTAAAAGAGGGTAATAAAATTTTGGAAAAATCGAAAGAAACACAATGGTTGGCTTAATGGGTATAAGGCCGAATGTCATTTTAATAATAGCAAAAGAAAATGTCTCATGATAATAAATAGAAAGCATGACGTCATTTACCACGTTCCAGAGGTGGCCGAGATCGAAAATATGACAAAGCAGAACAAAAACTTTGCTTGATTTGCACAAAACTTAAAATTTAAATTAGAAACATTTTTAGTACTGGCGGGGATATCATCCAAAACCCCGTCACGGCTTATTATTTGGTGATCACTTTCTCGCTGTGTGCATAGTCCAGATGAAGTCAATGGTCGATCCTGTAAGTACTTCCAATTGCACCTGTATAAACACTTTAGAGTTTATATAGAGCGCTCTTAAGAACTGCTCGAATAACGCCTCAATTAACAGTTACGACCGCAAGAAATGAACAGATGCCAACTTTTACTATGACTCATTCTGCGCTGCTTTCAAGTGCTTATTCAATTGTGCACAACTGGATTGCTGTGCAAACTCCAACTGCAATCTGAGAAAACAAAAATTGTATGGTCGGACCAAACACCTCAGGGATAATAAAATGAAGACAAATCCCCGATTAAAGAATCATGATGCACCTAAACAGTTCTTTTTTTTTTTTTTTTTTTTTTTGTTCGGGCGTTACGTCTCTTTGATACATAGGTATTAAAAACGAGACGGAGTAGAGGACAGGGAACGGGAAGGAATTCAGCCAAGAACATTTGAAAAATCCGGTTGTCTAACACAAGTGTTTTTTCTAGGTATGATTGTTGTTAAGTGCAGTGTATTACATATGAGCGTGAGAGAATGAAGAGGGTGAATTCTTGCTTGTTCACTGTGGCCACAGACGCATCACCCCCCCCCCCCTTTTATACGTAGACTGGAAATTCGTCCTGCTCTTTGATGCACAGTCCGGTTATCAGAAATTGTGCACAACAACGTTTTCTAATCTGGTGGTCGAGTATTGGATGGTGAAAATTTAGCCTGCGACCCGTGCCCAAAGTAGCCAATCTGTATTTCAAGCACTAGATACCGTCCAATTGTCTCCACGACCTCGGGGCGAGACGGGCTAATGTGACCTCTATGCGTAGAAAATTGCGCTGTTGCGATGTGATCAACCAGCGGTGCATTGAGAGGTCAGAGTGGCGCCGGTTACGTAAGTCAGGCTACAGCCAGACGGGCGTGACACGTGTGGTTGAGCAACTCTGGCCGCCAGCAACTGCACTCGTGGGAGTCAAGCCGCACGTCACCACAGCAAACATCAACAAACTGCTCAGTGTCCCCCGCAGGGGCCTGGTACGCAAGTGCCAGGTACGGGTTTGGCGAACCCGCGGTGCCCGAGCTGGAAACTTGTGAGCGCCGCAAGTTTCCCACACCGTAAACTCCTACCATGCTTCAACGACCACCGTAGGGCGTGGCGGTGGAACGTTGTGTGCCTAGGAGAACGGGGATCTTGGCTTCATCGCCCGGATCGCGAGGACGGTACAAACCTCTATAAAAAAACCCCTTAACCTCAAGGTCGGATACGTGCCGAGGAGGTGCATGGGTGAGAGGCAGATCACTCGCTAACGTACAACCTCAGGGGCACCTGCGCACCCCTGTTGTATTAGCGCTTCTTTTTAAACTGGTTTTACTCGTGGGACCAAAATTAAGTCTTCCACAAAAACCACCAAACCCTGCGGTACGGGTGTGCCGCAGGCTAAAATAAATACACCCAGTTCTAAGAAGCGGGTGAGGGTTGATAGCCCCCCAGCTTCAGAAACTAAGAGTAACGGAAAGGTATGTTCGATTGCGAACGCCTTTGTTGTAATGATAAGGAAGGAAGGATCATTCGAAAAAGTGTCGCCGTTTTATATCCAAAAAGGATTACAGGGTCTCGTAGGGACCCTAAACTCTGTAAAGAAGCTGAGGAACGGGACACTGCTGCTGGAAACAACCACCAGTCGGCAGGCTAACACACTCCTTAACTGTGTGAAACTCGGGGAGTTCGCGGTTACTTGCGAACTCCATAAAACGCTGAACTGTTCTAAGGGCGTAGTCACCTGTCGTGACATCATTGACATGGGAACCGAGGAACTTGTTAAGGAGTGGGAAGATGATAAAGTGGTTGAGGTACGTCAGATTACGCGAAGGGTTAATGGCAGTATTGAAAAGACTGCCACCTTCGTCCTGACGTTTGACACTCCAGTACTACCAAAGAATATCAAAGCAGGCTACATAAATCTTAACGTCCGTCCGTATGTTCCGGACCCGATGCGCTGTTTTCAGTGTCAGCGGTTCGGACATACGACGGCGTCATGTAAGGGCAGCCCCACCTGTGGTAAATGCGGCAAGGGGGCACATGAGCCGGGTGTCAGTTGTACGCTACCACAGGTGTGCGTCAACTGCTCCGGATCGCACCCGGCCTGGAGTAGGGAGTGTCAAGTGTATCTTGAAGAGCGCAAGATACAGGAGCTGAAGACCAAAGAGCGGATTCCCTATGGGGAAGCTAAAAAGAGGGCCAAGTCGCTCGCCGCTCCAATTTTTGCAACTAGTTTTGCTAAGATGGCTTCAGTTCCCGTCAGGAAACAAAGTACTGCTACCCAGACGTCCGTTGCAGATATGAGCACCAGCACAACGTGCTCATGTGAATGCAAATGCGGTGCAAAAAACCGCGAAGGTCGTAACATCGAAGACCGCGGACGTCGGTAGTAGTACGTCTGCGACCTCAACCACACCAGCAGCAGTCACTGAAAGTCCACCACCACCAGCATCAAGTGTCAGAGTTGCGCCACCTCCAATTCCACCCCGAACTTTGACAGTTGTGGCACTACCATCTGCTACATCTGTTAATGGAGGTGATCAGAAGATCCGGGGTCGGAAATTTAGACAGACAGACCCGACCCAGTTTATTAAGTCCCCCTCTTCGTCTCCTCCCAGACTGCCCAGCAATAGGGAGGGGAAGAAGCAGAGGAAGAAAAAGAAAAAGGATGGGGAGGGATTTGAGGAGTCCTCTGGGTCGGAGATGTCTGTCTCTGCTTCCGTGGAGGAAGAAATTGAGATGCTGGTGGACGAGGCTGGTCCCGTTCCCCAGCATACAGCGACCGATGACCCACCCGAACCGGGGCGGGTAAATTAAATCGGTAGGATGGCTCCCATACTCCAGTGGAACATCAACGGTTTTATGGCTCACAAAGAGGAGTTAAAGCTCTTAGCACGGTCTGATCCTTTGTGTCTCTGTCTCCAAGAGACACACTTCAGACCAACACACCAACCTGCGCTAAGAGGCTATAATGTTTACCGAAAGGATGATACCGAGGGTGATCGAGCGAAGGGGGGGAGTGGCTGTGTTTGTTCGGAACACAGTTCACTCCGAACCTGTTGCTCTCACCTCTTACCTACAGGTAGTAGCTGCCAAAATTCATGGACCGGAGCAATTGACAGTATGCTCGTTATATCTACTGCCGGGGTCACCAGTTGATTTCGGTCAACTGGCTGATCTTTTGCGGCAAATTTCCCGGCCCTTTTCTCCTGCTAGGAGATTTCAACGCGCACAGTGTGCTGTGGGGGTCGACCACCGATTGCCCCAGAGGTCGGGAAATCTGTAGATTATTGGAGCGAGAGGACTTATGTGTCCTTAACACCGGCCAAATGACCCACTTCACTACTGCTACCGGTACGTCCACTGCCATTGATCTCTCTTTTTGCTCTCCTTTACTGGCGGACTCCATGCGCTGGAAAGTGGATCGTGACCTTCATGGAAGCAACCACTTCCCGATACGGCTGCACGTGGAGCTCGGTCGTGGAGAAAGAAATATCCACCACAAATGGAATGTCAGCAGAGCCGATTGGCAGCTCTATAGCCGTACAGTCACTCTTCACCAGTGTAAGAACATTGATGAAAAGGTGAAACACTTCACCGAAGTTATTCACTGGGCAGCTGATATTTCGATGCCTAGCAACTCAGGAGCGCCGCGAAGAACGCCAGTCCCTTGGTAGAGCGATGAATGTCGTTCAGCCATTCAGGGCCGCAGGCGAGCCTTGCGCCGTTTCAGGTTGCACCCGACACCTGACAACCTCGCGGCGTTCAGAGTTGCTAGAGCAAAGGCGCATCGAGTGATTAAGGAGAGCAAGAGAAGATCATGGCAGACCTTTGTGAGCATCATTAACCGTGCCACTTCATCAACAAAGGTATGGGAGTCAATCCGCCGTATAGCTGGAAGGTGCTCTCGATCACCAGTATCTGGATTACTGGATCAGGGGCGTGTAGTCATCGACGAGCGAAGCATAGCGCAGCGTCATTTGCTTCTATCACTTCCTCTGCCAGGCTGGAACCTCGGTTCCAGCAAGGAAGAACTGCTGCAGAAAGACATAATCTTAGCTTCGAGTCGCCGGATTTTCAGGCGTACAATTCCCCTTTTACATTTTGGGAGTTGGAGTCCACCCTAAATGGGACCAAGGACGCCTTTATTCGCAACCAACATCTTGTTCGCGTGTTCTTTGATATTGATAAGGCCTACAATACTACCTGGCGGTATGGTATTTTAAAACAACTTCATGGATGGGGTTTCTGGGGAAATCTACCCCGTTTCATACAATCATTTTTATCCCAGCGTTGCTTCCGGTACCGAGTTGGTATGGAAGTGTCAGATATTTTTATACAGGAAAATGGTGCTCCTGAGGGATCAATTTTAAGTGTGATCCTTTTTGCCACTGTAATTAACAGCATCTCAACTGTAATAAGGAGTCCGATACGGTACTCCTTATATGTTGATGATTTTTTAATTTTCTGTGCATCATCTAGCCTGAGAAGCGCTGAGTGGCAGTTGCAACTCGCGCTGAAGAGGCTGGATGAATGGTCAGTGCGTACTGGTTTTAAATTTTCTGCTGAGAAAACCCAGTGCGTACTTTTTATTCGATCTCGTAGCCTTTTACCAGAACCTCGTCTTACCCTGAGGAACACCATTTTGTCTTTTAGTAATAATATTTGTTTTCTGGGCCTCATATTTGATTGTAGGTTAAGCTGGCTACCGCATCTAAAAGATGTGAAAGCCAGAGCCCTAAAAGCCCTCAATATTTTAAAGTGCCGTTGTGGCAGGTCATGGGGTGCAGACCCGCATCGCTCTTGCTGCTCAATTCTATAGAGCCTTTGTGCGGTCACGACTTGAATATGGTTGTATAGTATATGGCTCAACACGGGACAGTTATCTGCGCATTCTAGATAGTGTCCACCATGTAGGAATCCAGTCACAACCGGTGCCTACCACACCAGTCCGATTATCAGCACCTGTGCTGAGTCAGGCGAGCCGCCGGTGCCCCTTCATGGTGCGACACTACTTGCCACATTGCCACAACATCAGCTAGTCCCGTGTACGAAGTATTAATTCGCCCAAACTACGAACGACTGTATACTAACCGCTTAAGAGCAACCAAACTGTTTACTTACGCACAAAGGCTATTATGGAGGAATATGGGTTTTAGATACCCCCTTTTTATCACCAGGGTTGGAGTAAATATCTCTGGCTTTTAAAGAGGCCCAGAACTATTTTAGAATTGTCAAGGTACAACAAGCTGTTTACTGCTGACAATGTTTTTATCAGAATGTTTATGGATGTTTTAAACCAGCATCACGATTTTACCCCAGTATACACGGATGGGTCTAAGCAGGCTAACGGAGTTGGCTGCTACGTAGTGTTCCCTCGAGCGACTTATAATTACAAACTGAATAACTATTGCAGCGTATACACTGCAGAGTGTTACGCTTTGTTAAAGTCGCTCTAGCATATGAAAGTAAGTCGCAGCATGAAGTACATCATATGCTGTGATTCCCTCATCTGCATCCAGGCTATGGGAAGCATGAACCCAGCAGATCGTCTTGTCAAGGACATACAGGACACCCTCCGATCCCTCCAATCTTCTGGAAAGAAGGTCGTATTCTGCTGGGTACCTGGTCATGTGGGAATCAGGGGAACGAGGCAGCTGATGAAGCTGCCAAGTTAGCCTGCAACAAGGTCCGAATTGACTTTGATCCCGTCCCAAAGTCTGACCTTGCCTCGGCGGTGAAAAGATTTGTTTCCGACGTTTGGCAGAGGCAGTGGCAGTGGCTGGAGGTAGAGCATAATAAGCTCCGGCTGGTCAAACCGACCGTGCAGCCGTGGAGCAGCTCCTTCCAGCGGGCAAGGAGGGATGAAGTTCTCCTTACTCGCCTCCGTATAGGGCACTGTCCTCTGACACACAGCTTTCTTCTCCGCCGGGAGGACCCTCCAGAATGTAATGCTTGTGGCATACCTCTGACGGTGCGCCACATTTTAATTGATTGTGTATTATTTTTAGACTTGAGGGCAGACTTTGGCTTGGCCAACGATCTGTCCCTCATTTTAAACAATGTGACCAGCAACGTGGCGAGTGTTTTAAAATTTTGTGTTTTGGCCGGTCTAGCGCCTAAAATTTTAGGCAGGTTGGCCTAGTTTTAAGATGGATGGGTGGCCTCTTTACAGCCACCCATGCATGTGCATTGTTATTATTTTTTATATTGTTTTGATTCATGTCTCGCTGGCCACTATACAGCCAGCGAGACTTGTAGTGTTTTTAATTCTGCTTTTAACCTTCTTGGCCCATTTACAGCCATCCAGGTGCTGTACGGTTTAAAGTACCGGTGCCTCTTTTAAAACCATGCCTGATTTTATAATTTATTTTATTTGCTGTCTGTATGGCCGACCCCTTTACAGTCGACCATGCAGACAGTATTTTAGAACTTCCTTAATCCACAGTTCTAGCTGGTAATTGTTAGGGCGCTAATGACCCTGCTGTCGACACGCCCTAAAGCAACAACAATAACAACAACAACCTAGCCAGTACTTCATGAGGAGCTGATGTATTCTCACTATGAATAACTGCCACACTATGGTTATATCATAGCAGAGTACTGACCTGCAGTGTGCTCATGCTAGAAAAATATAACAAATGTATGAGAATCACAACTGACACATTAAAATCCACTCTAGTCCCCTCGTTACACCTCCAGAGTTAAGACATCAAAAAGTGAAGCACCTGAGTGGATAAAGTTACACCATACTGACCATACACAGGATCTCCCAATCCACAAGGTCCTTAACTTCTTGCCCTCCGCTCCTATCTGTGTCAAAGACAAATTGCGAAATAAAAACTCTGAAAACATCAAGATATTGAAGATCCTACAACTAGGCTTCCTGGAATTCCATATGAAGATAGACCAGTGGCTTAAACTAAACCACCTAAGAGCAGACCATGCCAAATGCAATGAAGTTCATGTTCTGTTCATAAATAAGTAAAACAGTTGAGCTGCAACTATAGCTGTTGTCTCGTACGGTGTGAGCAAGGGGAGGGAACTGTTACCCTCCTGCTGAAGTCACATGCCCAGCTTGGCAAACATTCATTTCCAAACCTTGGCTGCGAGTCAAATATCCAGTTTTGGCTAACATCCATTTCCGAACGTTGGTTGGTGATGGTATCCCTGATGGTGCACCCTACTGCTATACTGCTCCTTCAACATTTTCATTGCTGGGTTCCGGACGATAGCTGTTAACGGGTTGACCAGTTCTCCTTAACTCAATGGCTTCCAAGTAACTACTTCTTCACACTTAAATCTTTGCTGAAAGTGTGACAGATGTACGGATGACTATCATAAATTAATGATTTGCTTAATAACTGATTCTTTAAATTTCCCTGAGCCACAGAATTACATGTGAAAGAAAGAACAGTAAGTGCAGTACAGTTTACAGTTTATGGAGTTGGAGAAGAAAGTAATAAAATACCAAACAGCAAGTGCTATTTACAAAAATTTCACTGTAAGCAATGTCCACCATTTTTCTAATGTGATCATATTCATGAAGATGTTCGGGCTGATAATGCAAGGGTAAACAATGCACAGCTGTTCAGATTCATTTACTTGCATGTCATGTCTGATTCTGTTGCACAGTTTTGTAGATGTTTCATAGCTGCATAATTTGCACATAAATCATGTCTGGCTTGATGTGATGTGGGTGTGGCTGCACTCAGAAAATTTACAAGTTCTATTTCCTAATCACGGGCATCATTTAATGTTCCAAATTATTTACTGAAATATATATCCACTCATTTCAATCAATTTTTGATAAAATGCTGTCTTGGCTTCATGCTTTTTGGCTAAAAATGGATTGCAGGCAGGTACAAAAGTGTTCTAAATGTTTTATTTGGAAAATATCCTCATGCAGAGAATAGGTTCCTATAACCTAGTTACTCAATGGATGATTTGAGCTCCTTATCTGCAGTGAACACAGTCAAGAATGATGTATGTGCAATCAGTAATCCAGTGAGGTCACTACACTTGGAAATGAGTTAAATGACTGATTTACAGTCACAATGATCTCCCAGTCTTTAAGAAAGAAAAGTAATATCTAGTGCCATACATAAACATCAGTAGAAATGATGGGTAAATCAACATTATTGCCCCTTTTTTTTTGGTGTCTCTGTTGGCTGCATTTAAATAGGACTATAACTTAATTCTGAATAAAATGATGCCACTTGTATTTTGAATTTAACTTTGTAATATGCCGTACCAGTAAGCATTTCAACTCAAAGAAGTAATTTATCGTTGGGCAATAAACTGTATCAAATGGATACTATCAGGCATTGAAATTTGCACAGTTTTTTTAATTTCTTACCTTCCGGATGGAGCGGTCTGATAGCTCAGTGGTAAAGGCGCTTGCTTTCAAAACATTCACTGCTCGTTCGAATCCCAGCAGGCGCAAGAATTTTGACAGTTGTGTTTGATGATATGGGCTACGCCAGGCCGCTCCGTGGTTCGGATTCCACGTTAAACTGTAGGTCCCAAAGGAAAGGAACTGGCCGCCCCACCTCTAACACAATGGTTCAGAATGCCTCCTTCGGGAGGATCCAACCAACCTTCGGGTTGTGTACTAAGTTAAGTTACCTTCCGGATGACTCATTATTTTACTCCACTGGTTTCTTCAGAATATCATGAAAATCCATTGGGTAGTTTTTGTATTGATCATATTTGATGAAATGGGCAGAAATTCATTTTATATATATATTTTCAAAAACATGTCCAGCATTACAATTTTTTCTGTTTACAGTTTTATCATATTTGTAAATTAGTGCTTGTATTTAAGAGTGCATTGCCTGTCAATGGTTGTAATAGATACTGCGTACAGTGTTAGTCAGTGTTGTTTGAAATTTTCAGATGTAACAACTTTTTTTATCTTAAAATGTGGACAATCAGTAACAGTTTACGCCTCATACGCCTTTTACAGAAATTAATCATGTGTAAAGAATTTCCTCTAGGTGCTTACACTGTTTTTCAGCACACTTGCAGACCCTCTGCATGAAGTTTGTCATCTCTCTTCACCATGATGGTAATGCAGTGGGTGCTGATGCATTTGTTGAGGGTTATGAACATTATGAGGGTTATTTAGGGTCCAATAATGACAGTTTTGTTTATTAACACAGCCGTTTAGGTGAAAATGTGCTTCATCTGATGTTAAACTCACAATCACAGGTTCTTCATCCAACATCTCACTCATTATTTCACTCACCCGATGGAGTAAATTTGATTGGAATTAAATGATTGCACCAGCTGTTGTGAAAAAATAATACGGTGATTGTGACGGGGTCTACTGCCTAATCAGTAAACACAGAGAAACTGATTCTTGCACCAAAGAACTGCCATCTTCTTAACACAGATGCACATAAACACTGTAGAATTATCAGTGTACTAAATAATTATTGTAGGAGTTTGGTACCAAGTATTTTTAGTAAATAGTTGCACAAGTCAAGATCTGGTTGAATATTATCTATAGAGTATTAACACACAAAAATATCTTACCTATATGCAGTAGTTATGATGTCTTAAGGTGCACATTTATATTTCCAATATTTCTCCAGGTGAAGAGCTACCATCAGAAATAAGTAGGCTTATGAAATGGAAATTGAGCCCAATTACTCCAATAGTTGTCCGCCGCACACTTGTGAATTCTGGATTCAAACTCGTCAGAAGTGAGTTTACAAGAGGTTTGCATGACCTGTTCATTCTTCCTTAGTTATAGTTTCGTATATAATATGTAGTAAGATTATATTAAATTGAGGCAAAAAAAAAATAGATTTTTTTGTTTAAGAGGAAGAGCTATTGGATAAATATAGTAATTCCATTTTTCAAGTTGCTAGTTACATTTCCATGTCAAAAAAGTTTAATTTTGCTTATTTTGTGTGCTATCTCCCTGATTTTGTGAAAACGATTCAAACTTATCCCTTAAGAAATTGTTATGGATACAATTATTCCATATGTAAACTTACGATGATGGTCCGGTAAGTACTTAGCCTACAAAAGAAAAAACAAAATTTTTGGAAAAGTGGCAATTTATTTCTATTCGTAGTCTCCTTTTAGCTCGATACACTTGACCCAGCGATGCTCGAACTTCTTAACCCGTCTGAAAAATACGTTTTCTGGAGATTTGCAAAGTAGGCCTCCGTGGCGGCGATAACCTCCTCATTCGACTCAAATTTCTGCCCGGCGAGTGTCTTCTTCAAGTTTGGAAACAAATAGAAGTCGCACGGGGCCAAATCTGAAGAATATGGTGGATGGGGCAGCAGTTCATAACCGAATTCGACCAATTGCATGTTGTCATGGTGCACTTTTTTCTTCGCCAAATGGGGCCGTTTTTTCTGCAATTCGGCATCGAATCGGCCCAATAATTCGGCATATTAAAGCCCTGGTATCGCTTTGCTTTTCTCCAGGTAGTTGGTGTAGATCACACCTTGTGAATCCCAGAAAACGGTGACCATCACCTTTCTGGCTGATGGGACAGTATTCGCCTTTTTCGTATCATGTTCGCTGGGTAAAGTCCACTGTGTACCAGTGGATCGATGTTTTGTCAACGGTAAGGTAACGACGCAGAAACTCCTTCAGATTGCGCTTGAACAGCTGTGAAGTGGTCTCATGGTTACGCTTGTTGTCTGGAGTGAGCAAACGCGGCACCCATCACGCTGACAGCTTTCTGATGCCCAAATTTTCATGCAAGATATGACCCTTGTAGTCTTTTGAGATGCCTACTGTCCCTGCAATCTCGCGCACCTTCAATCGGCGGTCTGCCAATATGAGATCTTGAATTTTTGTCACATTATCCTCCATGGTAACCGTTTTCGTGGCACCTGGGTGTAGCTCATCAAAAACCGACGTGCAACCACGTTGAACCTCATTAAACCATTTTTTGTCAGAGTCACCATACACAGATCCAAGTGCTCTTTGATTTTGCTGCGTGATTTTCCTTCCAAAAATAAGAATCTAATCACCGAC
>JARYHS010013631.1:97594408-97778159 GCA_031002005.1 Vandiemenella viatica
ACACTGTTGCTATTTACGAAACTAAACAACAACAAAGGCAAAATTCATATCGTTTGTCTAAGGAATTAATTGCAAAACTATTTCCTAAATGGCTAGAAGTAGAAGGGAGAAATTCTTATTACTCAGAATCCTTCCTCAGCGAGAAAATATTTCACAAAAATCAAAGCTACTCAAGTTATAGTAAGTGTCAGCTTCCGTACCAGGACGTTCTTAATAAACGAAGCTATTGTCTTCGAGGGTGCATTCGAAATGGTTGTGAACAACAAAGACATACAAACCGGGAGAAGACTGTGGGAAGGAACGGAAGGCATTTTTAAATAACTCATCTCGTCATTCACCATTAGGGGTTTCGAGATTTTTTTAAAAACCGAAACGGGGATCGAAGCGCTCTCCCCGAATGCAGGACCAAATCTTACTACTTACCCACCAGGCTCTGTTTGATGTACTCAAATAGGAAAGCCCTGGAGTGGATTCTAAGACATTTATCCGTAAGTCTCTCATTAAAAGATTTCTTCGATATGTTTATGCAGTGACGTTTGTCATATTTCTTCACGTGTTCAACTTAAGAGAGAACTGTCGTGTCCTGCACTGCCTCTAAGGCCGGCCACACACAGAACCGGGCGAGGCAGGGCGGGGCAGGGCATTTTGCCCAGGGGCGTCTTGTGCGACGGGAAACGCACGGGTGCCTATGGAGCATCACACACGGGACCGGGCGGGGCAGGGCACGTCGAAAAGACGCCCCGGGGCAAAATGCGAAGCTGAAACAAATTATGCCGCGGGGCAAGTCGCTGCCGGTCAGAACGTTCTGCGCAAGCGCTGTCACGGGACCCACCCTCCCTCCCCGGGCTCCCCTATCTCGCGGTCTGGTTGTGTGAATATTCGACTGATTTGTATGTGTGCCATGTATGACTGTAAGATTTAAAATTTATATGACTATACAGTGTTATTATATGGTTGAATAACTAATGCTCAGGAGAAAGAGGACCAACATACATACCTTAAGCTTATCAAAAGCTGCTCCTCTGGGGGTAAGGCTGTTCTCCAGTTGGTATTTTGCTTTTCTATTCTGCTCCGAATGCTCTCAAGTACAAGTCGAATGTCGAAATTGACATGCGACAATAATTAAAAAAACTTGTCTGGGTTCGGTTCGAAGCTCAGAAATAAAACATCCTATATTCCTTTTCAGGTTTATAGCAGTGGCGGCCGAAGTGATTTCCTCAGGTAGTGACAACAAAAAATGTTTTAGTGGCGGATCCAGGATTTTGGTTTGATTGGGGGGGGGCTAGGATTTGGTGGGGTGGCTCATTACTCCAGAATGCCGGCCTTATAAGAACAGCATAAAAAAAGGTTCCTAAATTCCATGTCGTCGGGGGTGACCTTGGTGCTTTTGGTGGTGGGGGGCGCCTAAGCCCCCAAGGCCTCTCTTCCCTGGATCCGCCACTGAATGTTTATCACTGAAGTGAGTGAAGGTGAAAACAGCTCAGAGAAGAATCTCGCTATAAAGATTTGTAACGTGTGAAAGTCTCATTACCTGCAATTACTGTCGGATTAATTAAATGATTTTGAAATTAATCAATGATAAATGTTTTAAAATTGACCAAACCGTAAACATTTAGTAATTAACCAAAACCGACAAGTTGATCTACAAGCAGTGTTGGATACCCAAAAGGCAGGACTAGGCACGACTAGGCAGTAGCCTGGAGCCCTGCTTTTTGAAGGCTCCTTGAAGCTCTCTTTTTTCACTAAATAAAAATAATAAAAAAAAAATCATCCAGAATAAAACAATCAAATTATATGAAAAGCATGGAAATTAATTTTTTTTGTTTCTTAGTAGTGTACGATAAATAAAAGTAATTTTCCAAAATATGATAAATTGTAAATTCGTTTGTTAATTGAATAAAAATATGATAAATTCCTATTAGTCATCTACAAAACCTTTTCTTTGAACTTATAAAATATATATAATTAATTTAAAAAACAGAGGGAATCAAAATTTTTGAAAGTGTTTAGGACCCCAATACTTTCTTATCCGGCACTGTCTCGATGCCCACGACGGCAGTGGAAACACATTCTCTTGAGAATCGTTTCCTGTTACGTGCATTCATAAAACTTATGTAATTCTCCTTCAGAGAAGACAAGCTTCTAGCGCAGCGTATCCAAACCTTTTTCAACCCGAGGACCAGTAAATTTTCAAAAATAATGCTGTAGGCCACTAACTCACACAGGCCTATTTTTTTTTTTTTTTTTTTTTTTTTTTCAGCAGGACTATGGGACGACGATTGCGCAACTTCATTTTCCTCTTCTGAGTTTCCTTCATCCGTCGCCAGCTCACCTCCTCAATTTTTTCCTCTGTCTTTTTTAATGTCCTCCACCCTGGGCCTAATTTTATTTTGTTGTTATTAAAATGTACCATTACTAACATAATAAATCTAAAACCACGTTTTGAATCCTATGAAAACGCAGATATAAAACTGGATGTGAACTATGAAAAGTTAATTACATGTTAATCATACTAAACCAGATAAATAATAATGTTACTACAGGATGGGCGCTACATTATACCACCGGCCCTACATACATAAACCCAAAATAAAAAACGCTAGACCGTATGCCTTTTATTATTATTTACTTCACCACTCGCGTTACCAATCTTATCAACTACCGCGGTTCCTCATACCCATTTTAAAAACTCTTAGTAAACCGTCATTTACTTAATCTCTAGACGCCACATGGAAGTGAATAGACTGTTGTAAAAACAATGCTGTTCTATCTCATTCTGGAAATGCCACATTTTTGCCGGGTCATTGAAATATTCAAGGCTTTTAAATGTTGGGCATACAGCCTTATACAGTACGAATATGGTACCAGAATTTATGATATTATACCTGTGGAACTCCTGAACTATGTTCGCGGACCACCAGTAATTCAGCGAACAGGCTGAAGCACTGTTCCAGTGGATATTTAGTTGAATACTACAAAAATGGCAGCTGCTGCGCTCTGCCGGCAGTATTACTAACTTTATCGAGCTGCAGCGTGTGACAGAACGAAGTTGTCTCCATTCCCCATTAACAAAGCGAACCCCCGACCTTGAATATTTCCACGAAAACGCTAGAGCGCATGCGCGATCTGTGCCAACCAAGATTTGTCTCCTCGACAGCGAAACAGTTCACTGATGTGACCAACAGATGGAGTTCATTACTTTCCCTAGCTGTAGAGTAGAGAATGCCGCATTTATAAATATTTATTTTTCTTTCACTGCATTTATTTTTTAATTTATTTATTCATGATTAGAGGTAGTGACATGTCACAGTGGCACTACGTCTAGAGCCGCCACTGGTTTATAGGGTGTACCTACATCTCTCTGTTGTTAACATTGTGGTCCAAGAGCTGCAGATAGTTCCAAATTAATAAAACGGTCTCCTCATCTTCATCCATTTCAAAATGATACACTACACACCAGTATGCTCCCACTGAGTTCACTGACACGTGACTGGGGCAATGAAGAAAATTTTCTAAGTGTTTGACTTGTCGTGCCCCGCCTCGTTCTGTGTGTGACAGCAGCACGTCAGGGCAAGTCAGGTGACTCGTCGCGCCCCGCCCCGCCCTGCCCCGCCCGGTTCTGTGTGTGGCTGGCTTAAGTCATTCAAGATGTGTTTTCCTGTTACTATTTGTTGGCTGCGCTGCTGGAAGGAGAGGGATGGAAGAAATCCAAGATGCCCGAGTCGATGTCTCCCTCGTTGCCGTAGGTCCGGATCGGATCCGCTGAAGTCCGTCAAGGACTGCCGGGATTTGCGGACGAGGAAGCTGTCTCCTCCGACGCAAACACACTTGTCCGACTTCGCGGTGCTACCACAACGCTCGGGTTTCTACACTCACAGCATGTGGTCTGTACTACCGAGTTCACAGAGACAGTAACTGACACAGTGTGGACATCAGGACACACATAAAGCAGGGATCAAGAGTTCCTGGAATTTCAACCTAAATAAATGCAAAAAAAAAAAAGAAAAAAAAAGATAGATTGTCCAGCGATTTTCTTGTATGTCGCCATGACTAGTAACGTCATTCCTCACTGACTTCATATGACGATGATCAACTAACAATGACGACGCAAACATTGAAACGTCATCTTTTCTTACCGAGATTAGCTGGATTATTTCGTCTGTACTTAACAAATTAATAAGTTATTACACGTATAGCTAATAGTAATTGCTTTACGTAGCCTCAGTTTTCTACACAACCCAACTTTCTTTCTGAATATCTATCTGCTTTCTGCTATTCTCCTCATATCCATATATATCTCGACAATCATTATTCATCCAACATCACGAACCTCCTCGTTTTCCTATGCTTATACAAATTTCTCCATATTTTATTAAACATTCTTTGATTATGCAATACCAAGTCCAATAAATCTTTCTCTCCATATTGGCTATGATTCTCTTTTCAGCACCTCCTCATCCCAAACCACATCCTGCAAAATCTGTCTGCCTATGCCTCTGTGTATTGACGTTAACTTTTTCTACAGTATTTCTTTAAAGATGGGTTTAAACCTCCCATCTTTCCCCCCATCCCCCCGTACTACGTACAGCGCTTCATGAAAACCACTTTACGAGTCTTTTCTCAACTTCTTAGTCAGCGGCTCACGCAGTGTCTACCTTTTCACGTATAATGTCTCTCCGGGTAAAAACCATTCTTATTTTATTTCCGATGAGCGTAGCATACCTTGGCCTCTTAGCTTAGTCATTAAGGTGTCTGCACTGAAAATTAGAGGCTGGGGTTGAAATCCTGGTGGATTATGGGTTTTCAACAGTTATGTTTCATCATATGAGCTACACCAAAACTCTCCATGGTTCGGATTTTAAGTTAAACTGTAGTTCCAGCCACGACACAAACTGAATGCGTGGTAAATCGAAACTCTTGTCACCAGATCGCAAGACAATACGAGTTTACTTACCTACTACACAAATATGAACTTTTCTATCCCTTCTCTTTCCAATTGTCTTTTCATACAACCATGATTCGTCTCTTTTTATTGTTTATCCTCACCCTCTTTACGAATTGAAATACTTTGAGATTTATTATTATTTTTTTAACTGCTTAACGTCTCTTAACAGCGAGGTCTTTAGAGACGGGAAAGGATGGGGGGCAAGGAATGGGAAGGAATTCAGCTATGGCCTTTTGAAGTAAGGATCCAGGCATTTGCCTGGGGTGATTTGGGAAACCATGGAAAACCCAAATCTGGATGCCCGGGCGGGGATTCGAACTGCCGTCCTCCCGAATGCGAGGCCAGAACGCTAACCGTTACACCACCACGCTCGGTGAGGTTTATTATAGGATGTGTAGCTCTATGCTCTCTTCAAGTGGAATGAGAAAAACTGAGACCAGAGGTATGAATCAAAACGCAGGAGAGAGAAGGGTTATTGCGGCAGAACAATGTGCAGACTATTTTAATTTGTGTGAATGTGATGGCTGCGAAAGGCACGGAAATTTTTACACTTACTCTTAAAGTTAAAGTCTTCTTGCACCTTTACAACTTTCAGGAATGGTTAAAAATTAATAATCTTAAGAGTAAAGTTTGAATTAATTTGCACGGACATACCAGTATACGCCATTCCTAGGATGTGTAACGGTGCCCAACCACAAATCTGAAAATTCTTTAGAACCGAAAAAGCATCAGTAAAATTTTTATAACGTTAGGAGTCTTAGCTTTGTTGTAAATAATTGCAAAATTGAAAAGAAAGAATGAAATAGTAGCATAATAGCATGTCAAGTGAGAGCTTATGAACGTACGAATTACTCTGAGCAATACACAACAGATTTATATAATATTTCGTTCAATGTTATGAATCAAGCTTTGAGTCAGTGCGGAGAAAAATCAGCATTAACTCGACAGATTGCTGTTTCGCAAAGTGGACTACAGGTAGAAGCAAATTTACTGATAATCTAATTGCTGGCAACTAACGGTGACAGTGAAGAAATCTCAGAGCTAAAAATTAGCTTAAATATGAAAAGAAAATACCCGAACAAGCAGTCAACACAATTCATTATTCGGACGGGTAAAGTATTAGTTAACATTTGATTATGCAAATAAAGCTTGTTTGTGCACATCTCTTTTAACAAGCAGTTTGTGCTTAGCACTCCCATCCAATTGTCTGGAACGTACAAGGGATCTCATTACAACAGTTTCGATTACAGCTATCAACAGCGTGCAGCGTGGGTGTAGGTAATTGGCCAGGGTGTGTAAGAAGGATGGAGGTGAATGACGTAAGCACACCATCTGAGAAGCAGCAGTAATGTGCAACCATTAAACATTATTTAAAGAATTTGGTTGATAATTGAATACAGCGACCAGTCACAGTTTATTGTGTTGCTTTATTTTATTTTACCATTACCGGTTTCAAGCATACATTGCTCATCATCAGATCGTTTTAACAATACAGATGCGAATTGCAGGCGTGTTTTTGTGTCCTAGAATAACAAAAATATGACGATTGACGAAAGAATTTAAATCTGGAGTGATGATAGTAAAACTTGGTATATAACTTACATTAGGCGTCTGCTTATATCCGAGAACAAAGACTTGTATGGAACACAGTTGAGGAGGCACACAAAAATATACCAAGTTTTACTATCATCACTCCAGATTTAAATTCTTTCGTCAATCGTCATATTTTTGTTATTCTAGGACACAAAAACACGCCTGCAATTCGCATCTGTATTGTTAAAACCATCTGATGATGAGCAATGTATGCTTGAAACCGGTAATGGTAAAATAAAATAAAGCAACACCATAAACTGTGACTGGTCGCTGTTTTCAATTATCAACCAAATTTGATATCACAGTCGCTGATTCCACAAGTCGACCATGGACAAAATATTATTTAAAGAGTTTGAAGCTTTGCATCGAGCATATTCATTAGTTTCTTCTAATGGTTAGAATGATAAATGACCGGAATTCGATGGCATTTGTAGGGATAGTTTTTCATATTTTTGGGGGTAGAGGACGAGTGGAATCATTGTAATTTCTTTACGGCTTTATATCTCGATGTCAACGACATTAGAGGCGGAAAAGGACTGCAAGCAAGGAATGGGAAAGCCTTTCAAGGAACCACCCTGAATTTCATTGGAGTTATTTAGGGAAATCGTTGAAAACCAAATAATGGATAGCTGGACGGGGATTCGAACCCACGAGGACGGAGGTCAGAGCGTACTCACTCATCACTGCAAAAACAGTCATTAGCATATCTACAATGTAGTATCTTCTTCTCTGAAACTCTTTAATACTATGTCTTTCCATACCAAAACAAATTATTCAAATTTTGCAGACCAAACCATTAGGTAGAAATGCAGGTAAAGTTCTTATTTCAATCATATCAGGTCAGGAGGTCCTGACCTATAAACCTAAAAATTCTGACCCTGGATAAAGTAGGCGTTTACCTACTTAAACCTGACTGACAGTTGGGAAATATTCTAGGCCTATGACTATAGCAAAAAAAAAGTCATGGGTTCAGACCTAATTACTTACATTTTATTATTTTTTAATCCAAATAAGAAGCCTGGTAATGATAATGTAAAAAAAAGCCTTAAACAAGAATGTTTTTCTTACTTTTGTTTTGATCAAAGCAGAGATTACAAAAAACGGCAGCAAAACTTCCCGATTTCATAAACGTTCTGCTTGTGTCTGCTCGTATTCGTTACTTTCAGAAAGAGTCTTGTGTTAGTAGCCATTAACATATTACTCACACTTTAACTATTTTTTCATTTTATCTGTCCCTATAATTTTGTTCTGGTATATTATCATCTCCTTAAACCATCTTCAGGTCACAGCTAGATAGGTTTAAAACGAAACCAGTTCTTCCTCTCCATTTCTGTTATTGTGGCGTTTTGATGTCTAGACTGACAGCTTTATCTGCACCAAGAAAATTAAAACGCAATATGATTTCTTACGGTAATCTGCCTTGTAAAGTGTAGAGGTCCACGAGCAAATAATTAATTTCGTAGGGTAGGATTAGTAAAGGCAAGAATGCAGTCTGGCCTCTGAAGAAATGAATATAGTTCTTGATGGGAAAACAACTGCAGAAAATTCCCTAGGATAGCGTGATTTTTGGCTTTTCCAAGTATCGTAGTGCATAATTTGCCATCTCCTCGTTGTCCTTAGTTGTTAACGCCATCTTCTTAATACCTTCTCATCCAAATAGTTTCTTTTTGTACTACGACTTCCCTTCTTGCGTTCTGGCGATTCCAATTGTAATAGTCTTCTTGACGCGCAAGTTTCTGCAGTTATCATTGTATATTAAAACCATACCAGCAATTTATTTATCAACACTTTAACTGTCACATATTATTTCCTCAACCCGCACATTACGTATTACAAATTTATTCGTTACGGATTCAAATGCTGGTTACCTGCATCTCCAGATTTGCAGCCAAGCGTTTTCTCCGATTTATTTTCTTTCGATTACATGCTTCTGCTTCACAAAATACAAAAAAAATCAGAACTACCGTAAAAGCAGATTTTTGTAGTTTCGCTTCGTCTCGTGAAACGTTTAGATTCATTCCAAGCTTTGGTGTACGTATTAACAACTATACTCGACTGTTTGAGTTGCTGAACTACCTTAATACTTTTGTTCCCAAGCTATGGAACAATTTTCTTTTCAGAGCATGAAGGGTGGGCGGTAACTCCTTGGCCTCACATTCGAGAGGACACGTGTTCGGATCTCCATCTAGCCATACAGTTTCGGTTTTGCATGATTTCACAGGTTTTCAGGTGAGTGCTGCGATGATTCATTCAAAAGGCCGAGACCGAATTCCTTCCCATTCTTGGCTCCTAGTCCATTCCGCCTCTACTGACCTCAAAGTCGAGGAGTGAAGCCATACAAAAAATCAATTTTCCCATCGATACCATCAACCAAGTAATAAAACCCGCGTATGCTCCATGATCATAGATAATTGTAGATCATTCTCATATCGTTACTTGAGTAGCTAAGAAACAGAGCATTACGTTTAATGTTTCTGCAAAAGTGTTAGGAGTAATGGAAGGAAAAAAAAAAACCATGACCGTAACCGAGCAGTTGATTTTAGATGAACGTTACTGTAAAGTTTTCATTGCTAGATGAGGGAGTTTTGAGCTGGAATAAATTACGGAGGGAAATGATGTGCAATTTACCTGACGCGGGAAAGTATTTAACAAAAAAGTTAATGAAATGCGAAAAGTACTGAGAAGAGATGTGGCCACTGGGGCAAAAATTTTTCGCAACTGCATTAAATATATAAAAGAACCATTCCCAATGTTCTCTTCGCCATGCAGATTGCGGAATACTGAATACTTTAACATAAAGTATAGAAATTGTAATGCAGCTTCACGGGTTAGAGGCCGGATTTTGTCATAAAAAGACAACTTTACGACAACGTTTCCTATTGTCTTCATCAGGTCTCTTGCTTTCGAGAATTAACACAAGAAAAGCGATAGAATCCACGTGTCTGGTATCAGCCAAACGTTATGGCCTGTCACCTTAAATGCTGCCCCTGAGAAGGCGGCGTGACCGCAGCGCTCCATCGATCGTGCGCGACCCGAAAGATGGCGGTCAGCCAGGCGGAGGCGCGGGCACGTGTTTACCAACAAGTGACGTGTACAGCACGTGGATGGCCGGCACGCGACACGTGCTGCAGACGCAACTCCACGTGCCCACGTTATAAGCGTCAATCACGCGGCAGTCTCACGCGCGTCGCGTTGGAATCTCCAACATATAGCCGAAGAGGTACGTCAACAACCTCACACCACATTTCAGTTATTTATGACAAACTTTACTGAGAATGGTTGAATAAGCATTTTTTGAATACAGAAAATTAAAACATTCTTAAATATAACACAACTTATTTGAACGACTCAAGCACGAAATAATAGCAAAAAAATTACCACCTCCTCTTCTTACCATGTTTTTATCTCAGACTCTTACTGCTTGATGACGCCGAGATTGTTAGAACTGTGAAAATTGAACAGAAAGGAAAAGGGAACTTTGGACCATACCACTTAATACCAGGCAAAAACATTACCTATCACCCACTAAGATCGATCCCTAACCAAGAGACCAAGAGTGGCGGTGTAACGGTTAGCGTTCTCGCCTCGCATTCGGGAGGACGCCGGTTCGAATCCCTGTCCGGGCATCCAGATTTGGGTTTTCCATGGTTTCCAAAATCACTCCAGGCAAATTCCGGGATGCTTCCTTCAAAAGGCCATGGCCGAATTCCTTCCTATTCCTTGCCCCCATCCTTTCCCGTCTCTAAAGACCTCGCTGTTAAGAGACGTTAAGCAGTTAAAAAAAAGAAGCTAACCAAAAGCGATGATATTTTCATTAAATGACAACTCTGTGATACAAAACTATAGAGAGAACACTGGAAATTACTTGGTTACCTCTCGGCCTATGATAACGTTATGGTTCGAAATGTTGGTGCCGTGTTAGTATGAAATTATGTCCTACATGTTTTTGTGTTACAAGTGGAGGCCACCAATTGCAAAATTCAGATTCAATGCATACTGTGTATAATAAAATCTCATGGCCAGAGGTATCATGTGTTAAAACAGTAACATGCGTTTCTTCGCCGTTGTCCAGAAATTCGGCATCGAAATTTTCCGTTGCGTTTAAATACTTTCTGTGACACGGTAATTTAAGGTGAGTGGTGTAGCAAGCTCTATGCCTCATAAGCCCGTCGTTGCCGGATCGAATCTCACTGCTCGAAAGTTTTTTACTTGTCCAAGTTTATATACAGATAATTCCTGGCATTCAGTTTCAATAATTATGCATAGAATAAGTTTTTTAAATGCTGTTTTTTTGTGAAAAATCGAAGCATTTGAACTTCATTATGTTGTTCGCAATCAAAGAAATATTTGCTGTGGCAGGTATGAAATTCAAATATCGTTACTAGACTGTTACAGTTGAAGGACAGATTTTCATTCCTGCAGGGGATGGGAGGGTCGAAACGAGACGCCATCGGTTAGTGCTTTATGCCTCGTAATTATTAGTTATTAGAGATTGGAGAGGATTGGGGACATGGAATGGAATTAGGCCATAATTTTTCGCAGGATACGTCCCAGCATTTGCCTCGAGCGATTCAATACCCCCCTTACCTGCCTGGCAACCATAATTGCTAGGAAGTTTCGAGGTGTTAGAAGTTACCCACTTCCAGCCCCGGTGATGGAAAATTTTTCATCATTGTGTACTTTGTCAGCACAGTAGGAAAGGGGGGAGATGTTGGGATATAAGTTGTAATTACCAGATTGTGTATTAGATGTTACTTTGAATCCCAAACGGTTCTTCAGTGTGTATAGAGTTAGGGCTTTGACATCCTGGTGCTGGTTTGGATATGGTCCTAAAAAATGGAGGACCGGAGGAGTCTTTCGGAAGAGTAGGCTTGAATGGCCTGACATCGGCTTTCACCTTCTGCCTCGTTAGTAAACAGTAACAAGTCACATTTAACACAGTCACCCGAATACTTGAGCAGTCGGATTAGGGATGTAACGGATCTCCGCATCCGCAAGTGCAGAACTTTCGCGTGAAATCCCACATCCGCTTTCGCATCCGCATCCTACGAGGGGTCTACTTAAGGGCAGCGCACAGCACACTGAGCTCTCTTCCTGCCTGACCGCCGAGGTGACATCACTCCGCTATCTGTCATTGTGTATTGTGGGGGGACTGAGTCTAATATACCGGATCCTTGTATCACCTGTGTTCTCGTAGTTACTCTCCACTGTCCGAGGGATATCCACAGCCTACCTTCGCTGACGAGCCATCTGCCTCCAACCGGGAACTCCATTCAAACCGCCCGACTCATGATCTTTCCCGGATGGATTCGACATATTTACATATATACATTATTCTTTTCTCTTTATACGAGATTCTGTCCGTCGTCTCTTACCTAACAACAATGTGGTTGTTTTTTTTCTGACGATCTTGCAATAAAAATAACAATGAACTAATTGGTGCTATTACCCAAGCGACGAATTTACAAGTTTAAACTTGCATGTAAAGCGCCTTCTTCACGGTCCAACTTACAGGACATCCCTGTAGAACTACAATAGGATGCGCTCACCCATTCACGCTAGTAAAAGGAGTCCAACAAAATGTTCTAAGCAATCCTTTCCACTCGTACTTTCTCGCGGCACACCATGCGTCTTTATCGCACACTCGCAGCATTTTTCCTCCAAGCATGATCTAACACCATAGCTTGCTGGACAGCAATGACTCGCGTTGGTTGTTTGGGAGTCCCAACATCCAACGCGTCCTGCATGTAGTTCTCTAACCCTTTTCAGGACCCATCCAGGTATTTTATCGAAAATCGGATGAACGTAGGTCCTACAAGTTGTACTGTGAATGGGCCGCTAGAGCGGTGGAAAGGCGGGTGGCGGGCACGGAGATGTGTGGTGCCGTGACATTGTGCTTGACGCCTGAATTAGTTATTAGAGCCCCTTAGGGAAATGGCGGATTCCTCGGGGAAGAAATCCAAAGTCCATTCAGTGTGTATTCCGGGTGGCCTGATCCGAGATGTGGAACAGGCCATCCCGGATGCCATAGAGGGGACGGGGTGTAGCCAACTACAGATTGTGGCTCATGTCGGCACCAATGATGCCTGTCGCCTTGGGTCGGAGGTTATCCTCTCTTCCTTCCGGCGGCTGGCTGAAAGGGTGAACTCTGTGGCCAGTGACCGCAAGATATCGGCAGAGCTAACCATCTGTAGCATCGTAGACAGAGTTGATTGTGGACCTCTGGTTCAGAGCCGTATTGAGGGGCTGAACCAGAGACTACGACGTTTCTGTGATGACATTGGCTGCAGATTTCTTGATCTTCGCCATAGGGTCGAGTCTTGTAGGGTTCCCCTTAATAGGTCAGGTGTGCACTACACACGTGAATCGGCTACAAGGGTGGCAGGGGCCGTGTGGAATGCGCTGGGTGGTTTTTTAGGCTGAGGGAGGAAGACCCGAAACACGAAATTCAGTTACGGGCAACCCAATCAGATACAACACCGGAATGTAGGAGCAACGTAAAAGAATCTCGTCAGTTAAAAGTTCTCGTAATTAACTGTAGAAGCGTTTGTAACAAACAACCGGAACTTGAAAGCGTTATTTGTAGTACAGAAGCGGATATCGTTATCGGTAGAGAAAGTTGGTTGAAACCGGAAATTAGTTCCGCCGAAACTTTTAAAGATAGCATGAACGTTTTTCGTAAAGACAGATTACATTCTCATGGAGGTGGGGTATTTAGAGCTGTGAGTAAATTTCTCCCATGTAATGAAATAGACGTCGATACGAACTGTGAAATCATATGGATTAAACTCAACGTTGCTGGGTCAAAACTCATCATAGGTGCCTTCTACCGTCCACCTGATTCGGATATAGCTATCGTCGAGGAGTTAAGAAATAATGTAAATAGTATAGCTAGCCGTTTTAAAGATCATGCTATGATTCTAGGAGGCGACTTCAATCTGCCTTACATTGACTGGCGTAATTACGTTCACATCACAGGTAGCAGGGATAAGGCAGCTTCTGAAGTAATTCTCGATTTGTTGTCAGATAATCATCTCGAGCAGCTAGTTAATGAACCTACGCGGTGTCATAACGGTAGCGAAAACATTTTAGACTTGCTGGTTACCAACAGGCCAGAATTATTCACCGACATTTCAACGACCACAGGAATAAGCGATCACAAAGCGGTAATTGCGACTATCAAATTAATGACCGAGCGAAAAAGGAAAAAAGGGCGGATTGTATATAGATTCAGTAAGGCCTCAAAGGAGTGTTTTAGAACCTACCTGAGGAATAAATACCATAACTTCAAGTCAACAAAGGACACCGTTGAAGAGATGTGGCATCGTTTTATACATATAGTCAGGGAATGAATGGAAATACATATACCAATGCGGACAATAAAGGGAGAGGATGATCCACGATGGTACACATGCGAAGTCAAAAGATTACTCAAAAAACAAAGGAAAATACACGCACGCTCAAGAAGGAAGGGGTGTCGCAGCGATTTAGAAACCTTAGCTGATTTAAGAGGACGTATTAAGAATGTAATGCGCGAGGCCTTTAACGATTTTCACTCCAACTCTCTCTCTAAGAGTCTCACAGAAAACCCAAAGAAATTTTGGTCGTATGTACGAAAAGTTAATTGTACCAACAGCAATATTCCAGCACTAATTCGTGAAGGTTCCGAGGTTAATGAAAGCCACGATAAAGCTAACGTACTAAATACTGTATTCAAAAATTCATTTACAAATGAACATAAGGATAGTATTCCCGTTTTCCCATGCCGTGGCGAGTCGGTGATGGAATCATTACGAATAGATACTGCAGGTATCGTTAAGCAATTAGAGCTCCTGAAGTGGGGGAAAGCACCGGGCCCGGATGGAATTCCAGTAAGAGTATTTTCAGAGTATGCTGCAGAAATCGGGCCATTTCTGTCTGTAATATTCAGTAAATCATTAGAAGAGCTAAAAGTACCTTCAGACTGGAAAATAGCGCAAGTAACTCCGATTTTCAAAAAAGGTGATCGAAGTGATCCTGGGAACTATCGTCCCATGTCTATAACATCTGTTTGTAGTAGAGTTATGGAGCATATTATATGCTCGAACATTATGAATTTTCTAGATTATAATAATTTGCTTACAACAAATCAACATGGATTTCGGAAGAAAAGATCATGTGAAACACAGCTGGCCCTATTTACACACGACGTAATGAAAGTTATCGATACAGGTTCACAAGTAGATGCAATTTTTTTAGATTTCCAGAAAGCCTTTGACTCTGTGCCACACAACCGCCTTTTAGCGAAGCTTCGAGCGTACGGTATATCGGATCAGCTTTGTGAATGGATAAAGGATTTTCTAACTGGTCAGTCGCAGTATGTTGTCGTTGAAGGAGAAAGTTCTTCTAATCTAGATGTTACATCGGGTGTACCTCAAGGAAGTGTAATAGGACCACTTCTTTTCTTAATTTTTATAAACGATCTCGGAGACAAAGTGAAAAGCCTTTTTAGATTGTTTGCTGATGATGCGGTTATTTATAGGGAAGTAAGAACTTTGGCCGATTGCTTAGAAATTCAGCGCGATCTGGATGTTATTTTGGCTTGGTGCGCTGAGTGGCAACTTACTCTAAACTGTAAAAAGTGCAAGACAATGAGCATAACTAACAAAAAGAATCCGATTGTTCAGAAATACGAGTTAAACAATACAGTTATTGATATGGTCGATTCTATTAAATATTTGGGAGTAACAGTACAAAGGAACATGAAATGGGACATACACATTAATTCTTTGGTAGGTAGAGCAAATTCTAGGCTGCGATTCATAGGTAGAATCTTGAAAAATTGTAATGAACAAACAAAGGAGATAGCGTACAAATCTCTTGTGCGTCCACATTTGGATTATTGTTGTGCCATTTGGGACCCGTTTTGTAAGGGATTGATCGACAGTATAGAGAAAGTACAGAGAAGAGCCGCTCGATTCGTGACCGCTTGCTACAGTCCTTATGAAAGCGTCACAGAACTGATTAGTAGATTAGGTTGGGAGTCTCTGGTAGATAGACGACACACGTTTCGTTTAAACTTATTGGAAAACATGCGTACTCCCACTTTCACTTTGGAGTGTAGTGAAATACTTCTTCCACCAACCTATTTGAGTCGGAAGGACAGGAAAGATAAAATTAGAGAAATAAGGTGCCGGACTGATTCTTATATGAATTCTTTTTTCCCTCGTACCATTAGGGATTGGAATGCACAGCAAAGAGATTAGCTTTGGTGCTGAGCACCCTCTGCCACCCACAATTTTGTGAATTGCAGAGTATATATGTAGATGTAGATGTAGAACTCAGCAAAGTTCACTTGACAATGATTGTATTTTTTTAGACGCGTGCGTCGTTATGTAAATAATTTAATTCGCTTGTGAAATCATTCCATGTTTTTTGTTGTTGAAAGATGAGGCAAAAAATAAATCAATTATACGGAAATAGATGTTACTTCTGAAAAATGTAGAATTTGGTTTAAAAATATGCTTATTTTGATTTTAAGTTTATTTTTCATAAAATATTAAAATCTAAATAATTAGAAACTAATTTTTTCCACTTCCGCATCCGCAAAACATCCGCATCAGCGGATGTCAAGCATTGAACATCAGCAAAGATGACTTGCGTTACAACCCTAAGTCGAATACACTAGCCACCCCACATTTATATCGTAAAGTAGAATGACTCAGTACATCACAATGCCTCAATAAGTTGGATTTCATACTCTACGCTTCCAAGTAATTTACTCTTTGGCATTACCTTAGTCTAGATGTCTGTATGGTTCTGCAGCGTAGATCAAAAAGCGCTTGGCTTATGTGAATGGTAGAGACGTCAGGGGCTTAAGGAAATTTGCCATATTTGGCTCAAACCGAGGCTTTTGTGGCTGAAAGCCAGAGGTTACAATGTAGAAAGAATTACAGTTACAATACGAAAAGACGGGAGTTGCAGGCCAAGGGAAGCATCAAAATGAAACTATTGGAAGTCAATAAAAGAAACATCTAGATGAATGTCTACGATTACTTTCCGTGGTACTTAGATGGCCAAAATCAAAGAGAAGAAGAAATCCTAATAATCACTATCGCGATCCCATTGCTAAGATACTTCTCGTTAAATAATATTGAAGGTAAAGCACTGTACATTCTAATATTAAACCACACAAATGGAGCGCTACAAAATATAATTAAACTGGGTTCGTATTTTTTAATAACCCCGTGTATTTAAGAATGGAGAGCTCTGATACTTTTTACTGTCTTTCCTTGCAACTTTAATTTATATACCTAGGCCCCTACCGAGCGTGGTGGTGTAACGGTTAGCGTTTCTCGCCTCGCATTCGGGAGGACGCCGGTTCGAATCCCCGTCAGGGCATCCAGATTTGGGTTTTTCATGGTTTCCCAAATCACTCCAGGCAAATGCCAGGATGCTTCCTTCAAAAGGCCATGGCCGAATTCCTTCCAATTCCTTGGCCCCCTCCTTTCCCGTCTCTAAAGACCGCGCTGTTAAAAGACATTAAGCAGTTAAAAAAAAATTATAGGACCCCTGCTTAGGAAAATAAATCTGCAGTATTTAGACTACTGGACTTTTAAATTAAATTAGGTTCGTGTTTTTTAATCAATCCAAGTATTTAAGAATAGAATGCCCTGATGTTCCCTAATGTCAATGCTTGCAACTGCAATTTGTTTCTGTATGCAAGTTTACATTCCTACCCCGACATCTGTGCACCTGTTTAGCAAAATACTCCTGCAGTGTTTATACAGCTGGACATGTCTACTTACTCACAGTGTGTTGAGCAGGTTGAGAATGCAGACGGCCTGCGATGCGGTGACTCACCTGCAAAAAGACCAATAAGAAGGCGTCAGCGTGGAACAGTAATACCGCAGCTATTAACGCCTCCAACAAGAAGCCCGGAAGGTTCGCCGATGCACGCCCCCAACTTGTTAATATTTTTTCCCCCCTCCGGCTGCCAGGCCATAAACATGCCTTTATGGCGGCAGCATGCGCGGCATCCCGTGATGTAATCAAGACCACGAACGAGGAACTCGCTTAACGTCTACTCCGTAACAAGCTGCATAGCTGCCCTCACTGCGGGAGCAATGCAGGGTAACTTTAATTACCGCCTCAGTGCGCCGTCTCGTTATTTATAAAACACAATTACAACCTGCTCGTCACTTTAACTGCGCGCGTTAAAGCCAGAAATACTGCTCTCAGCAGGGTGCAACGAATCGAGAGTGGTGGGGGACCGTCGGAATCCGGGAGAACGCGAGTCCAGACATCATTTTTTTTTAAACTTATTGCTTTACGCCTCGTCGACGGCTAAAGTCATTAGGGGCGGGATGGGACTAGGGCCAAGGAACGGGAAGGAATTCGACCATTGCCTTTTTGAAGGAAGTATCCCGGCATTCGTCAGGAGTGATTTGGGGAAACGATGGAAAACCCAAATCTGGATGCTCGGACGGGGATTCGAACCTGCGTCCTCCCGAATAGGAGGCCAAAACGCTAACCGTTCACCCACCATGCTCGGTGGCAAATATCACTTTTCCGCCGTATCCCGAAATCAAAAATCATTATGAATCGACTAACATGATCAATATTGAAAAGCAACATCATTTTGAGAGTGGTTGAAGGAGTAATACCCGCGTACGTGTATGCGAACTGTAGGCTCACGTAATTTTACTTATATTAAGCAGATTAAATTTTGCATCCAGACAGCATGTGAAGTTATTACTGAAATGGGTCTAATGCCATAGGAGCGTACACAAACTACGTGGTTGGGTCCAGGGAGGGAGGGCCACGTAGGTTTCCTATCATAACATTTTTCACAGTTAAAATGAGGAACAGATCACACAACGGTTTGTGAGTATTTATTTCCCTCAGTTAATTATTTCCGTATGTAATTTACAATAGTTTGACAGGAGAAAACAGTACAAAATGTCTTCTTGGATCAAAAGGGAAAAAAGCTACGTGTTACATGGGGAGAGGGGGGGGGGGTAGAAGCAAAAGCCACGTAGGGCTACGTGGGGGGGGGGGGGGAGGGCGGTTCAAATCCCCGTCCGGTCATCCAGATATCTATTTTCCATGATTCCCGAAATCACTACAGGGGAATGCCAGGATTGTTCCTTCAAAACATCATAGATGAAATTTTTCCCGTTTCTGAGCTCAATATTCACCACCTATTATAATGACGTCGACGAACCGTAAAGCAAAAGTAAAAAAAAAAACTGAAACCACTGACGTAAGGATTTCGGCGATTTTTCATAATCATCTTAATGTTTGTTCGATCCAACTGAAAAGTTACGCAACACGTGAACAAAACACACATCATAGGATATACAGTAGCATTCACGGATGGATGGCAATACGTACGTTCCAATATTATTTGAATAACCGAGTTTAGGTTTGGTTATGGGTCTAGCATATTTCCTAGTTGACAGAGAAGGAATATCTAGTCTGGAGGCTACCCTCTGGACTTTTAAACTGTCGATATAACCAAAAAAAGAATTGCAAAGTGACTAAAACTGATAAGGTCATAACCACGTGATCTGATCTGGCTGAAATACGAAGTTGGCCTTTATTTGACCCTAGTGTTTGTTCTGCAAAATTTGAAGAACATGTATTGAAGCTGAAGGGACTTTAGAGTATTAAAGTGGACTGAGGAACTCTCTCTGGCGTTCACATACCACAAAATCACTATGGAGAGTACTTTGCAAAGCTTGACAGGTAAATGTAACAAAGCTGGAAAGACGTACGCATAATTTTCTTTCCTAAACAAGTATTACGCAACACATACTACTATTAAATCGCAGTATTTCATTAGAAATCTAACTAGAGGAACCTGTGTCACATTCAGTAGATCACCAATGAAGCTAAGGTTGTCCATTCGAAACCGAACGTTCAGATCGTTGTCACTACTTTCCCGGTAAAAATATAAATTAGACAAGTACCAATCATTCATTTTTACAAATCACATTTTTTTTCCATTTATAATGACAATATTACATTGCTAAGCGACAAACCTTCCTTACTCTGTAAAAAAACGGATGACTTCACCGCAGCCAGAGTACTGCATTAATTCTGACTATGTTCAGCGCAGGGAGCGAATTAAGAGTATTGTGTTCTGTGGTAGATAATAATAATTCTTTTCTTTCCTTAACGCTGTTTTTCCTTCTTGTGTACACTATTTAGTTCCCCAGTAGGAGTTAGCCTTAGACAGCTGTCTACTTTGCATAGGCCGAAGTGTGCCTCTGCATCCAACAATTTTTTCTCCTTTTTTTTCATAAACGGGAGTAAACTTGGAGCTGGGAGAAAGCATCAAAACCAAAGATGCTATGCTCAAAACAAATGTTATCAGCGAGAGTACCACACAAACCTGTATTATTACTGGTAATTATTACCATTTTAAGGAGAACTAAACCTTTTGTGGACCATAAATATAACAAAACTCTTATTGTTGCAAGTTTTTTGTTGTGAAAGATTTACATAAAGAGGCTAGTTTAATTGGTTTACCCTAAAAATTAAACTTCTTGGTTGACACTTCTATTTAATCTGCAGTCAGTCCCTCTTGCACTGAAACTTCAAGTGTAATGGTGTAGCACATACTCACGACATCTGTACGACTTCTTGCCGTATGACCAAACACTCCGTGTCATACACCCATTGTATAAGCCCATCTCTTCCAACGAGGTGTTCTTTCAATAGTAACTCCAGCATACTAAATACAATCCCTATGCTCTTTTGTAGGATACAATCCTGAATAGCTCAATGATGACCTCCATAGTAAAAATACCAGGAACACATATAACATCCAAAAACATTATATGTCGTTTGTAATAGCAGAGAAAAAAATGAAATGCCTCCTGTTTATTTATTCAGAGTGATGACGTAACAAGTAAAATTTTATCTACAATAGCATGACCGTTTAAAATCTAAACTGAAACATTTTCTTCTCGAATCCACATTTTACTTTGTGGAAGACTTTTAGTATCAGTAAAATCGGAAGTGGTAATAATATATCCTATTGATACCTTATGATAAAAAAATAATAATAATTTAAAAAATCGAAGGTGACTAGGTTATTCACAAATCAAATGTAATGTTAGTCACGATTAGTTGTAAATTATATTTAGATTTAATAATTAACGTGAAATGATCATCAACGGACATCAACGGACCTCAACAAACCAAAGCACGCTGGTTTATAGAAACCCAGAAGTACCTCGCAGAAGTTAGCCTAGACTCTCTGACATCTTCCGCGGTATATATAGATAATTAATCACTTGAAATAAATTTGCCCCTATGATCCTAACAGCAAAAAATCTGAAATTCAGACACAAGAGAGACGTCAAGCCTACAGCGAAAGAATGAGGAGGTTTCGAGAAGATAAGAAGAACAGCAAGAAGAATAAGAAGGACAATACAAATTAATGGTTCCACGCACTCCTTAGTGGGGTAAACGATAAAATAAAAATAAGAAATTAACGTGGAAAATTATGCACACTTTTGGCGCTCTAATTAACAATCCCGTAGGATTACTGTTCCCTTCTTGAACAACTAGCAAAATACTCTATTCTGAATTTCTTGCTGAAATAGTTTATGATGCAATATACTTTGCTTGGACTCTGGCCTTAATTCGTAATTTACACAGTAAAAACACACGATATAATGCCGTGCAAATTACGCTTAACCCATTTGAATATCTGTCGATCGTAAGATTCAGGTTTTCCATCGAGTTTTGCAGATATATCTTTTCGACCACTTAGCCGTAGAATGAAATTGGAATACGTGACCTAAACGTTTTCATCTAGAAGACTTTGTGGGACTCTACAGACGTGATATTATTTGTCCATATATTTTTTTATAAATTCAATGAATCAGAATAAACTATTATCGTTCAGTCAAGAGTTAATGTTGATTGAACGAAAATTTCACAGTACAGACCACAGATTATTGTACAGTATACATAATTACTTAATCTAGTAAGCAAACTTGCATTAATTTATGTAGGGCGATGTTAACATTAATTTCATCCATAGCGTTGTACAAGAAACTTTTAGTCCATCTTCCTACGTCAAATGTGACTTTCCCTTTAACTGATGACGATTTTAGGAGCCAGCTCCTTGAATTCTATAAATAACAGAGTCAAAAAAGACAAATACGTGTTAGTTGCATAATACGATGGAAGTAATGCGATTTTTTTATTTTCGTTTAACGCTAGCCGTTTTTCCATAAACTACCTGTATGTCTGATTGTAAGGATTGAGATATAGAACATATACTCAGGATTTCATCCTCGTTGAACTGTTTGCTAGTTCGGTAACTTTCTTCTTACGGAAGTAAGGGAGAGAAAGTTATGCTGGGATGTATCTTGAGTTTCTACTAAATTCAGTTCTGCCTCTACTTCGCAGGACAATTTTCCGCGCAATTTATCCCCGCCATGGGACGCTGCCGCAGGGTTCCACAGATTCCATTGATTGCTACATTACTTTCCCAACTCAACTTTTCTCTTTGGTAAATGAACGCGAATTTTATGGCGATTCCGGCTATAAAAATGTAGAGTTTACCAGTAGTTTAAATAACTATGGGGCATCTGTGAATTTTTTTAAAAAAAGTACTTACAATTTTGACGTAGTTTAATAATTTAAGTTTGATATACAGGTCCGAAACACGGTAAATGCATTAATCAATATTAACAGTAAGTAAGTAACCACCTGAATCTCTCGTATGTCTACGGAGATCTGAGGCGTAATGACATGTAATATATTAGATGAACTGAAAATAATTTGCATCAGAAAACGCAAAATTTTTAGAACAAAATCTTGTAATGATTTGAGAATATCAGTTCTGAAAAAAATCTGCGCATTATAAATTTTCCGCATAAATCTGCATCCTACCGAAAATGACATATTCATTAGTGTGCAGTCTAAAATGTTAATTTGAAAACAATTTAAAATATTTTATACCGCAATGAAAGCCTTTCAAGGAGTCTTACGTCTGTATTCAATCGATGGCGGTAAAGTTTTGGTGAATTATTAATGAACACCTACTGGTGTTTAAAATTTATTTTGGTTACAACACGATTGTTGAAATAAAGGGCTTTTCAATAGGAACGCAAGATTTAGAGCCTTATTACACTAGGCGACTTGGTGGCGCCACCAGCCGGGCCACTGGTGGCTCTGCTCGTCGCTGGGCACAGGGTCTTATGGAGCTTATTACACTAGGGCAGCCAGTGGCGCCGCCAGAAACTGGCGGCCGGCTGGCTGCCCTGCCCGGCGACCAGGCGGGCAACCACTGGTGGCCGAGAGTCGTGGCGGGGCATTGTATCTTACGTAGCTTATTACACTAGGCCACCTGGCGGCGCCGCCAGACTCGCCACCATGCGTTCAGTCTACTGTTCATATGCCCCTTCCTACATAACAATTTTAAAATTGCAGAGATACTGAGTGTCAGGTTTGGTGAGACAACTGGGGACAGTCATCCTGTGATGGGAGGGAATGAATGACGAACCTACAAAATTTGAAATAAATTTTCAGGAAATTGCGAAGTAACTCAGAAAGCTAAAACTGGTGTAACTGGTGTAGGTAATATTACTACAGATTTATTAAAGATTGTGGGATAGGATATTGTACCTTACCTTAAAATTTTGTTTAAAATGAGTTTGGAGACTTGCTGCTTACCAAAGGATTGGAAAAGACCGATAGTAGTACCAGTTCATAAAGGAAGGGTTAAAAATATGGTGAAAATTCCTGGCCAATTAATTTGTCATCAGTGATGGGCAGAATGATTGAGAGATTGATATGCAACTATATCAGAAATGTCTGTGAAGAACGAAACTAGTTTTCAGATCGACAACATAGCTTTAGGCAAGGATACTCATTTGAATCTCAGATAGTGGGCTATATGCAAGATATTTCAAATGAATTTGAAATGGGAGGCCAAGTTGATAGTGTGGCACTAGATCTTTCTAAGTCATTTGACAGAGTGAGCCATAAAATGGTTTTAAATAAACTGAAATGTATTGAATTGAATGAAAAAGTTACTTGCTGGGCACAGGAATTCTTAAAAGTCAGAAAGCAAAGGGTTAGAGTAGGAAATACATTATCAAGAGAAGTGGAAGTAAATATGGGAGTTGCTGTTCATTATTCTAATGAATGACTGTGTTACGGTCAGAATCTAGGTATTTTTCAAATGATACAATGGTATACAATAGGATAAAAACAGGTGAAGACTGAACAGTTGCAGGATGATCTGGATAGAATATCTAAATGGGTAGGTCAGCATGGAATGAAGATAAATGCCAAGAAGAGTTGGCTTATAAGATACAAAGATAAATAGATCTAAAGGTTAATTATGATTACAGAGTGGGGTCAGATTTGCTTGATGAAGTGTAAATTCTTTGCATAACGTTTGATAAACTCAATTGGGCAGGTGGTAGAAAAAGGTTACAAAATCCTTCATTTGCTGAAGAGGGTGATGAGAGGATGTAACAGAGAAGTTAGGGAGTTGGGTTACAAAACTTTGGTCAGATCATTTGTTGAATATGGTGGCGTAGTTTGGGACCACATTTTGGAGATCAAATACAGGAGTTGGAAGGTGTGCAAAGAAGAGCAGCTAGATTTGTTTGTGGAAATTATCGCAGGACCCAGTCAGTAACTGATATGATACAGGAGCTGGATTGGGACTCATTGGAGGAAAGGAGGAGGGTGAAGAGAGTGCTGTAAATGTGCAAATTGCTACCGGAGTGTTAGCTCCATCGCAATTAAACTGTATTCAGACGACAACAAGTTTTTTAATTACTTAAGGATGTCTAAATCGTCTTTCTTTTAATCATTGTACTTAGTAAACGTTGATATTACCGGGAAAGATACGAAAATGAGAAATTCTTCTTGCTTTACCCCTTTGTCTTCTCTACACTTTCACTTCCACTCATTTCCACAGTGACATTCTGTAGTTCACTGGACATATTCAACTACACAATTCGCATACAATGCGAGGATAACAGCAAAGTGACTGCTCGGTTGTGCGAGTGGCTGGCTGGCGGCGCCACCAGAATCCTGGTTGCGTCGCCAACAGAGACACCAGTGCCGCGGCTGGTTGCGCCGCCAAGTCGCCTAGTGTAATAGGGCCCTTAAACTGTGCGCCACTGTGGCTGTTATGTGCCGATCGATAGGACGATAATTGTAATAGGGCTATAGGAGACAGACAGGAATTATTGAACAGAGGAAACCACTTTTCTATTCAATGCAATACAATACATTCATTTTAGATAAACAACTGCATAACAAAATAATACATACACGAGAAGATGTACAGTCATAGCATACATACTGTCAGAGTGGTAAAAGTTTATTTGTCACAATTCGAAAAATGCGTTCTATTTTCGGCAGAAATAATGTCCCGAATTCATTAACTGTAAAGAGAATAATAAAAAAAAGTCGAAAGTACTTGTTAAATTGTTGATGTAAAAAACACGACACGTTCAGAATAAAACATCGCAGCAGTCCAGGGACCACCGTAGACAACGAAATGGACATTTCAACCCCATTCTTCACCGTAATTCTCACTGTAGAATTGGATCTTCATGCTTACAAAATCTAATTGATTCACGAACTTATGCCAACACGACCATGCACAGCAAGAGAATTCACCAAATGTATCATCGAACAACAATGAAGGGAATGCCAATTTTGTAGACAAAATCATCTTCAACGGCGAGGTACCATTTGCATCTATATCGCTTCATTAATAAGCAAAATTGCCGCATTTGGAACACAGAAAATTCCTAAGAAACAAATGCCTTCCTAACATGTCACTCTTTGGTGAGCGTTGTGCATTGAATGAATAATTGGGCCATTTTTCTTTGAAAATGAAGCATACAATGCATTAATGGTAAATAGCGAACGTTAACGTAATGTGATATCTTAATTCTTTGTGCCTCATTTGGAAGATATTGCTCTTGAAGTCATGTGGTTACAGTAGGACAGAGAAACTTGCCATACCCTCCGTGCAACATTAAGAAGCCCACGAACACCCTAGTATTAAAGGCCGAAATTGAACAATGTACCACAGAATTACCGCTGCATTTATACAAAACTGTTACTGAAAGTATGCCAGAAGGGCACGCTTGTGATACCAAAGCCGTAGCGATCATTTTCTTTAAGTGTTGTTCCATACATAATTCCCAAATGTGTACATTATAAATACTTCAATACTTTGTTATATAAAACCACGTTTTATGTAAAATATAAATCTTGTATTCTTATTGTAACTCACTTTATAGCAATACCTGTGTATTTTTTTGAACGATAATATTATTTCTCGTAGCTAAAGGTTGAACAACAATAATTCATTTTTCTAACTTTGAGAGCGGAGTATTGAGAGTAGTACCACCTGCAGGCAGGATGAACCTACGAGGGAAGATTATTAAGGAATGTTAACTGATTGCTCCGTGCGTTAAATGACTACTAATCACAAGTTTGACGAAAGTACTTAATTCACTGATTTTGATATTGGAAGCAACCCTTTTATGGGAGAATCAATAAGCTGGCATGAATAATTAATGAAGGGGCGTGACGTAGAATGCAGCTTGGACTGATTTGGAGCCTGGTAGAGGAGAAGTCTTAGTTAGATTCAGCACCGCACTTGACTGACAATAAAATTTTCACTTTTCCTGGACTAAAGACACAGCAGATTCACTACGGCGCTTTGCCACAGCGAAGTAGTAGTTTTTGTGTTACTAGCATAGTTTTATGGCCTTCCTACAACACCCATCTCACTTCTGGTACAAGGCTCAGCATAGACATCTGTTAGTAATCCTTATAAACATGCGAGTATTATGCAGCGTTGATTTGTTTATTAAATACGCGTATTTTTACGCCAATTTTATATATATATTTTTTTTTGTAACTGCTTTACGTCTCTTTTTAACATCGAGGTCTTTAGAGACGGGAAAAGATGGGGGGCAAGGATGGGGGCAAGGAATGGGAAGGAATTTGGCCATGGCCTTTTGAAGGAAGCATCCCGGCATTTGCCTGGAGTGATTAGGGGAAACCATGGAAAACCCAAATCTGGATGCCCGGACGGGGATTCGAACCGCCGTCCTCCCGAATGTGAGGCGAGAACGCTAACCGTTACACCGCCCCGCTCGGTGCCAATTTTATAGCATTCTTAGCTGTAGTCTTTAACTTAATAAGCCATCACCACGCAGTCAGTGCTCGATTCGTAGTTAGCTGGTTAGAGGCCTGTTGTGAACTAAATGAATACTTCTACAGTTCCTACAAATAAAAAATAGCATCGTATGGAAAATATTCCATACGCATAAAAACTATAGTTGGAGTTCATCGAGCAAGTGTCTTATTTCTTCTGTTTAAAATGATATCAGCCATAAGGTCTAGAGCATAGGTGGCCAACCTTTTCAGCAGCCGGGCCAAATCTTAGAACTACAACTCTCTACCGGGCCACATGCATAATTTTCTAGGAAAAATATTAATATTTTCATGAAGGAAAAAAACACTTAAAATGAAATTAGATATTTAATTAAGTATTAAATATACACTTATCTTAATGCGACTTTAGACATTGTTTTACAGAACTAAGGGCATCAATGTTGATATCGAGAGAAGTTGTGGCTACACGCATAAAGTTATCCAAATGAACATCGGTGATTCGTGTTCTGTTTTGAGACTTGAGACTTCTGTTCATCCGGCTGAAAAGCTGTTTACACACATAAGTGTTTCCAAATAGGGAAATAATCCGCAAAGCATGTTTATAAAATGAAGGATATTTCTCCTTGTCCACATATTTTCTGTAAAATTCTTCCAAACAAACCTGGTGGAATTTCTCTTTGAGTTGTGCGTCACACTGCAATTGACAATATTCCATTTGCAAATTTCCTGGCAATGAATTTATATCAACGGAGGAAGGCGTCGAAAATGCAGATAAAAGAATATGATGTTTTTTGAAATCTTGAAATCGGTTTTTAAACTCAAGTTTTAAGATTGATATCAATGAACTGTACTTAATCGCCAACATCTGTGTGACGTCTGCTACCAATGATAGCGTGGAAAAATGAGTGAAATTTTTATTTTTCAACTGTTGTTCCCAAATCCCAAGTTTCATTTGAAAAGCGGCAACAATATCAAACATATCATTAACCAATTGGTCTTTGCCTTGCAGACGAATGTTCAAATTATTTAAATGGTTAGTTACGTCGACTAGAAACGCGAAGTCACAAACCCAAGCCAAGTCTTCAAACTCTGGGATACTTTTCAACTTGCTTGCATAGAATGATTGTATCTCTTCCTTCAAATCAAACACTCTTTTTAACATTTTTGCATGGGACAACCATCTTACTTCAGTATAAAATGTAAGGTCATTATAGTCAGAATCCAGATGTTTGAGGAATTCTTGGAACTGACGGTGGTTCAACCTCTTCGATCTAATGAAGTTCACTATTTTGATAATCACGCTCATGACATGATCCATTTTTAAAGACTTGGCACATAAATTCACTTGATGAACAATGCAATGAAAATTTAATAATGAGGTATTATCAAGTTTGGAAGCTTCATTTTCAATCAGTTTTACTAAACCTTCATGTTTTCCAACAATTGCAGGAGCTCCATCCGTCGTCACGCCAGATAAGTTGTGAAATTTTAACGAAAAACGATTTAACGTTGCTGTAACTGACTCTAACAAATCGCGTGCATTTGTAGTGTTCTTAAGTGGATATAGAGCCGCTAATTCTTCTGTTTTGTTTAAATGGATATAAACACCTCTTGAGAAAATCGCTACTTGCGCAGTATTTGTTAGATCTGTGCTTTCATCCAATGCTAGAGAATAATATACGAAATCAGGCGCTCTGCATTTCAAATTATCTTCAATATGTTTCCCAATGTCTTCCACACGCCTGGTAATAGTTTGAGGAGAGAGGCTTATTTTTTAAAATTCCTTTTTATTTTCTGGACACATAATTTCAACGATGCTCTCCAAACATTCCTTCACCATTTCACCATCTGAATACGGCTTCGATTTCTTGGCTAATATTGAAGCTACTGCATAGCTCGCTTTTACGTGGCATGTTGACTCTGCAGCAGTGCTAGTGAATATCTGTTGCTGTGCAGAAAGTTTTCTTTTTAAGTCATTTACCTGGTCTAATCGAAATTATCCTTGGTACTCATCAAACTTATTTGCATGTTTAGTTTCATAATGCCGTTTCATGTTGTAGTCTTTCAATACAGAAACAGATTCTTTGCATGTTAAGCATATGGGCTTAGCTTTAAATACTACAAAAAAAATAGTCAATTGTCCACTTATCCTGAAAACTTCTCATTTCATCTGCAGCTTTTCGCTTCTTTGATCCATCTTTGATAGTTGAAGCCATTATTTAATTGAACTAGAAAGAGAAATGAATAAAAGTCACGTGCTTGTATTTTGCAAAAACTACTACAATCGCAACGCTTAAAATTAATAATACCGGGGATATATTCGGTAAAGATGCAACAACATAAATATCACGTATTTTTAACAGTAATACTTACATACACACGACGTATATAAAACAGAAACTAGTTCTTAAAAGTCGATCACGACAAAACACAACAGACACATGGAATTTAGACAATGCATTTCGAATCGTATACAACAATCAAAGCAAAGAGTGTATTTCCATCTATGGGTGGAAACATTAACTGCTAGGAGATCAATAACCGACACAAGCGCTCCAAGAATCAGTCAGGCGAACCACTAACACGCTGAATGTTATAGGAACATTAGCCGTGATAATGCTCGGTTGTACACCCGAACTGTCCATCCCTGCAAGATCAATCGAGCGATGATCTTGGCTGAATATCTGCTTAACTTAGTGCAGATATCACCATTGAAAGTCAAAGCTTACGTATATAATGAATTAATGATCCAGCTCCGCGGGCCACAAAATGACCTACCGCGGGCCACAAGCTGCCCGCGGGCCGCGGGTTGGCCATCCCTGGTCTAGAGCATACATTAATAAAACCAGAGTGCAGATACAATTCAACTTCTGTGAATATACAAACATTTATTTCGTGGATTTAGTTCTATGCACTCACAGTTTAGTATTATAGATATTAATAACCACTAAAATTACATCTTTAATGTCTATTAAAGTTTTCTAAGGTGTTTGTAATCAGAATAATGTGAGAAACTTAGTACCATGGTATAAATACACATGGAAGACTAAAAAAAAAAATTATAAGTTGCGAACTTACTAAAGATGAATGTATCTACATTTCCAAAACGTTTAACTGTCATAAAGACAACAGGACTGCAGACTATTCTATAAAAAGGTAGAAAATTTGAGATCGAAACAATCCATCCTATTAAACAGCTAAGACTGTTTTGAGTGACCGATAAGGTTTATTTTTAGGGAGCTGAGAGAACGGTGCAATGCGGGAGGCAGGTGCTGTTGTTTATATGCTGCAGACACACAAACACCTTTGTTAGTTGTTATCTGCGAGAACCTGTATTGACTTCACAGTACGTTTCCATCAAATAACTACACATCCTTTGACTACTACTGCCAAACGCACCCCATTATCGTATTATGAACGTCATTTTTGGTGTCGTATATTTATTTCTTACAATTAAGTTCCACAATTAGCCACTATATTGCGCCAAAGAGAGTGTTATGCAAGCAGCTTGGTAACCTTGATTCTGCAATGATTCATAGCAGTGGTTGCATTGACATGTGATGGATTGGTGCACGGTCTTGCATTCTTAGCTAGAATTATAGAAAAGAACAAACGCAAACCTTAAAAACTGGCAAAAGTAGGAGTGAAATACGAGATATATTAATGCAACTTTACGGGAGTAATGTCACCAGTAAAGTCTGCAATGAACTTTCTGAGGGTATGGTACAAGTGACTGATAACGACTCGAAAGGAGGAAATTCGTCAAACTATTAATCAAGAGTAATTTTTCAAAACACTACAAATGTACCGTGAAATATTGAGGTTAAAATGACCGGAACATTTCACCAAGAATTTATAGTTTCTCCATCACGACAATCAACCAACGCACACAGCACTGTCTGTGCGGGAGTATTTTGATTGGAAACAAATACATACGCCAACACACGTATTCGACCCATTGACGTGTTCCTTTATCCAAAGATCAGATAGGCTTCAAATGTATGGATTTCTGATAATGCTAATAACATCAAGACTAATTTAACTGCACCGTTAAAAACCAAACAACGCCTCCTAAACTGAGTAAGAACTGGCACCGGTGTGTACTGTATAGCTTCACAGAGAATACATTGAAAATATTGCAGTATTCAGCATTAAGGCATGCAGAATCCATTTAGGATGATTTTGGGAATTTAATTGCTAGAATAGTATGTTTAAACATCAAAGAGCTGTTAGTATCAACTCAAATATATTATATGTCACGTGCTATTTGATTTGAAAAACCCTATGTACAAACTACAGCATATTTCATCTTTTATTGGGTTCTTCTCCTCTAAATTTAGTTGTGACTTTACGCTTGATTGACATCTACGTCTGAAAGGACTGGAGGCAAGCGACGGGAAAGCATTCGGTCATGACACACGGCCTTGACTGATTTCAGGAAACCATGTAAAACCTGATTCTGGATGGCCGGACGAGGATTCGAATCAGTGTGCTCCCGAATGTGAGGCCACCTCGGTGAGTGCTTCGCGGGTGTGCAGAGTATGTTGTTCTGACAAAGGAGGCCTTGATTTACTTTTATCTTAAGAATGTCAAGATGCTGGCGCTAAGTGTCGTATATGGTAACTACTTGTGGCTGACTTAATCTGATTTATATGGTAACTGCCTGTAGCGAGGCTTAATCTGATTTCCACTGTCCGTCGCGGCCGAGTCGAGCCCTCTGACTTGCGCAACAGAGTGACCTCGGGCAGTTCAGCGGGATGAGCTCATCGGAGTCAGCTGACACACTTCCCGCTATCTCGTGGACACCTCTACAGTGCCTCTCACGCAGCCCGGAAAAATGCGAAAGTGTGCTCAGTCAGACCACTTTTCCTCTCCCTGTAAGTTGCTTCCTAAAAACATGGGTTCGAATCCAAGACATGGACGGGCTCTTGCTAAAGGAATAATGACATCAGAAAACGGCGAAAGAGATTAATAATAGGTACTCTTATTGTCAGAGTTTATTTTCGTTGTGTTTAAAGGAATATGTTCGGACTAGAGACCAAAATTTGAATTTAGCAATTGTTTGGCATGGCGACCGTGACTGGAGATATGTTAAATAGAGCTCTAAAAGTAACGCGAAATGAAATTGTGTACCAGTATGTATTCGTTAATAAACCAGTTAGTACTAGTTACTATCGTTACTTATTACTTTTGGTACAATCGAGCGCCAGCATGAATCATTGTATACAGTCGCACCGCACTATCGTATCGTTTCGATACTCGTTACTTTTGACACAATCGATCATTAGTATGAAGCATCGCGGACGGGTTACGGGATGACTTTGTTCATACTATGTTAAGTTTACGTAAATTGTTCACTTAGTAAAGTAAATTTAGGTAAAGTTTGCAATGTAAAATAAAATAAAAATTACAATATCGCATTTTGCAATTAACGCATCCATAAACGTTTGAAATTAATAAAATCTCATAAGGTATGATCAATTAAAAACCATAACCATTTCAAATTATCTATCCAAATTTTCTATTTACAAATTATGCTCTGTAAATTTATATGTTAAACAAAAGAAAAACTGCAAAATAACTCTTTGTGTTGTAAAAACATTTACATCGTTAGAAATATCAACAATTAATATTAAATAATATTTATTATATAAAAATAACGTAATCGCAACGTGTTACTACTTACACATTTTCCTTTGTAACGGAAAGAATTCAATTAAAAATTCCCAGAAATACGCAACGCAGCATGTTCAAATGTTCATTCAAACATTCAAATTCCGGTTCGAGCATGACGCGTGGTATTTGTTCGTTTATTAAATCAAACTGACATCTATACGACAAATGCGAGTAACGATATGAATTTGTCAGTAACGTTTCGGCACTTCGAGTCAGGCAATGTACTCGTTAATCAGTAACGAAAACATAAACGACGCTAATCGCACTTAAGTAGCTTATAGGACTTGCAGCCGCAAGATCGGCGTAGCAGGTGTATTTTTAGTGGAGGTCGCACTCAGCTGTTTCATAATATAAAAAAAGTTAGTTTAAAGCTTAGGGAATAGTTGACAACATGAGTCAGCTGAGGCTACTACGGCAGTATTGGACACTTGAAGGCAACATGTAATTTCTTATGCGCCGCAAGCATAATGATGGACTCGGCTATAAGGTTGCCTGTATTCTTTATTTGGCCATGATACGAGAGGACTATTAAATCCACCCAGTATCCTCTTAATATGTTTATTGTCTCCCTAGACCGACTGGGAAAAAAGGTTAGGCGCTTGTATTCTGTACCCATTAACTTATCATATCTTTAAATATTTCTTGAGGCAGATTGTGGCTTTCGGCTTTCTTGCGTGCTTGCTTCATAGACTATAAAATGAAACGATACAAACATCGTAGAATATTACACACTGTTAGCGCCTTCTGCTATACAATATGTCTTACGAAGCTGCTTCAAATAGAAGCTATAATTTGAGTTTTGTGCCTACCAAAATAAACGAACTGCGTAGTTGCTACCACTGACTGGTATGTGGGAACAAGCTTTAATCTCTTTTGCTTGCTCAACAACTACCGAACGTTACAGATATTTGACAGCAGAAATGTATCCAAGCACAGAAAAACGGATTGGTTTAATCAAGATCATTGTCCTCTAGTAGTCTCATTAAAATGGACACTAAAAAGAATGGCAGAACGATGCGAACAAAAAGGAAAGGGTTATATCTTAAATTCAGTCACCATTAAACAATTTTTTCGAGACCCATCAGATTGGCAAAGCGAAACTTAATATACATGCGATGCACAACGGCTATAGTTCCAGTTCTGTGTAGTGACCTTCCAAATTACACTTCCTAGGAAATTTTTTTGCAATCTTCTAGATGAGTACTTGGGTGGTCCTCAACGTTCGCCTCTAAAAAATGAGAGACGCAAAATACATCACCAAAATGCCTTAAGATTACACGTTTCGTAGACTCGCAGCGTAATGACAAAGACTCCTTCAAGTCAGAACATGAATGATATTGTCGTTTAGATGGCAAGTGTTAGTAATGAAATACAAATCAATACCGACTGTTCCCGCCAATATTTGTCAATGTCTGAAGAGCAGCTAAAGAGTTTTGATAAGGAACTGCATGAACTAGTTACTGGAAAATCGCCTATAGCTGGGATCTGGCGAATTTTTTATTATCTAGAATGAAGTCGTTAAAAATAATGAAGCAAACTAACTCTCCCAGAACACGCTTAACCTTCGTTAAAAACTAATCGTTCAGATCTGGCAATTTGATTTGGTCTCAGGGTCGGACATCAAAATATCGGTCCCTCATTTTTTCTCGAAGTCCCTCCTGTTTAATGCCTTGGTGGTACCTATAAAAGGCTATTGCCGAATTCCTTAACGTTTCTTTGTACTCAATGATTCAGGCATCAATGATCCCAACATCGACGTAACATTACAAACTGCAGTGTATTGGCAGAGCTAATAAATGCGTTTTGCAGAGACGAGTTGTAGCAAAGTAAAAAAAAAAATATACTGATAGGAAACTATATTCTTTTTCGGAATTCAAAGTTGTTACGATTCTTAATTTACCGGGACGCACTCATTAAACAGTAGCTCAATACGACCGTTGCATCTATATCGCTTCATCAATAAAAAAATTACTAGCATGCTTTACAGAGCGCATCTACTATTCACTATGGACAGCATACTTAAGTTTATTGTATAGATCGCTTCAATGCATTTAGCAATGAAATTAGTCACATATCCTTTCCCACGGAAAATGAAAGTTATTATCTAGAAGCATTAAAAGCTGATAACACACATTAACTTTTGATTGCACATTATTTAATACAAAAATGAGCTTATATCTTCGATAAATATTAAAGACTGATCAAAACCATTATAGTACTAAACTGAAAAAACCATTATTAACGCTCTCAAACAGATCATTCAAAATTGAATGATCTTTTTGACATACGAAAGACAGGTCACATTTTAAATTATATGATAGGACTATGTATATCCTTATTGACGCACTGATGAATAAGAAAATATAGCTAAGATTTTGAAACAAATAAAGGCTGATCATAGACCATGTTAATAGAGATGGTAGTGAACCCCATACATATTAAATACTAATCACTAAGTGTGCCTAACACAATATTAAAAGAACCTTATCGATAAATTTTAAATTAGGATCACAAATTTCGTATAATAAGGAGCAAACCTTGTCGATAATCATTAAAAATTGATCACAAACTACTTCCATACAAAAGTGAACAAAGCTTGTTGACACGTTTTAAATAGTGACCACAAATAACTTTCATACAGAGATGAAAAAAACTTTGTTGGCGCACATTAAAGGCGAACCTCGATGACATCATTATAACAACTGATAAAAACTATTTTCATCGAAAAGAACCATTTTTAAGACCGACACAAACAATTTTGATTTCAGCGGAAGCGAACCCCATACCCATATAAGATTGTTCACAGACTTCAAATAGATCACAAACAGCTTTCACACCATCTTGAACCACGCATTAAGGACTGATCGTCACTTATTTATTTACCAAATTGAACTAGCAGTGTTAACACACCTCAAATACTTCTCACAAAAAATATTCATATGAAACTGAAAGAATAATTATAAGACACATTAAAATATTTCAATAGAAAACCCACAATCAGACTGATTACGAACTATTTCGTACAAGAGTCAACGAACGCTTTTTCACTCCTTGTAAACTGATAGCAAACTATTTTCATTAAAAAATTAACCTTATTTACATGTATTAAAGAAATTCAGTGGAGAAATGAACGTACTTTGCAGAATCACAACTATTAAGTTGCCTTGTTTCTCATTTAAATTATACTAACATGTAAATTTCTAATGACTAAACTGTATGCCCAATGCCGCAGGGGAACACGTCTCAGTTAATTCACTAAAGTAGTTTAAGGTGTGTCGCAGCGCATATTCTTGTTTAGATACGAGCAGCCTGGTGGAACTAAGTACAGAGCACGGACCTGTTACGCTCGTTCTAGCAGCGGTAATGCGTTTGTATAAAGCATCGTTGAGGTAATTGAGAGCTAAGGTCAGCCATGAAACTTTTTTTCTTGCTGGGCGGTTAACGATTAGCACAGAGCGTTCTACGTCGCTTTATTCTGACATATGAGTTTCAAAGTAACAACGCTAATTGAACCAGACAATTTAGCCAAGTATCAAGGCCACGTCATAATACTGTACAAACGCCAAGGCGCAAGCGCACGGAACTTCTTGATTATTATTTATAGGTGGTTTTCAGATTTCACATAGATCTAATACTACCTAATATTTAAGCTATTGAAGTACACGTCTGCTTCATATTTATACTTACGAAAAACCATAGAACAAAAATTTCTCATTATGTAAATTGTTTAGGCAGGAATTATGATATTCTTATATGCGCTGTTAATTTAAAAATTAGTTTTTGAAATGATGGAAGGTGAGACATTGAGCATGTGCACTTTAGGTACGCGTCTTCTAGGAATTCTGATCTTGTCGGAAATAATACGTGGAGTTGTCATGGGTTGTAACGGTGCGTTGACAGGGAAAATTAGAGAGCAGCACTTTGGTGTCCAAATTGTCTTTTAAAACTTCCTAAACACATGAGTATTTAAGCGTGATTTCGCTGGAAACTGAGCCATGCACTCCGTTCCATTAAGTTTCGTTTGGATGGTTCAGATTAAGGAGATGTGTTGGTCCAACAAAATCGCCAGGTGGAGATATCTCAACCCCTACGTTCTCCTTTGAGAAATACTCTACGTAACAGCTAGCTGTACTTGGCAGCCAAGCTTTAAGGTAGTTCAGCCTTCAGTTAATCAAAATTGATGAATTTGTTCATTGTTTGAACACCAATAGATAATGCAATAATCGAGGTCTCGCCTAACATTCTTCACATGATGTCCATGTTGCTCTTGGATGTGAAATGTACGGAGAAAGATGAAAATGTTGTACTATTTTCATCAAAAAGTGTTAAATTTCGATGTCATTTTTTATTAAAAAAAAAACCACCCACAAATCAACAGCATGTTCCGTCATTTAGTTCATTTTTTTTTTTTTACTGTCCCCTGACCCGGAATAATTTTTTTCCGCGGTTTTACGCCTCGTCGACGTCGGGATCATTAGAGGCGGGAAAGAATTGGGAGCAAGGAACGGGAAGGAATTCGGCCATGGCATTTTTGATGGAAGAATCCCGGAATTAACGTGGAGTGATTTCGCGAAATCGTGGATAAACGAAATCTGGTGGGCTGGACGGGGATTCGAACCCTCGTCCTTGGGAGTGCGAAATCCGAGCGTTACCACTCAGATTACGCTCGGTCCCAGAATAGTACGGTCACAGCAAGGCGCAGTCAGTTTTAGCAGAAGAAATCAAAATAAATTGAAAATTACCGTGTAACATGGGGGCTTATCGTACAGTTAAAGTTAAGGAGATAGTTCAAGTGTCTATGGGGAAATGTTATTGGATAATCTGGACTGGAGTTCCCTGTTGGATACATGTTATACCACTAACTGCTGAAAGAATTTTACATTCGAAATATCGTAATGTTTCATGAAGCGGTGAAAATCATTTCTCCGTTAGGCACAGGTTACGAAGATCGTCCCATTAGTCCAAGGACTTCAGAACGCCGGAAAACTGCGTTCAATTCTATTGTCCTTAGTAGAATATTCTAAAAAAATACTACTTCCTGGAATGACATTCGCATTGATACTAGTGAGGAACGTGAATGAGGTGTACGTTTAATCAGAAATGGAGATGAAAGAAATTCGCGCTATGATTCAATATTTTTGTAGTGCAAATATTTTGCGGAAGGATGTTTATGAGGATATAATCGCATGATATGGAGGAGGAATACACACATACAAAAATTAGGGATCTGAATTAAATAGAGAAGAATAAATACTGTATATGAGACACTTTCAGGAAGGCCACCCACAATCAAATTTGGACTGGGTACGTGAGCTGGTGATGGCGGAGAGAAGTTTACGGAAAAGAGAGGAAATATCAGGCATTTACATAACAGTAATGTGACAGAGTTCTTGGACGTAACGGTTTTCGGCCGTTAGGTCCCGAAACGTTGAGAGCAGATCAGAAGGCAGTAAGAAGCCAGATATTTGCAGAAAATCTAGACCTATTTGAAGACAACACAGTAAATTTTTGTAGAGCGTTTTTTGACTATGTAATAAATGCTGTAAACACTTTATTTCAAAATCAAATTTTAAAAAAAATAGTTAATGGGGGAGAGAGCCGCCATTCTCTCTCTAGAATGAAAGCCAAGGTTGTTTCTTCCGCAGGGAAATGGATGTTTCTGCTGGTTTTTTTTTTTTTTAAATAAGAGGTCACTGCATTAAGATCGCCTGAAAAAGAGCGCATGGGATCAGATTATTCTAACCTCGAAGCAAATGCTAGTAGCTATCAAATAAAAGAAAAGCTGCAAGTTGGCAAGGAACATATTGTTCATCAGGCCGATTTTCCCAGTCAAAAGTCTTGCATTACCATGTCTGTTGTCTAGTGTGGGTTTTAGCAGGTTCAGAAATCTCATATCACCCAACTTCACCGAACTTTAAAATCAGTTGATCACATCATATATTCGGGCACCTAATTTTTTTTTTTTTTTTTTTTTTTTTTCACCATATAAAAATAGTTTTATACGGATGGCATGAAAGCCGTAGAACTTCGTTGGAGGAGCTGTATTGAACTCGAAAAAAATAAAAAAAAGACCATAATGTTTCTTTCAAGAGATGGTCGGACGACCTTCATAATCAGGTGGCTGATAATGCTGTCTATTAGTTAACTAATCAGGGCTTAGTAGCAACCAACCCAGCGATAGCTGAGTGCCCTGTATTGAGACCACTATTATGTTCTCCGCCCCCATTTGTGATCTCCACATTGTGGTGGCTGATGTCGGTCATTAGGATTGTAATGAGAGGGCGGCGTCGCATCCAATTTCACGCGTCGCCCAGCCTTATCTGCGCAGCTCTAATTAGACGCTCTATACCGACCTCTAGCTTCATCTAGCCCGCAGCGTAGGTGGATGCACCGAGGTACCTATTGGCTATTGTCTCCTGGAGTTGACTTCCAGTCGATTACACAACAGAAGGGACAACAAGCTTTCAACGCTCTGAATTTCCACTTTTCATTGCAATCAAACATATTTTTCACGTTTTCGCCATTCTGATACTATTGTATAGTCATTTAAAATCAATTCCATTATTATGTTACATGTTATAAGTGCGCAGAATTAAAAAAGTATTTGAGGTAAAATTTTTTTGTGGCCGGTAGGAAGAAAACTGTTAGCGTTATGTGTGTATTCGCCGCTACATTCTGCACATGCACTTAACACAGGAGATACCATATTAGGTAACTATGTACGCTTCCACGGCACCACGGTTACAACATTGTCTGGCGTCATTTTAACTCCTGTTTATAATACGCATAGTGACTTAAATGAATCTTGTAACTTTGTTTTTAATCTTTAGTACCCGAGAATGGTAACACATTAGTTAGTTCGTGTTACGTTTACAATGCATTGACTATATATGTAAGTGTAAATATTTTGTTTATTTATTTTTCAAAGAAGCGAAGAACTTTAAAAACTGAATATGAAGCCTCAAATCATAATTAGAAAAACAGCTACTTCTGTCCTATTTCACTGATCTGAACAGCTGTCCCTTAATTCCTTTTATTTTTTCCCTAAGTTGGCTTGAGATAACATTGCAACTCTTTTATTAATATTTTAATTTTATAAATAAAAAATACGTAGATTATGTTTAAGAGATTACAAAGCAAGAAAAATGATAAAACATTGCTCAAAATTAATGTGATTTGTGACTAACTGTTCGTAACTCATATTTTTTTCTAATCGTGTGTTAGCAATACAATACCTATACAGACCAAAGTAGAACGGGAAAGCGCTCATTCACTGCATGGCCATACACCACCAGCCCAGAGACTCAAATCCAGGAAAAGCTTTCTGAGAACATCACGGGAACTAATTGGGTCACATGAAAAGGCAAGAGTACACTTATGGAAAATGAAGGTTCCTAACATCTCGGGACCACTGACAGTTGCAGAGCGCTTGCCACCTGGTCATGCAAAGGACTGGAACGTCTGGCGGACCTTAAATCGATTGCGAGCAGGAGTGGGCAGGTCCAAGGAAAACCTAGTCAGATGGGGTTAAACTGATGCTACAAATATGAAGTGCGAATGTGGTGAAGACCAAACTATGAATCATATGTTCGAGTGCCCTATGTGCCCATCATCCTGCAACAACGAAGACCTGTTTCAAGCAACACACAATGCAATTGAGGTTGCGAAGTACTGGGAAGTGTGTTTAAGGTTGTTGATTTGCACAATGTATTTAACTGTGTATTTTGATGTTTGTGATACGAGAATAATAATAATACCTATACATATTACTAAAGTTCAAAAACATGTTCGGTGCTATAAAAAAGGGAAAAAATTATAATAATAATAATAATAATAAAAACCGTTGGCATGTTTTTAACCAAAATACACACGTAGCTAATCATCTGCCATCTGTTACCAATCTCGGGTGCTAAAAATTAAAAACAAAGTTACATGAATCATTTAAAGTTAATAAGTCAATATGCCTATTGTAAATAGAAGAAATAAGTATCCAGTGTTTCAGCCATAGTACTTCAATATGTTATTTAAGTGCTCTTGATCATTTCCTGAGGTTTATTTTACGCATAACATTCCAGCACCTGTGTCTCCAAAACGAAATAAGTCGGACACATGTTTATTTGATCTTTTTTACTCGATATCGTTAATACTACCTCCTCATTCAATATTTACCATTCCTCCTGAATAACCCTTTTATGTGAAGATCGTTGTAATACGGGGCATCAATCGCGGGAGACTATTCACACTTCGTCGGTTTCATTTCAGATGTTCTCCGAAAAAATCCTTTATTAGATAGAGGGTTGAAACTGCTACACCATTTGATACTTGTGATAAATCAAAATTATTTCTGATATATTTAGATTTTCATCGTATAAAATCAGTTTAACTGATGGTCACCATTCATTTAAGTTGACGTCAGTAAACCACCTCCTACACACAAAAAATTCACAGAAATACTTCTCCCAACAGTGTACTTGGGGCTCAATGATAGGATAAAACCGAGAATGGTGGTGTAACGGTTAGCGTTCTGGCCTCGCATTCGGGAGGACGGCGGTTCGAATCCCCGGCCGGGCATCCAGATTTGGGTTTTCCATGGCTTCCCAAATCACTCCAGGCAAATTCCGGGATGCTTCCTTCAAAAGGCCTTGGCCGAATTCCATCCCATTTCCTGCCCCCCCATCTTTCCCGTCTCTAAAGACCTCGCTGTAACGAGACGTTAAGCAGTAAAAAAAAAAAAGATAGGATAAATACGAACAGAGAATCAATTCACCGTGTCGATGCCTATGCGAATTCTTTCCTTACCTCATTCCGTTAAGGACTGGAATGGATCTTCTGTTATACCCAGTTTTCTGTACCGATGTAGATGAATGTCATTTAAGTAGTAATTAACCTAGGCAGTTGACCGTGCACTGCTTCTGCTTGCTGTGAAATCTTGCAAAAAGCTTTGAAGGCTTGAGACCGCGCATTGTGCTTGAGAGCAATTAAAGAAACTGCGGTGTAGGGGAAATGTTTTGTCTCAGCGGAAGCAAACAATAAGAGGTAGGTCGCTCCACAAAGGAACTTGTTTGCTTCTGCTTACTGAAAGGGACCTGCTCTCTTAACGAGGCTCAGATCTTATCCAAGCGGAAGGCAGTAGAATGCATTCACAAACTGCAGCTTCCTTATTGCTTCACCTGAAGGCCACAATAGAACTCGAAGAATTAGCGGTATATGGAGGTTTCCATTGTGCGAGCATAAATGTGTTACAGCGGCAATAACTGCTGGAGTCGTGAGCATTTTGACCTCTGGTAACGTTCAGTTCGGTTTTGTACGTAGCAGAAAATTGCTCCTTACGACTGCTATAAAGATTTTAGTCAAGGCCATTTGAAAAATTCGACACAAACTGCAAAAGGAATATTAAGTGGTGATGAGAAAGTGAAAAGGCCATTAGGCTCCTTTAGAAGACCTACCACGACGGCATTAAATTTTATTATTATTATTATTTAACTGAATCTTCTAACAGTTCAGTTTTTATACTGAATTTCATACGGTGGGCTTTATATGTGTAATGAAATTTTGTAAAAGGTTAAACTCTTATAATTTCATAAATAAATAAAACAGAATGAAAACTAAACGTTTTAGAAAGAAGTAGGGTGTATCCTCATGGTACGATTACCCTTCATCCTTTTCTAACTGTGACGTCATTTAGCAAGGAGCAGTTATATTGTTTATAGCACTCTCGTTCAACTCAAGCAAAAGTTTCAGCAAATAGCCGAAACCAATTAATTCACGTAGCGTTGAAGACATCTCGTAAATTTTTAAATAACAGGCTCTAAATTTTTTAGAACCTGTGAAATTTCGAAAATTTTGTTTCGGCATTTAGTGCGTAAATATCGCACTAAATGGTTAATATATTCTGCTTTTTATTATCTTCATTCGACTATTGTATTTCAACTCTTTCGATCAAAAAGATCAAACCATTCTTTTTGAAGTAAATCTAATGTCTCTTTTCTCTCGGTCTTTATAAATTTAACTCTTATAAACAAATTGAAGCAATTTTTTTTCTTATCTATCTGATTCTCTTGCCACTGTCTAATGATAAATGTAAGTTATAAAAAAGTGGATGCAAGTAATAAACTAATTATTTTTCTTTGATCTTGCCTTTAAACTAATTTAAATCATTTTCACTTACAAATTCCTTAGTATCTCTAAATACACTATATTATATATGTATATGTCCTCTGAATCTTTTGTGCGTACTGTCGATACAATTAATGATGATCTAATTACAGAAGGGGCTGAGAACTTTGTAATCTGTCCAAAAACCGAGGAAGTTTTGTGCAAGTGTTTTGTGTGCTGTTCTGTTTATCTACCGTGTAGTTTTTGATGCAGAAAGTTCGAACAAATCCAACTTTCTATTACGTTACCACCGAAAACAGACAGGCGCCAGCAGTTATGATGCTGCAGTCAACTGTTTATTGACCAATCTGATCTGGTTTCTAGCCATTTCCCCATAAACGTGTCAATAATTCAAATGACCGGCTGAAAAACAACACAAGACACATAAGCATAAATATTTTACGACTTTTAGACAAATATCTTCTCCGGGTTTCCTCAAAGATATAGTCGTTTAGTTGGTCAAAGCATGCGAAAAATTAAAAAAAATAATAATAAAAAAAAGTTTTTTGGTTTCCGTCAAGAATTTTACGAGCCTTAAAGCCGACCGTCGAATCTGGCAAAATTTTCTCTGGAACCCTACCTTTTTTTTTTTTACTTTACGCCTCGTCAACTTCGAGGTCATTAGAGGCGGAACGGGACTGGTGAAAAGGAATGGGAAAGAATTAGGCCATAACCTTTTGAAGGAACCACCCCGGCACTCACCTGGAGTGATTTGGGGAAACCATGGAATCCCAAATCTCAATGGCTGGACGGAGATTCGAACCTGCGTTCTCCTGAATGCGAGGTTAGATTGTTACCACTCATCCACCACGCTCGGTGGAGATCCTACGTTAATCTGTAAATCATTTAATCATTTAGGATTACCGAGATATATTAGGCAGCTATTACAGAAGCGGCTGTTCAGCTTGTAAGAAACTTCGTCACGAGGTTATTAAGACCACACGAAATTACATCGATAAGTCAAAACATTATGGCCAAACATTATGGTGTGTTGGTCCACTTTTAAAACGTAATAAGGCGACTATTCGGCATGGCATGGATTCAACAAGTCCTAGGTACGTTTCCTAAGGTATCTGGCACCAGATGTCTTTGGACAGATAACGCATTTACCTTATACGACGGGCCGGTGGTTTGTGGGCGTGATAACTGGCATTTGGCAAACGGCAAGAATGACCAGCTTTTCGCGTGCTATGGAAAATGGTTAACGGACAGTGGATCCGCAAGTAGGGGACAACGTGGTGGACGTCCATGCCCCAACACAGAACGTGGAGGTTGGAGACTTGCTCACTCTATCCAGCGGGCTAGGCGGCAATCTGTAGATCTAACAGCACAAGTGTTTCAGAGCACAGGAATCGCTGCTATTTTGCTTTCCAAAGGTCAAACAATACGCTATTAAGCAGGCGGTTGTAATGTTTTGGTTCTTTAATGTATTACTACAGCACAGATCGTCACCTAAGGTGCAGCAGCAAGTAACATTTTGCAAGCAGTTCTTACTAATGAACGAATGTAAACTTTCTCGGTGAGTAAGTTGTGTAAAATCTTCTCGCGCTTTCCACCGGGATAGCGTGTCAATGTAGGGCGACGTTTCGAAGCCTGCCTCTGGCTCCATCTTCCGGCGAAAGATAGTGCCAGAAACAAGCTTTGAAACATCGCCCTACATTGACGCGCTATCCCGGTGGAAAGTTCGAGAAGATTAAACGCAGTTCTTACTAACGCTTGGTGGCTTCTGGGATTCGTGTGCGGGAAGATTGAATGCTCAGTGAAAGGCATACTTAGACATTATAGGCCGACAACTCTTTGTAACACTACATAATATTCATGCCACTGCATGTGTCTTTCATATTTATGCTAGTAAAATTTCGTAAAGTAATAATTAAATTATATACGAAATTTGAAGGAAATTTAATGTTTTAATACGTGCCATTAATCATTATTAGTTGGGTATTCAAAGTGATGGAATCGGAGATTAGCTGACATCGCTTACTGTAAATTATTTTCTGTTTTTCCCTTTTATTGCATGTGTTTCTTTCGACAGCCAATTAAATCTCGCTTTATAATCATCTTCGTATCTTTACAGCGTGCCTGGTAGGATTTTCTAAAATGTTGTTCCCCGTTTTTTTCACATCTTTTAATATCTCACCTTTGTTATAAAAATGTGGATATGTGGTGGTACTGCACATTGGCATCAAACTGTTCAGTCGTGATGCAACAACATTATCCGACGCTCTCAGATTTGTGTACTAGTGCTGATGGCAACACCGGCACTGCATTGGCACACAACACAAGCCATCAAATTAGGGTGTGAACTGTGGACTAGGGGGGATGTAGCGCATGAACAGGATTGTTATTAGGAGCAGTTAAGTTATGTACAATACTAAGTTGGCTTATTAGTTGGACACCAAACACAATCGTGGCTAATTTTGATACCCTACACTATCCAAACAGTGCTTCAGTATACATGGGTCCCCTCCTGTAACATGATCAGTTTGCCCTCCAGCACTGAATACAGCGTTGTCGCAACAAGCATCCGTTTTGCAATGACAAAACATTTTTTCGCACAATGGTGAACCTGTATAAAATTACTGATAAATACAGGTAAAATGGCACTGTCTTTGACCATAGTCGTTGTTACTTTCATTCAAACAATCAACTGTTATAATTAAATTAATCTTCCCTCTTCTTGATTAACACTTTTCACTTTCAATTCAGTTGTAAGAGCACTGCTACTATAATAGAAGTTTTATCAGCAAAATCTCGCAAAGCTAACTACAAGTAATCTCTGAAGCTATCTCTGAAGCTATCAAGAACGTGATCCTCAAATTGTGTTTGGAGTGATCCAATGCTTAACCCAAAAGATCTGACATCATTATTTTGACCTTTTATTGGCCAGGTGCGTAGCTATATCTATAATTTGTGGAGACTATCGAGAAAATTCGTGAGTTTTCAATCTGAATACGTCTTTTTTATTCGCCAGTTTTCAGTATTGTCAGATTTTTTTGCCTACTTAAGTCAAAATGTTTACCTTTTTTGTGATTTCTAGATATAAACGTTTAAAGAAAGTTATTGGGCACGAATATAGTGCGATTCTATCATAAATCTCGTAACTGTATTCTTAAATCCAGCAGATTTATTCTTGTTTATCACACAGATGGTTTTCTATAACCTTGTCGTTAAAGGAAAAATTCCGTAACGTCATTGAAGAAGTGTTTCCGAAATGTTTTATTTCTCTAAGGAAGGTCTGCGTTTGTATTAGGTAATATAGAAGTAAGTTAATAGTAGAGGAATCAGCTTGGTGAGCTGAAAAAAATTCAATACCTGAGAAGATAGATGTCACATGATCTACTAGGATGTCCGAAAAGTTTTAGAACTTTAGATAGATTCTTGGCTGTCCGGGTGGCGCCGCGTCATGTTCATCGTAGCCCTCGGTTCTATGGCTTGCCAAAAATACATAAGCCAGAAGTTCGTTTACGGCCGATCGTCAGCGCAATTAACTCTCCGACTCATCCACTAGCCCGCTAAGTCGCCGACAAACTAAAACCCTTGTCAGAAGGCATCGCTTCGACTGTCAGAAATAGCTCAAACTTCGTAGAAATAATATCATCACTCAAAATCGAAGAAACTGACATTCTAGTGAGCTTTGATGTTGTGTCGCTCTACACCAACGTACCTGTGGAAGAAGCAGTGACAGTAATACGCACCAAGCTATCGGTACTTAACATCTCAGAAGAATTGGCGGACCTAGCCGAGTTTTGTCTTAAATCAACGTTCTTCCAGTACGACGGGAAATTTTACGCCCAAGTAGAAGGAGCGGCCATGGGCTCACCGCTTTCGCCGATAGCGGCGGACATCTTTATGGGGGAACTGGAGACGGAAATTTTGGAAAACGCGCCCCTCAAACCGCGTCTGTGGTTACGCTTTGTTGACGATACATTTGTTGTGTGGCCCCATGGACGAAGTGCGCTTGACAGATTCCTGGATTTTATAAATAAAGCACATCCTAAAATTAAATTCACCATGGAAACGGAGGAACGAGGACGGCTGCCGTTCCTAGATGTGCTAGTAACCAAACGTGACGACGGGAACCTGGGACACTCAGTGTACCGGAAGCCGACACACACAAACAGATATCTACACGCCGCATCGCACCACCATCCAGCGACAAAAAGAGGCGTCCTCACGACCTTGTGTACCAGAGCGACGAAAGTGTGTGACGCAAATAGTTTGACGACGGAGTTGGAAGCGCTGCAACACACATTCAAGTCCAACGGCTACCACAATCGTTGTATTAGACAGGCATTGCATGCAGCTACAACAGACAAAGACGCCAGTTCAACGTCTAATCAAGCCACTTCTCAGGAACGCCAAGTAGTTGTCTTTCCCTACATAAGAGGAGTTACTGACAGAATCGGGAAGCTGTTTAAAAAAGTTGATATAAAACCTGTCTGCAAAGCGCACAGCAAGGTCAGTAACCAGCTCGTCAAGGTTAAGGACAGGCTGCCTCCACTACAGGTGGCCGGGGTCTATGAGATTCCGTGCACCTGTGGTCGGATGTACATAGAGACGGGGCGCACTATAAGGGAGAGGCTGCGCGAACACATCCGCGATTATAAATCTAACAACTTTGACAAATCCGCCATTGCACGGCATGCAGCCGAAACAAATCACGCCATAGACTTCGAAAATACCACCCTGATAGTGCGCGAGGATAAATGGTGGACAAGGAGGGTAAAGGAGGCCTTAGAAATTGCTAAACGCCCAAACAATATTAACGAGGACAACGGGCTGAAATTACACGACGCCTGGCGCTCGCTGGTGCGAACAGGACATGTCACGTGTCACCTCCCGCAAGACCGCGCAAGCCCCCTCCAGGCAGACTAAACACGTGACGGCTCGGACCTTTTGATTGGCCGGGCACATCGAAACATCCAGACGGGCGCTGGCCTCGCCTATAAAACAAGACCACTCACTGATCGAAGACGCAGTTCTGCCCTGGAAGAAGACCCCAGAATGAGGGTCGAAACGTCGGCTACGATGAACATGACGCGGCGCCACCCCGACAGCCAAGAATCAACTGACTCTGGCCGCAGAAGCCTACGATTACATTTGACTTTAGATAGTTGATGTTCTCTACCAACAAATATACAATTCATCAAAAATGTCGTTGATTTATCTGTTGTTACAATACACAACAGCGTGTAAAATATAACTGAAGCCAGGAATTTTGAGTTCTTTCTAATACACGATTCAGTATCGGGCTTAACGACAAAATTGTAATAATTCTATGTGATAGATGCTTCCCTCATTCACATAAAATTAGAAAATAACGTGTAATAATTCGGCGGTGACCTGCAGAGAAACCAACGCATTTCTATTCCGCTACGGAACTGATTGATCCACAGTGCATTGAGAGATACACTGCAGAACCAAAGAAACTGGTACACCTGCCTAATATCGTGTAAGGCTCCCTCGAGCACGCAGAAGTGCCGCAACACGACGTGGCATGGACTAGACCATTGATTCCCAAAGTGGTCCAGGTGGACCCCCAGGGGTCCACGGGAGACTCGACGGGGGTCTATGTTGGCGTGATAAAAAAATAGGGGTTCACGATTCGATAGCGGGGGTCCACGAAAATTTATCTGGTTTCGATAGTAAAGAACTTCGATAGTAAAAAAAAATGTAGGTTTGACTTCACCTATCTATGTAGGCAGATAATATTTTAAGAAGCTCAGCGACTATTACTTGTAAAAACTTGTATATTCTGTTTGCACGTCTAAACAAGTGTTCTTGTAAAACCTTGTATATTTCATATTCAATACAACGTGTCGAGACTTGCAAAACGCCGCGGCGGTGTTGGTGGCAGGCGGCGAACGCTTTTTTAGAAGTGCAAACGGACGAAATACGAAAAATATCCTGGACTGTGGAGAATTGCGGAAAAGTTTTTGATATCGTTTCCCTCGTCATATCTCGTCGAAAAAGGTTTTAGTGTAATAACAAACCTTTTAATAAAAAAAAGGAGCAGATTGAATATTACAGAACGGGGGGATTTGCGGTTATTCCTAACAAAACTGAAGCCAAATATTGATAATTTGCTGTCAATCCATCAATTGCATCCCTCCCATTAAATTATGACTATTTTTTAATTGCCATTGTTGAAGTTACGTTATTAATGTTTAATTTTAATTATATTATGTCAGACTGTTATAACAAGTAATAGTGTAATAAATTACAAATTTATTCAAATAAATATATGCAACACAAGAAAATATACTATTTTGCTTTTTAGTTTTACCACTCCGAATGGGGAGCTTTCTAAAAAAAAAAAAATTGTGAGAATTAATTGGTTTCTTGTGCTGTGAGTTGTTTTTTGACAACCACTCTTAGCACAATCAATTAATTAATTAACCAGTCGATTTATCACTTCTTTTTCGAAAACTGTTAATAGGTACGTGGTTGAAACTCAGCCGCAACGCAAATTTTCATAGTTAGATCTTCACATTTGACAAAAATATGAAGATCTAACTAGGTTGGGAATATGGTAGAAATGTAGTTTCAGGGGGTCCACCGGAACCAGCAAAATTATGAAAGTGGTCTATGAGAAAAATAAGTTTGGGTACCACTGGACTAGACTAATGAATGAAGTAGTGCTGGAGGGAATTGACACCATGCAACCTGCACGGCTGTCCATAAATCCGTAAGAGTACGAGGGGGTAGATATATCTTCTCAATGGCACGTTAAAAGGCATCCCAGATATGCTCAATGACCTTCATGTCTGGGGAGAGGTGGTTTAAACTCATTAGAGTGTTCCTGGAGCCACTCTGTAGCAATTCTGGACGTGTGGGGCGTCGCATTGTCCTGCTGGAATTGCCTAAGTCCGTCGGAATGCACAATGGGCATGAATGGATGCAGGTGATCAGCCAGGATGCGTACGCAAGTGTCATCTGTCAGAGTCGTATCTAGACGTATCAGGGGTCCGATGTCACTCCAACTGCACACACCATTACAGAGCCTCCACCAGCTTGAATAGTCCCCTGCTGACATGCAGGGCCCATGAATTCATGAAGTTGTCTCCACACCCGTGTACACGTCCATCCGCTCGATACAATTGAAAACAAGACTTCTCAGACCAGGTAACATGTTTCCAATCATTAACAGTACAATGTCGGTGTGGCGTAAAGTTTTGTGTCGTGCACTCAGCAAAGGTACACAAGTGGGCCTTCCGCTCCGGAGGCCCATATCGACGATATTTCGTTGAATGGTTCGCGCGCTGACACTTGTTGATGGCCTATCATTGAACCGCAGCAATTTGCGGAAGGGTTGCACTTCTGTCACGTTGAACTATTCTCTTCAGTCGTCGTTGGTCCCGTTCTTGCAGGATCTTTTTCCGGCCTCAGCGTTGTCGGAGATTTGATGATCTACCGGATTCCCGATATCCACGGTGCACTCGTGAAATTTTCGTACGGGAAAGTCCTCACCTCATCGCTACCTCGATGCTGTGTCTCATCTCTCGTGCGCCGACCAAAACACCACGTTCAAACTCACTTAAACCGTGATAATCTGCCATTATAGCAGCAGTAACCGATCTAACGCCTGCGCAGTACTCTGAGTGTTTTCATATCTCTGTGTTTGCATACGCATACCTATACCAGTTTCTTTGTCTCTTCCGTGTATATTGCGATGCGTAGAGATATCTGTGCGGTTGTGCGCCGCGGTTGAACCTTGAGTTATTTCCGTGAGCTTGAAACAGAACACAGGCTGGTCTGCCTTTACAGCCTCGCAGACGACTGGGGCCAAACCGCGGAGCTCCATTAGACACGGTGCATCCGGCAGCGTGTCGGTCTCACTGGGTGGTCGCCAACCACAACGAACTGTCGACGTGCAGCAGTTACGCTCTTTCGTCGCACAGCGCTCACTCCTACACTGCCTGTCAGAGTGGGTTCATTGTGTCCAACACCCACTGCTGCGAGGCCCGAGAACGTCTTATACAGTTGGTAAGCCTTTCACCCACCAGTTGGGCTCTCCGTGTTACAGGTTTCAGATACAACTAGCGTTGCCAAGTGTCCAGATTTGAGCGGGACGTCCCGATTTTCCGGGGTCTGGGGCGCGTCCCAATTTACCCTCGATCGGCACGCTAAATGTGCCGATTTTTTAGCTAAGAGATCCATCAGTCGTCGCAAAAAATCAAATCGTGTATCACACGTCAGACGCATCGCACCCAATCAGCAGCTCTATTCACGACTTTTGGGTCAACTGATCCCACTAATCTGGCAAAAATGATATATCAAAACACCAGAAATGTAATGAACAAAAAAAAAAAAAAAAAAGAAGAAGAAGGGAGTGTCAGCACACCTTGTCATTGCACATAATGTCTTAGTTTCGGCATCTACTAAAGAAGCGATCGACACTCTTCAAAATGAGACATTTTATAGTAGCACAAAAAATTTCTTCAGCCCAACTACAAATTAAAAAACTTCAGTTTTATGAAGACGCCATTTATAAATATTTACTAACACGACTGACAGAGTCGAGTATTTGTAGTAAACATCTTACTAGTTACTACGCACACAACGTAGATCTGAGCTTTAGGTGTCGCAATTTAGTTTTTCCAGTTACTCAATCATGATAATGATAAAATCATATCAGTGCTACGTCCTTCACACATTTTGTATAACAGTGTAAAATATGCTCTGGGGAAGAGTAAATTTGAGTAGTAGAATTTCATCCTGAAGCTGCATAGTCATTTCTCAAACCATGCCAAACGAGCTCAGGTTTTAAAAGGTTTTTACGAGACGCATGAATCCGAATATTTGCTTTATGCAATCAATAACCGTTTCAAACGCGGCAACTGAAATGAAATTTTCCCAGACTAATATAATTTTTTCTAAGAGCTCGTATAATCATTCGAGCATGTCAAAACAGAAATAGAAATTAAAACCAGCTTCAATTTATCTTGTAGCGAATTTTATAATTACATTTTTTTTAAAAAAAAAAAAAAAAGCTATAATTAAATCAGTTAAAATAGTGGTGGTTAGGAGTTTCAAGTACCTAGGGGAATGGATTGAATGGAACAACCTTGAAGGTAAAACAATGGAAGCGAGAAGGACCAATATGGAATTAGCCTTCCAGAAGACCAAAAACACAATAAGAAAAGCCTCTCTTGGAACACAAAGATAAGACATTACAACACAGTAATTAAGCCGGAAGCACTCTATGCAGCAGAGACACTAGTCATGGGGAGGAAAGGACAAATGGAGAAATTGGAAATCAAAGAGAGGAAAATTTTGAGGAAGATCATGGGTCCCAAATTCCAGAATAACAAACAAGTTTTCTACAGAAACGAAGCCCTCTACGCAAAGTCCGAGAGACTCTCGGAAACCATGAGATAAAAAAGGATTGATTTCTATGGACACATATTCCGAATGAATCCTAACAGACTAACAAAAAAAAAATCTTTGACTTCTTTTATAAAAAAAAGACTAAGCCCAACTGGTTTAAGGAAGTGGAAAAGGATCTGAGAGAACTCCAGATTACCGAAGTGATGTTAAAGAATGGTACAGCCAAGACCATGACCAAAGACAAAGTAAGAAGTTCCAAGTTGCGATAAACACCAGAAAACCGATTCAAATATCAGAAGAGGAAAGAAGGAAGAGATCAGATAGAATGAAGAAATACTGGGAGAAGAAGAAAACGCAAGCATTCAAGAAGTGATTGATCTGACGTACCCCAAAGATGGGTGATTCGGGAAAAAAAAATCAGTTAAATCTAACATTAAATACAATTTTAATAAAAAATAAATTCTTTTATACTATTAAGAGAATAAATAAATACTTAAAATTCAACTTGACAATACATTATTTCTATAATATTTCGTTACTAGTGGTAGTCAACAAGTTTGGGGGAGCTTCTAATACCCCTCGCCCTCAGAAATTGAGGTCCACCTTGAAGGAAAAATCATCGGTTTCTTGAGTATTTGAGTCCATGTCGTGAAGTTCGTAGTTTGATGTTTTTAAACAACAGGAAAATGAACATTTTTTAGTAAATGTCGTGAGCATTCACAAGAAACACTCTTCCCCTTGTCATGGCTCACAAAATCGATTATTAAAACATTAGTAAACAGCTGTGATAACATTCTCCACGATCCTCATCCAGCGTTGTTTTTCAAACACACATAATCTTTCTGATATAACAAGGGAGCAAAAAGTCTGTGTCCCGGTATTCGTGGTACTGTGAGTGGCGAATTTCCCGGCGTACTGATGCAGTATAATCCTCTCCGGTGTCCAACCGGATGGTGTTGAATAATCACGACGTTTCGACAGCTAGCACTGCAGTCTTCATCAGGTGACAGGTCTCTTCTAGCTGTCACAAGCTGGCTGTCACCGCGCAGCCTATTTGCTGAAGCATAATTCCATTCAGCGGACGAGGTGCGAATATTCGCAGCAATTTTCAAGTGCTCGAGAGCTAAGCTAATTTCAAATATCTCGTTGCATTTTGTCTCTTAACACAAACTTAGAAATACTAAAATACATGCACATTCAATCGAGCCTGGTGGGTGAGGTGATAATGCCCCGTGTCTAGTATTCGGAAGGACGCTGTTTCGAATACTTGCCCGGCCAGTCTGATTTCAGTTTACCATCGAAATCACTCCAGAGGAACATGAAGACCAAGGTCGAACTCCTTCCAATTCCTTGCACCAAATTCTCTTAACGCCTGGCCGTGAAGGCATAATACCATCCCATTCCTTGCTCCAAATTCTCTCAACGTCGAACCTTGAAGGCATAATACAATCATTACTTGAACTTTCGTTAGAACCTAATTCGGATTTTAATTCAACGATGAGTCAAAGATTTAGCAACAGGTTTACGTATCACTATGGTAAAATTTCTACATCAGTGAGGAATCTAATTTCTTTTTTTTCCTCCGTGGTCTAGAACAGTTGTCCGCAACCGATGTATCGGCACGAGATGAAACATGTGCAGCGAAATTTTACCTACTGTAAAGAATTAAGTTGTGGAGTTTCTTTAATAATAATTTTATTGCAATTTGTTTCTGCAAATTGTTACATAATGTGGCATCCTAGCAAATTAAATGTTAATTACTTACTGACAGTTGTCAATTTTAGTTGATTTTACAGTCGTGTGCCATGTTGCGTCATGAATAATTGATGGTGTGCAGCAAGCAGAAAAAGGTTACCGACCACTTGTCTAGAATTAACCTACAGCTTCAAAATTTTTTACCAAAAAGTATTATTAGCCAACCGAGACGAAAAACTTTAGCAATAGTAGGTTTACATCTCCAAAGTGGGGTTAATGTACTCTGTTCGAATGAAAATCAAGCTACGCTCAAGGTTCCCTAAATAAGGGCTGTGGCTCCTATTCCGTGTTCACTCTCAACTGGCGCGTCAAGGTCGCGTTTCCCTCGCTCCGCGCCCCACCTTACCATACCATCCCCTCCTGCTGCCTTCCCTTCCGAGCAGACCGCTGCCTACAGTCAGGCAGGAGGCATTGTCGTATGACGCAGTATTGTCGTGTTTCTACCAATACATCGTTATAAAGCGCTGTAAGAGAAATGGCGTCAGATAGTTATATTAGGCGACAGTCAAAAACAAAAATTGTTGTGTATAATTTTTTAAAACGGTAGAAACCTCTGAAGAGAAAGTTAATATACATTTTAGCGAATCGCAAAAAAATTACAGCAGAGGCGTGTGGCGTATTTTTGCGAACAGTGCAGCGTGTATGTAGCGAAGCCGAGTGTTCCAGGGCCATCCTTTTCTTCACATTCACTGAGAAAACCCGGTCATGGAGATGGATGACTTCCGGAAAGATATCATTCGACGTTCTGTACTAGAATTTTATGATGGAGGCTAATATCCTACCATAAGGGAATTGGGGGAGATACTAAAAGAAAAAATTAACTACACTGGAGGCGTCACTTATCTGCATAAATTACTAAAAACACTAATTCAGATATAGAAAATGTAATGACGAAAGACGCGTTCTAATGGAAAGGTCAGACCTTGTTGCAGCATGGGCCTTATTTTTAAGAAAAACGCACGATTTAAGTAAAGAACATCCTCTTCGACCTACCTTGACGAGACGTGGGTAAATCAAAATCACGCAAGAAAGTTTATTTGGCAACACTAAACTTCAGGGTTCCTGTAGATAAAAACTCTCGATTAATCATACAACGTAAGCTTTCACGGCCGGTATTAACTTCACTCATAATTTCAGGGCTGAAAGGCCGTGGTCGATAAGAAAAACTTTCCCCTGACGTTTCGTCTTCAACTGCGGAAGACATCCTCAGAGGCTAAGCGGCAACTGCAATGAGGGCACGAAGGAACGCCTTATATATGGCTGGTTACTGTGACGCCCTCCACACCGGCCATATATACGGCGCTCCTTCGTGCCCTCATTGCAGTTGCCGCTTAGCCTCCGAGGATGTCTTCTGCAGTTGAAGACGAAACGTCAGGGGAAAGTTTTTCTTATCGACCACGGCCTTTCAGCCCGGAAATTATGAGTGAAGTCTCGATTAATCATTTGTCATACTGGGTCAGCCACTCATGTATTCGTTGAAGGGCTAGTTTAGTGTTTCAGTCTATATATTCTGGCGACTATCACCAAGAAATCAGTAGTGAAGTGTTTAGAGAATGGTTTTCTATCTTGCTTAAGAGTCAGGAAGAAGGGCGTGTTCTCGTAATGGATAATGCAAGTTATCACTCAAAACTCAAAGGAAAAATCAAGTCACTATCACTTTCATTTCAAAATTTATACGACGTGTTTCGAGAATTAACTTCCACTGGGAAACACATCTAAAACTTGGATTTAATTCTCTTAATGTCTTGCGCAACTTTTAAAACTAAAAATAACTGCAAGAAGCAGTAAAATCATTAATTGATATCATGTAAATAATTTGTATCTTTATTAAAATATGAAATTGAAGTTGGTAAACTCGCAATTTCTACGACACACGATTCACTAATTTTCGCTCATGAAAAATAATTAAAATCCTCGATTTTACTAAAGAATACATAACATGAAATGCAACCTATTGTATCACATACGTTGTGACGCTGTTTGCGCATGCGCGTAAGCTGTATCCCCTTTACCTGTAGGGGTTGGGGCAGTGGAGTGGGGATTGAGCAGAGTGACCTTGACTCGCCTCTCTTAACTGAACACAGTATAACATTGAATTGATGGCAGTACTGTATTACAAGTGCAGTGACGACAGAACAGAGAAGCTGTGGACATTCTACCCCACTCTGGTCACTTTACCTCTCCAGGTTATTCATTTGGTAATAGGCTGAATAGAACTAGAGGGCTGAAGTGGGATCGTTGAACTGAACGTCCAATTTTCAATGTATTCTTGTCTGCCGTAAATCGTCCTTTATTTATAAATCTCTATATGACGGCTATGACAGTTCCGGGCAGTAAGAAGGGGTGAAGTATTCCCTTCACGTGCTAGTAAACTGGGATGTTGATGAATTGTGGTTCCAGAGTAGTAGCGCATCTGTTGCATGACAGGTACATGCGTCATGAAAATTTAAGGTGATGAAGGAAGAGCCAATTAACTCTTGAGTTACGACATGTCAAGCCACTTATTCTAGTTAAACTTGAGGTTGGATGAGTAATACAGTGATGGTACAGCTGATGGATCCCGACGCATAAACCCGCAGATTATTTCTGCATTAATTCAAAGAAATCTGCAAAGATTGTGGATGAAGATAAAAGTGTGATTTTAACTAGTAAGTATTATATTCAAACAGATCCTGCGTTCCACCATGAAGTAAGTATGAATTTAGTTACAAATTAGTGATTGTAAAATGATAAATAATATCATATTTTTGACAAGTATTGTTATATTTAGGAAAAAAATTAAGTAAAAAGTTTTTTATTGTAATTTTCTTTCAATACTTTGCAATTAAAATGTCAAAATGTCAAATGTTACCACCAAAGCAAAAGTTTCAGAAACAGTTTAGTCTGATAAATGATTCTCAGCGAAAGCTATAAAACAAATAGTATATTTAGTAATGACAGATTAGTGGAATGTTGAAAAGGTCCCAAAGGGATGTTATATTTACATATAATAAACATAGTATCTAATAATTAAAGAATCATGATAATAAATAAACCATTCTTAGATTAAGAGAAGTAACTAGTCCATGCCGTTATTAAATGTGCAGAATACAATTGAACAGACACTTAGTTACATATGAAATATTTTTGGAGTAAATATTAAGTATCCGAAACTATAATTTGTTATCTCTGATTTCAAACGATTAAAAAGTGTGTAAGTGTAAGATAAAACTTCTGACGATTTGACATTTCTCTCACACAGAAAATACATTAAAATATACTGCCGATACCAACCTTTTGTGCATTGCATTAGTACGCCCTAATTTGATAACATACGGAGATCATGTACCCTAATGGAATATTAACTGGAGAAGTATTCATCAAGTTTGTTAGTTGAGCGATAACTATCGGGTCCGTAATTCCGAAAGAATATATATTTATATTTTAACAGTTTCGTGTCATGGCAGAATTTCCATACTAGTCCATTGTCCAAAATTCGCAGTTCACGGAGGTGATGGCTAGTTTAAGAGTAAAATATAAAAATAAAAATAAATAAATAAATAAATAAAAAAAAAATAAAATAAAAAATATGTGTAGCTGAAGGGAACCAAGCCAAAAATCTCTCGATTTTCTGTTTACCATTTCTAGCTTTTGTTTTCCTGAGACTGGAACCGTCCAGTATTTTCCGATTTTTGTTGCATTCATTCTTCCTATAACGACATTTCTTTAAGTTACTTCCATTTCTTTCACTGACTTTCTATCTTTGGGGACAAGTAGGGCGAAGTTTGTGGAAAGCCTCAAGCATTTGTGACTTTATAACATCATCATAACTTCTGTTAATAACTTCACAAATAGATTCTTTTTACATAATTCCATGCTGCTTAAGATAATAATTTCTTACTTTTTTAACAAAAAAAAAAAAACAAACAAAAAAAAACCTATTTTCATTCAGAGTGTCTTAAAACCGGTAGGGAAATGAAATCCGTTGTACTGCACATAATCAGTTTTAACCTATTTAAAACAGTATCCTTCAAACTTATTTAAAAATTTAGACGGAAACCTCTTGGTCAGATGCTATTGTAATGTGTATCCGAACACGCAGAATCAACCTTAGAGCGATTATATTTTTCTGCAACGTGATCGCCGAAATTTACTAGTCAAACCACTTAAACTTGCAGTGCAGATGTAACTGATCCTTCGGTATGAAACAAAGTTCCCAATAACGCTGCTGTGTAAACCTGCGTTTTGAACACTCACTGCAATGGTGTTTTATCGACTGAACAAATTTCGTGGCCTCACAACGCTATGGGTCGAAGATTGCTTTAGTCCATGGCACTATTGGAAATTGTCAACAGTTAGCTTTCAGTTTATTCTAGTTCTTTAATAGCTTATGAGGCGTTAAGCTGTGAACACTAGCATAGTCTTACAGCATACCAGTCAGTTAACAGGCTACCAGACTTAGATCGGCCCTGCCGAACGAGGGCAAAGCCATAAAGCTGTCGGTAGATCTTTAACAGATGTGGGGAACTGTCGAGACATTAGATTCTGGCGGCAGAATTGACAGCTTGTTCTAGAAAGCAACAAGGGAACGGTTTATACATAAAAGCACATTCAACCACCCTATACCATACTACCCAGTATTTGCAGCCTTGTGTTTCTAAGTAACTTCGCGAAGTTATATGCTAAAGGAAATGAAAATTTAGGATGAATACGTTGGAAAATTACAACTCCCTTGGTAGCGTTACCGGGTTGCGAGACAAATTGACACTCAATTCGTAGGTGAAACGGAAATTTGAGGTACCTAGCCTTTAATATTACATGCATCTCTACATCAACAGATTTTGGAGTGTTTTACTTCTTAAGGCGAAACCATAAAAAATTATGGAATGATTATTCAACGATGTTCTAATAGAGTTAGGTCTGTTCGTTTATTTCTGTACCCATCCTACCTCTTTCTCCATTATCCACCTCATCGTCTCTACCTCCAGCTCTTATTCCAGCCACCCCTTTATTTTCCTCCTCCCATCTCTTCTCATCCCCTCTCCTCTCTTCCCTCTCTCCTTTCCTCATTCGCTCTCATCTCTTCCCTCTCTCGTCTGCTCATCCACTCTCCTCCCTTCCCTCTCTTCTCATCCGCTCTCTCTTTCCTCTCTCCCTCCTCATCCGCTCTCTCCTCTTCCATCTCTTCACCCTCTCTCTTCTCTTCCGTTCCATCTCATAATCCGCTATCCTTTCTTCCCTTACTTTCTCCTTTTCCTCCTCCTCGACCCAAATGTTACTGAGCTTGCATTTTCTTTCGTCTCAGGCTAGTATTTTTGCTTGTAGGTATTTAATTTATTCCTCCATGTCGTTCAGAAACACTTTTCTTCGTCTCTCTTCTCTATTTCCGTACGTTCTTCTGAGTACCCACTCATTCTGCACCCTTTCTGTCTATAGTATCTTTGCCATTGTTCTCCAGGATCATACCACGAAGTTTTTAAATTTTTGTTCTTCGTCGTTTAGTTTAGTCGAGCTCACTGAGGGAAAATAGATATATGTACTCTAGATGACGTAATTAAATATCACAAAAATAGTCCGCGAAGATGAGACGTTTCCGGCTACAGTTAGGGTATAAATTCCTTCCCCAGTTCCAACGAACGAGTAATTTTTCTACCGGTAGAACTTAGAGCTAAGAAGTACCCGAACAACGGTAGATGGAAGTTTCAGTGGTGGTCACTTAGTTTCCTGCCGGAAGAGATCGTAAGACAATATTCAACAGCATAAACTCTTGAAAAACGTGAGAGCAGCGGAAGGCAGGTGCTGAAAATTCTCTGTGTGTTTTCTCCACAGCGCAAGCGTTCTCGTCCCTTTAGTAACAGAAGCAAATTACGCAATTCTTCAGGGTAATGGCATCATTAAGATGCAGTTAAACAAGAAGGTTATCGCATACCGAGCAGGACATTATGCCTACCTAATCTCTTGAGACTGACGCAGCCCAGCGGTCTTTTGTTCTATTTGAGCCGCTCTCTATATTTCCTCTCTAAATTCAGCTGCTCAAATACATAATTCACAGCCAAATCTTCAAACTTTTCCCCGAGATCTTTATATCCTTCCAACTGACAATGAACTGTTATACTTCAAAGACATGGTTGGGGCATTTATTTTCTTTGCTCATTATAAATTTGTTCCTACGAAAATTGGAGTTTTACAATGCTCTCAGCACAGATATTGTCATCAAAGATTTTACCAACTAAGACGTTGTTAGTGTTCGGTTGCGATTAGTAATAACTCTTCTTCCTAATAACTGTCGTCATGTTCTGTCACATGCGGAATGATCCCTGTATAATTGTTTAGCAACTTGGCCACATTTTCTTCACTTTACTCTCTGGGCATGAAAATGTCTAGATCTCAATTATAGGTGACGATACCAGTTAATCAAATGTAACAATAAAAAAATTTATAGAACGTCGTAAGATACACAGTCTCTTATATTTGTGGTCAACAGCCCATTTAATTTTTCGGTTTCTCTTTTTGTTTATTCATCTTCCAATATTTTCTTCCAATCTTTCCATTTTTCAATTACATGCATATTTTCTTTGATAATGTAAATACACAGGGAGTTATGACCACTGAATTTAAATTTTTGTTAAACCACTTGTTTTCCTATAGTATTTCCGTCGTTACTTGAGGCCAGGGATGGGTTACATGACACTAAAGCACATACTGTCACCATAATTGAGTCACAAATTTTAGGAAACCAATAAATTATTCAGACCGCTATGACACCGATAGTGAAAATTGGTATACTGTCTAAAAAGAACCAGGCGTACACCAAATGTAATTGCGGATGTCATCGAATATGTTGTATACATCGAACAGATCATGTAAGTCTGAAAATGCGTAGGGGCTAGAGCGCTAATCTAGCAATCGAGTGTCGCCGGTTCGAGTCCGTCCTTGGGCATGAGTAGTTTCAATTAATTATTATGTTGGTGTTGTGCACTGCTATGCGGATCAGTAACACTTGTGATGAACGATTAATACATTGTAAAGAACTGCAACGTAAATTGCGGCTGGTTTTGGTAGAAAAAGTCAAATGATGTCTGGATATTCTTCAACTATTTGTCATCATACAACTCACGATAAAACAAGGGCAGAAATGTAAGACCAGAAAATACTGACAGTATTACTCGCAGAATGTAATTCACGGGTATTCAGTTAACAGTCTTTGCTCCTATAAAAGGTTTTAATATTGAATTCCATGGTACTTCTTAAATAATTTTTTTCATTTGGTCCTTACTACCACATCGGCATCGATGCTATCAGATCCTGGAGAACATTGGGTAAAGGAAACGTAAATGACATGTACCATCTCCAATATGAAGTAACCATCCCGGCAATTCGCTAAGGAGATTTCGGGAAACTAGTAAAACCTAAATCTGAAGACCGCACCGGAATTCTAACCTTGCTCTTCCCGGATACCATGCTCGAAAGTTACCTTTCAGTCTTTAACTTCGACAAAGGTAAATGTTCCTTATTGATTTATAAAATTACTTTAAAGAAGTGTACCATGCGCACAGTGGGACATTATATACTGAGACCGTCTTTAAATAGAAGCATGGAGTAAAGTTGTGATTTATTAAAATCACATCCTTCTTGCACATGAATGAACGGAAGATAGGAACTATCTCTCTACCTTGCCTTTTGATATAACTAAAGACTCGGTACATTGGAAGAGGCGTCCTACCAATAATAATTTTTGTTTAGAGAACGCGAAGGAATCATGGACGAAATGTTTAACTTTGGGAAGAACACACAACTATTTTTAGACCGAAATTTTTTGTATTTCAATTGAGCTTACACCACGCCATACTTCCCAACGGTGTTGGGGTGTCACCAGATTATGGAAGAAGACTTGTTTTGTGGATGGCACACAATACTCCATACATCACATTTGTATCTTTGCCAGAATAAGGTAAAATCAGTCTCTTTAACTAACCGTTCGATGGCAAATTCATCGAATTTTCAAATGTATCATACCAAAATTTAAATATTAATCTATTATGGTACAACTCAAAGCCTGTCTTATTTGTGAAACATAATAATCAACTACACCTATGCCTTTCGTAATAATGTGAACTTTCAAAAAGATAACGATCACAAACTCAAAATATTTCTAGAATAAAGTCCGTTAATTCTTTCCCTTAGTATACCCAAGCAATCCTGCAAAAGTAACTCTAACCACACATTTCCCAGATAAACTGCGTGCGGTTTGAGAACCTCTCTAACTCTCATCCTCCTCTTAAGATCGCAAATAGGGCATCCCGGACAACTGACTTAACTCGTTTTATTCATTAGCTTACTTCTAAAACACTAGAGAGCCAAGAGGAAAAGAAACGTTAAGAGAACGCTCTGAGAGGAAGCACTCCCGCCCAAAGATCATCAAGCCATGAATTCACCTGCTGACAAGCTGTCACAACTCTTCGCTGTTTTTTCAGGGCTCACCGATTATTTACGAATCCAAAAATAAGTAGAAGTGAAAATAGTTCATGCTAACAAAACAGCCAAATGTTCTTCAATAACTATCTCTCCACGCATGATAAGAGATGGTTGCCTATAGCTTGAACAGAATTCTCATATTTGCGTAATGAAGCAAACATTCAGCGAACTCAATAAAAAAGACCGAAACATTTCGTTTGATTGAAGGAATGTATTGTTTGTAATCGTACATTAATTCTTGAAACTTTTTTAGATATATGTCATTAGTTTTTAAGACTGGGAAATCTAGTTGATTTTAATACAGCAGTTCAAAATTTCTCTCATGCTGTGTGGTAGAAGCAGATACCAGAATTTATATTCGGTTATTTTTGTTACTCAAAGCAATCACAGATAATTAATCGTATTTAACTTTCGTACCGAATATAGGAATGTCAAGTTCAAATATTGGAAAAGCCCATATGTTTGCTCCCAAAACTGTTAAAATGCTTGTAGTGTTTAGAGCATATAAGAAAAATGCTAGCTTAAAAATATTGTGCAATAAACAACGAAGAATAAAATGGGAGCGTATGCGAACCTAACCGTGACAATTTCATCGAAAATATAAACTAATTCTGGTGTGCTGACCGTAATTTAGATTAAAATTAACTTCGAACTCTGCAAAATAGCGTCAATGATTAATGCAAATATAAAATAAATATCACAAGCCCGCGGTATTCATTTAAAATTTCCAATCCAGCCAAATAATTTTTTGTATCAAGGAAAATATTTGTTTGTCTATTAGAGAATTTATAGGTAGTGTAATTATATTAACAAGAAATGATTACTGTAAAATTTAATTTAAACTTTCGTGGTTATAAATTTGGCGTGGTTTTAGCAAAATAATTTCACGCTACAATTTAATACAGGCTTAATGGAGCAATGGCAAATTACGGGTTTGCGGCTAGTAGACAGAGGTTACTTGAGAGCTGGGGCAAACTTTGTTTTTGTGTTACCATGTTTCATACTAGCTACACTAGTACATAACAGAAGTTTAAAACAATAATTCTACTACTACCGAGAGTGGTGGGTGAGCGGTTAACGTTCTAGTCTCGCATTTGGGAGAACGCCGGTTCGATTCCCCGTCTGGGATCCAGATTTGGGTTTTACATGGTTTCCCCAATTCACACCAGGTGAATTCTGAGATGTTTACTTCAAATAAGTCATTGCAGAATTCCTTCCCGTTCCTTTTCCCAGTCCCATCCGCCTCTAATGACCTTTACGTCAACGATACGTAAAGCCATATGTAATAATAATAATAATTCTACTTCGTTTCATATCTGACTACATGTTCGTACTGCTACACTTGTACTTAAAAAGTTCACTGGAAGTATTTGTAAACATTTTAAGCAATAACTCTTCCTTATAATTTAAAGATTTACAGTGTACTTTTTACTAACATAAAGAACATCAATTCACATTGCTGTGAGCAGTCTGGTGGCTCTTGGTTAATGCGTCTCACTGGAGATGGAAAGGTACCCGGATAGGATCCCTGTCTCGGCTGCGATTTTCAAAGGCCCTTAACTCGACTTTCACCTCTGGTACAGCTTGCTCTATTCCCTGTAGGATTACCGGACTAGTTTTAGGTAGGCAGCAACAGGGGCGGAATTTGCAGACAATAAAATCCCTATCATCCTGTTGTTACAACTACACCAGCCTTTACTTCACATCCAGTAACGAGACGTATCTATTAAAAAATCTCTATTTTACTTGGTGACAGGATACGGTTTACAATTAAAGAAATTTTTACCCAAACTCACACCTTTTCTGATAGGAAGACTAACACATAAATACTGTCATGTTCAAATACTAACAACGTTATGATTTGATTCACGTTCTGAACATCCTACCATGAATGAACATTTTTATATAGCAAAGTGTTTACAGGTGATCATTTCCTCCTGGTGGCAAGATTATTATTATTTCTTATGGCTTTACGCCTCGTCGACGTCGAGGTCATTAGAGGCAGGATGCGACTGGGAACAAGGAACAGGAAGGAATTCGGCCATGCTCTTTTGAAGGAAGCATCCTGGTATTCGCCTGGAGTAATTTGGGGTAACCATGGAAAACTCAAATCTGGATGCCCGGACGGGGGATTCGAACCGACGTCCTCCAGAATGCGATACCAGAGGGTTAATCACTCACCCACCACGCTCGGTGCATTTTGCATTTTATTATAAAATATATATTATTCTTGTTAAATGGGATATAGATCGTGACATGTGCAAGAGGCTATATTAACGTCCTACTTGCAAATTCACTTACCAGCAAATCGGGTGCAGTCTCTGCCAATATCCGACTTATACACCTGCCGGAAATAGAGTGACAGATTCAATCAGCGTGTCTGCCACCTGCCAAGTGATTCGTAATGCGGCTGTAGCAATCACGGACAGCTAGCCGTAGGGTGTGAAACTCCCCATCAGAGCGGTACGCAGATGAAACTGCGTTCCCCATGTCATTTCTAATACACTGCGTGTTACGGAAATTCTTTCATCACATAGTGGTCACAAAATAAAGATTTTAGAAGCGAAAAAAGAACCTAAAGTCCAAATGTGAGCCGATATGGTTATGGTATTAATAAGTGTTAAACTATATTCTGTTCATTCTGAACTGGCGGCTCAAGGTCAGGTAGTCCGGGCCCCGCGCCTCACCTCACCCCCCCCCCCTCTCTTCCTAACTCACAGATCAGACCGCTGACAGCAGGTGGGAGGGAGAAAATTTCCCCTTCCCATCTCGGGGTACAGGCAGCGTAGTGGGGATAGAACAGACTGAGCTTGAGCATTATAGCTGTTACCTCGTCTAACTTTGGCGTTCTGAACTGTAGTACAAGAAATTATCCGCTGCCCGGTACATGGTATGTGCCTTCACGTGGTGCCTTTGGTAAAAGCAAAATCTGGTAATTACTACCATCAGTATCCAGAACGAACCTTATCAGTACCATCATCTTTATATATAAAGATGAATGTATGTTTGTTTGTTTGTTCTTCATACAAATCCACAGTTTTAATCCGATCTCGATGAAACTTTGCACACTTATCCTTTGAAACAAGGAGAAAAATACTGTCTTCATTTTGTTGAAAAATTATCTGTATAAATAACACATGTTGTCTCATAACTTCGAAATACGGCGATAGACAGACGTTGGATGTGGACGTCTCCGTACCATGTTTCCGTGTAGTGGACTGGCAGCTCAGTGGTTAAAGTGCTTGTTTATGAACGTCGTGGTCTCCGGTTCAAATCTCCGTGGAGGCTAAGATTTAAAAAAATTGTTTTTCATGGTAAGAGTCAGGCCTGGGCCGTAGGTTATCCGGACTGAATGTTAAACTGTAGATATTAGAAAGTTAGGGGTAGTATTGCAATGTTGTAGGTGTACACTTTTTACGTTATAATGATCCCTCAGGTGTTGTTCGCAGTCAGTGTGTGAGTGTGAACCACAGTAATATTATTATAAATACGGAAGTAAGTCTCTGTCTTTTTGTTACTTTTTGACGACTAAATGACTATATCGTTGTGATGGAATTTTATAAGGAAATCTGTATGAAGGGCACAGGATATTTTTTCCAGTATGATTAACAGTTGTAGTCACGAAATTTTGAGACCTTATCGAATGGTGACAGAAATATGTTGGAAATTGATTCTCTTCAAGAGACAGGTTCGACGGTACAATGATATAGTGATAGCTTTCCTGTCATATTATTCCGACTCGATATTGTTTGGGACCAATCCTTCGTTACCAACAACTTTCTATATTTAATTCTGGCAAGAAAATTCTTAATCCACGCGAAGTCGCGGGTACGATATAGTTAATCTATAAATCGCTTCAGTTGAATGTTATTGCTCCTCCTATTATTCGAAGTGCCGTAATAGTGAACAAAGATACAATAAATACTTTACATGGTCATGCAAAGATACTGGCTAGGCTAAAATCTGGAAAGGCTGTTTAAAGACAATGGAAAAGCTAACAGTAGAAGCAAGTTCGGAAAGAATGAAGAGATAACAGTAGAAAGAATTACGATACACTGATACACAAAACATCAAGGAGAAACCACCCTACGAAGGAACTTTTCCCTTAGAACCACAGAACAGAATAGGAGAGTGGCTGACTCGCAATAAAGCGACAGTGTGAAGTGTGGTGTCCAAACGATCCTGTTTGTGACTGTTGCAAAATCCAAGACCAGGCAACTTTAAACTAAACTACGACTTCTTCAGCCTATATAATGAAGAAGTTCTATCCTTCATAGATTTTTTTTTTTTTTTTAAATTAACTGTGACTATTGTGATGAATGTATTCGAGAAGAAGATTAACTATTTTTCATATAGCCAACAGATGATGAATTAACGACCGTTCTATCATACGTGAGTCATGAATGACAATATCCCAAAAATTAATATTAAAGACAATGTTCGGGCATAATAGCTCATGATATCAACCATGAAGGTATAACAGAAATTCGGTAGCTGGTTGTATACCGCAGCTGAGAAACATAGAATCGAAGAGACAGAAGAAGACTTATGATATAACGTTTGTAGTGAGGTAGAAAATTTGTCCAGGTATGGATTTTCAGTGAAATTGTTGGAGCACATGGCATTTTCAAAAAGGCAAATAGAAGTGTTGGTAGTAAAGACATCTCTAAATGCAGATTCCATTGCAAGACATAAAAACTACAGGATCTGCAGAACAGAATCAGCTTATTAGATACACAAATAAAAAACTAAAGGTTGATTATGATTATACAGGTAAGATGGGGAAAGAATTGCTTGTGTAAGACTTGAAGTGTAAATATCTTGGCATGTGTCAGGACACATTGGAAATGTATTAGGAAAAGGTTTCAAAATTCTGCACTTGCTGGAGACAGTGAAAAGCAGATGTACGAGAGAAGTAAAGGAATTGGGTTACAAAACTTTTGTCAGACCATTGCTTGAATATGGTAGTGTAGTGTGGGACCCATATTTTGAGTATCAAATGAAGGAGTTGGAGAGAGTGCACAAAAGGACTGCTAGATTTGTTTTTGAAAATTATTGCAGAACACAATCAGTAACAAATATGATAAAAGAGCTGGAATGGGATTCATTGGAAGACAGGAGGAAGGTTAAGAGGGCTTTGGGAGTTTACAAGTCATAAATTGGTGATGAGGCATGGAAATATATTGGTGTAAGATTGAAAAGTAGTGCATGGAAGGGAAAAGATGACCATGACCATAAGCTGGCATTCGATTTTAATCACAAGGGTGTAGGAAGATTCTCTTTTTAGGTAAGAGTGTCAGGGATTGGAATAAGTTACCAAGCGAAATGATGAATAATGAACAAAAAACGTTGGAAGAATTAAAAGTTAAAATTTGCAGAGGGCAAATGTAGGTGGGTACAGGAAAGGAGGAAGCTGTGGGTGTAGGGAAATTGCCAGCGGATCGTGCGCTTCATTGTCATTTTAATTAAATATTAAACATTTAACAGATATTATTGCCGCCACAATGTCATAAGTTCCCAATTATGACACGTGACATTCCTAGCTATAGAGTGACTGGTTTGTTAGATTCACGCCTAGCAAATGAGGCTGGGTTTTTAAATTCGTCGACGTCGCGAATATCAGATCCGGGATGGCATTGAGGCCAAGGAATTCGGTCAAGGTCTTTTGTAGGAACCTTCCAGTAATTTGCCTGCAGTGATCTTAAGAAAATTTGGAAAACCGGAATCTGGATATTCAGACCAGACGTAGAATGCACGTGCTCCCAAATAGGAATTCAGACCGTCACCTCGCATGCTCAGTTTTTCTGTTTCGTCTCGGTGAAAACTTATCCATAAATATTACATGCAAAAGAAAGATATAAAGACTGAGAGGATGTTTTTCACGTGCAACATGAGCAAGTTTAAGATACTGTACCTCTTGCAGTAACATTACTTTCCTTTCAGGATTCTGGTTTACAACCCTGTGGCCAGAAGGAATGTCTGTAACCTTCATTGAGTAATTCCTCAAGCACAATAGCAATTCAAGAAATAGAGGCATTACGTGCTCAGTTACAGAGGTAGTGCGTTTTCCAGAACTGTTATTTTCTACTACTGTAAAGAGTCATGTTATACCTTGTTTATACTAATGCACCTTTCAATGCTGCTATATTTCATAATGAAACATAGTAAATGGTATATTTATATTCCGGAAGACCTTATAGCTAAATGATGTTGGATATTTAATAGAAATAAACGAATGACACTGTATATTTGTGAATCACGCTAACCTGTGGAGAACGGTTTCTCGTTCTTTTTTCTGCTTGCGAAATAAGAATTTAGTAGTGGATAATTAATAAGGAGTTGATAATTGCGTATTAAACACAAAATACCGTCTTCTTGCCGTAGGATGATTCATTACTGGATCGAGCATGCCATCCAATTACACGAAATCTGCGGTTTAACTCACTATAGTACGCGTCACAAACGGTGGCGACCCAGGTAAGCGAGGGTATGTGCATGTACGTCATCATTCTGCCAGTAGCCAATCACATTCATTAACAATCCAGAGCCTGTCGTGTTAACAGGAGTGTTGAATGCGATATGTTTGTGAATTGTACAGTTGTAAATCAGTGAGCATTGCAAATAATTCCTATTCTAAATAATGGAAGATGAACAACATAAGCGTAAGGTTCTGTATAGTCAAAGCAGGAAAACAAGATTTTAAAGTATATAAGCATTTTAAGCGCGAAGCAGACGCGAGAGGGCCGATCTGCGACTTTGCCAAAGCTCAAGAGAGAACTGCTAAAGCGTGTGATACTAGCCTTAGAACTGTACTGCGAATAGTTTAACGCGGCAACGTCGGATATTCTGTGTCAACCCTATTTCTCTCTCTCTGCGCGACCCGCCTTCGTTTGTAACACACACTCTAGTTTACGCTGACGGGAAACAAAACTTGTCAGCCGTATCTGAATGCAGCAGTAAAACAAAATACCCGACTCCGCCAATAGTTTAGATGATTTCCTTATAGTTTCTCTTACTTTTCTTGTTGCATATGTTTTGTATAGTTAGTGAACCGCGGGAAATTACGCCTTATTTGATCTGCTGGCATTTACATCGATCGTTCCACACTGAATATCCAATTAGCTGTCTTTACTCTTTTGTATACACAAACTATGGAGACGACTTCCTGTCTTTGAAACTCTTCACACTGCCGAAACCTCTACTTCCTATTTACAAACGAAAACAGTAATAAATGCATCAATAAGACTGTTTCTTTTTTCTTTGTTAAATAAATGCGCTGTGCTTTCTCAGGAAATCGCAAGACTTACGGCTCACGTATTTTTCTTCAATTTTTGGATCTTGTAGCAGAACTCAAAGATAACAGTGTTATGTTAGGGTGTAACTCCCAGGCATTCTCCAGGAAATCGACGTGGAAGTTCTCAGAGATTTGGCTGTCATTTTTAAAATGATAAAGCAGCACTGGCATTCAATTGTCTTTGTAGTCTCACGGTTAGAGTAACGGATTTGTACATGGGCTACTGGAGTTAGAATCTCCGTGAAGATAATTTTCTTTTCTTAATTTTTTTTACGTATGCTGTCATTAGTAGACTATTATTTGTACTTTAATAATTACAACACTATGAACCTAAATTTTTGCGTTGGTGCAGCATTTCCATGTTTTTCAAAGTCAACGGCAATTTTCTTCAAACAAAATAAAAATACTGTACTGTATGGGTGATTTCAAAAATACGTTACTACAAAGTTTATCAGGTAAAACGTTGGAGCTAGTCCGTCAAATAGAAAAATTCCACTGGGGATTGAATATTACAAGCTGGGATTGTTGGGAAATGCTAAGAATCATGAAATATTGCACAAAGATACCGAAACTGGGTCTCTAATGGGCTTCGTAGTTTCTTAACAAACGTGTGAATGGTTCTTGCGGTTAACGTTCTGGCCTCGCATTCGGGAGGACACCAGTTCTAATCCCCGTCCGGGCATTCTGATTTGGGTTTACAATGGTTTCCTAAAATCACTCTACGTGAATGCCGGGATGCTTCCTTCAAAAGGCCATGGCCGAATTACTTCCCGTTCTCTGTCCCCAATCCCATCCCACCTCTAATGACCTGAATGTCAACCAGGCGGAAAGTCACAAGAAAAAAAAGAAGTGAATGCTTCTTATCATTGAGATACACACATACAAAACAACATTTTTTTAACTCTAGCTGAAACAGATAGAAAAAGTTTTGATTCTTGAGACAGATTTCTTGATTGAAATCTGTCCTCGGTAATGCTATATAATAAAAGTGTAGAAAAAAGTAGGAAGTTTTTTAGTGTTGTTTTTGTGCTGGTGGCTTCGACACCTTTGGTACCCTGGCTAGAGTTTTAGTGGTCTCTTTATTATTCTGTCTCCTTTGTCGTTTTAAGGGAAAATGTTAGCCTCTTTGGAGATCCCTTTCAGGTGACGGTTTTCTTTGAGTTGGTATTATTTATGTTGGATCAAATTAATATGTGGACAATTGACAATGGTGTATTGTATCTATGTTATCGTTCTGGCTTATTTTTTCCTGTAATCTGTGTTTATCTTTCGCGTAAGGTATGGAGTCGGTGTTGAAACGATTGATGTGAACCAAAACTGCACCTGATATAATCGACAAAGAAGCTGTTCGGTAAATGAAATTTATAAGCAGATTATATACAAACTGCCTGCGAGAGCAAAAAACCAGTTGTATAGCTTGTAATGAATTATTAAGTACAGTGTTACTAGGGACCAAGTATTCCCACCAGCGCCGGTGCTAGGAATTTCGGGCCCGGGGTAAAAATGGGCGACCTTATTTTTCTTTTTTTTTTTTAGCTCTACAAAATGGTGGCTTCATGGCCTGAGGGCCCCTATAGTCGGTGATCGGGCCCCCCATCAGCCCGCGGGGCCCGGGTACTTTTGACCAGCTTACCCCCCCCCCCCCCCTAACGCCGGCCCTGGTTCCCACGATCTGTGTGAATGTTGACGGTGCGGCATGTCAAACAGTCAGGTGCAGGTGAGTCAACAAAGCGTCCATAGTTACACGTCCGGTTGGTGACTAAAACGGTCTACCTGACATGGATATTCAGTGGATTTATTGCCGACCATAAATAACTAAGGCCCGCTTTCTATTTGATCACGTATCGGAAAAGACCCGCCGAATTCCGTTAACTGGTGCCGGTGACCGAAAATGTACCTTAGTGCCGTTTCCTAATGAGGAGGTGCTTTCGGAAAGTGGTGGGAGACGATCCAGCCAATAGAGAAGCTGCCAACAATTTATTAACGTTTTTTTAATTTTTTTCTGTGAGCCAATAGAGATGCTGTTACTTTGGCGGGTGGCGCGGTAATTCGCCAAGGGCCGGACGACACTTAGCCGTGAGAGGGGACTGAGTTCTGCTCGGCGCGGAAAAACGGACGAAGACACATCCTGGTTCAGATCCTCATCTGGTCAAGCAACAAGTAATCTCCCCTGCTCTGGACGCCGGAAGAGGGCTCGCATCTGGACAGGCCAGGTCACCAGCGGGGGAACAACAGCAGACCCCTGTGGCGGCATTCAAGCATGGGCCCTGACCTCGACAGCAGTGGCGCAACGGTAAAATCTTCGTTCACGGCGAAAACTGATGCAATCGATTCCACTCAGTAATCGATCCTGAGGTATTGCTCTAACTGTTAAACATTAAAGACATTCAACGATATATAATTGTTTATATCTTAATAAAACAAACTTCGTGTTTGCATAATTTCATGATCAAGTTTCATTAAATTATACACCCACTTTTCAGTTCTCCTATTAATTCCAATAATATTTCATGTGGCCAGTTAAAAATTAATTATTATTTTGATATTCAAACTTGATAATTATGTTATTGTTGGAACAGTATGATCCAGAATTTACCTTCCCTAAGACCAGACGCCACAAGATGTTCACATAGAGACTGATATGACATTACAGATTTTCAAACCCTATCTGCCAGTCTATGTCATTACGCAGTAACAAATGGACAGGGGTACTTTGTATCTAGATTACTAACATACTTCCAGATAATATAGAGGCTAAAACAGTCCAGAAGAGTAAGTTTTGAATTTTTTCTTTCTTACTGCGTAACACACAACAATTAATGAATAGATTTTAACTGATCTGCGCATACTGATATCTTATGTAACCGGGTAACATACATGATACTTTTTGTCCAGATTAGCAGTTAGGGCAAATCCGTAAATTTGGCTATCTGTGCGCGCATCTCGCAATAACTAATGAACGCATTTAAACAGAACGTATCAGTTAACACATAGGATATTTTTATCTAGATTAGTAACGTACTTCTCGATGATACAGAGGCTAAAACCCTCAATTTTGTACCTTTGTGTGTGTATGCTCTCCTCACTCAACAAGATTGGACTTCAGTGTAACTGCACAGACTGATTGCTTATTATAGTGTGTTCAGTTAACAGAGGAGACTCAAGGTCAGTCTGCTCTAGCCCTACCCCGCTGCCGTTACCGCTACATGCGGAGGGGAAAGAGTTCCTGCTGCCAAATTTGCGACTGGCTTGCTTTGAAACAGCGGTCTGTTTGGAGGGGTAGCAACGGGAGCGGTCGGTAAGAGGAGGAGCGGAGCAATAGGAACATGACCTTGAGCCAAAATTCCAAATTTAGGCTTCTGTATGTATATGCACGGATCACCTCTTCAACGAAGCTATATATATATATATATATAGAGAGAGAGAGAGAGAGAGAGATAGTTTACGTTATGTTTCGATGTAACAAGGACACGCTGTGAAATTAAAATAGGGTCACTAATTCAATTTTTCGGCAATGAAGTCTAGGCATTTATACACAAACAAATAAAGCAATATGTTCGTACACACGTCAGGTCAGTGAAGCTATGTGAACAATACTGAAGTGTGCTCGTAGGTCATCCTCTACTGCAGCGGTTCCCAACCTATGGGTCGCGACCCACTGGTGGGTCGCGGCGTGTGTTTTGGTGGGTCGCGGAAAAATCGAGGTTTTTGCCACCAAAATATATCTTAATGTTTTTGAAAAACAAAATACAGAAATAAAATATGTATAGAAAATGACTTAAGGTTAAAATTAACCAGTGTTAGCACTGATATCGACGCCCTCTTTAGTAAACACCAGTGCCAGAAATCTCACTTATTGTAAAGTTGTGTTCTTTAATAATTAAACGTATTTTTCATTATCTTTGTAAAAAAAAAACGGGAGGCGTCTGTACAAAGCATCGCCTCATCGAGCTGACGGCTGAAATTCCAGAATTAATTAAAACTTGATTTGCAAATTAAAATGGCTCTGATGTGCCAAGTCATATACTGGTGTAAAACACCTATAAAACCCATTTTAGTGGTTGACTGGTAAGTTTACCATTGTGTTTTCCTGCTCCCAGTCTTCTATATTTTCATACATTTGGTTGCAGTAAAACACAATTATAAAGTTCCCAATCAACCACGAAAATCAGATCTGCAGGTGGTTTCCACCAAAAAGCGACTTGGAAGACCAGTTGCATTTTAATATGCTGATCGCGTTACTTCTAATCGTGAAATTTCAGCAGTCAACTTGGTGAGGTGATGGTCTGTGCAGCCGCCTTCCGTTCTATAATATGTTTGTTGTTTTATGTATTATCAATCCTTGTTTTTGTTGATATTATGTTTTTTTGTACTAAAATTTGCCTTTTCGCAGGATAGGATAGTCGATAGCGTATGGAGGTCATACAACATTTCCCATTCTGATATTAGATACACTCTCATATTAGGTGGGTCGCGAATTTTTTTTTACTTAAAAGTGGGTCGTGTACCAATAAAGGTTGGGAACCGCTGCTCTACTGTATTAGTTGCGGTTTCAATAGATGGTAGAAACAATTGATGATCAAAACGTGTTCAGACATTTGCATACAACGAAAGGTTAGAAGGACAGAAGGAGATCCAGAAAGAGGGGAAAAACAGCGCTACGCCTCTGAAAGGATTTTTTTTAAAGTTTATCTGCTAACTAACAGCAAAAAATTTGAATTCCTCGTGGACGAAGTCGCGAGCACAGCTAGTTTACGTTACGAAAATAATTCTACAATAAGGAAAGTAGGAAGCAAATGACGAGTATTGTTCAAGTGTTCTGAAAAAATCGAAGTAGTTCCACAGAAAGGAGTAAATTTTTATTACACGATCTCGTCTAGAAAATTCGCGTTTATTTTCTCTCAGGCATTAATTATTCCGAATATTTTACATTGATTTTTCACTTTCCAGATATTTACTTAACCGTTGATAAATTTAATTCAGAAAGTAGTCTACTAAACGGTTAGTGAAATATAAGATTTTAAAGTATGTAGTACTGCCATCTTCTTTAAAGAAATTGTCATTACTTTTGAGAAAACAATGAAAAACTGCACGAACGAAAAAATTCAGCAAAATAATGTAATACCACAGTTTTGTTTCTTTTTAATTTCCATTTCAAGTACTTATTGAGAGTACTAAGCAATTTAATTACATTTAGGTCAATATTCTGTTGCTACTGTTGATATCTTTTATAAATCGTAACACTTTAAAATACATAAAAAATATTATTTGTTGAATGAAAATTAATTAGATTCTGAATTGATAATCTAACGTTTAGAAAAAATTGCAATTTATTTATTGATGAATCTATATTAGTAATCATAATTTATTTTAACTAATATTCAATAATCAAAAGCAGAACATTTCTGATCTGTTATAACACCGATGAAGTGTTATGGAGTTTTAAATTGTGAAAGACAGATTTTCAGCGATTAGCTATTCAAAATACCAGCATGGCTTGTGAGAATTCATCCTATTGTTGGACAAGCGCCCGTTGGAGGTCTGCAATGGTTCGAGATGACAGTGTTAGGGCAGCAATCCTTCGGCCCAGTGTGTCCCATACGTCTAAAATAGGATTTTTGGGGACTCTAAACGTTTGATGTACTCACGCTACAGATACACGTCCAACAGGTAAGCGTTGTTTGGGCAGGCATTATCATCCATCAGATGGAACCCAGGTCCATATCCTTCGCCACAAAGTGGCACATACTCTTGCAGTATATCATCGCGATAAATAGCAAGCCTAGGAAACACCTGCAGTGGAGTACGTGCTATTATAATGCCGTTGCAGGAAAGAACAGTGGCGCCGCCATATTGGTCCCTTTCCACAATATTGGCAGGGTCTTAACGTGTTCCAGGATTCCGCCCCAACAACACTGGGACTCACATGGCACCTTCTCTGCCTTAGGTCAAAAGCAGGTGGAGGGTGGAGTATTTGTCCGAAGACATTGCCTCCAACATCACGAAGGGGTTACAATTCTCTTAACTGTCGGTGTGTCTTCTTGTTGGGTGTCAGTTTGTTAGGAGACTGAGCGGTCTTCTATGCCTATCATCACCATTTACGTAGCGTCCAAGCGAGTTGACCACCGAATTGTTGCATTGTCTGGTATTTTTATAAAATGTTTCCGCAAGCTGGCGGAATCTGTCCTTCAATTTAGGTATGCCGGCAGCCTCGTGGAGTGCATCCGTGGGGAACCGGCACGGGAGGTGGAGGGCTCTCTTTAGGGCCCTATTTTGAATAACCTGGAGCTTTCTGATTTGCCTGTCACTGGCGTAAGCCGACAGAGGACATGCATACTCCATAATGGGGCGTATGAGCGATGTATATATCTTGACTCCAGTGGAAGGTGCTAGCTTGCTGTCCTTATTTAGAATAGAGTAAAGACTGTGGAGCCTGGTGCTTGCTCTCCGACGGACTTCATTGATGGCTACACCAGTTCAATCTCTTGTCTAGAGTCACCCCCAGGTAGCGTGCCGTGATAGACCATGGGATTTCTCTACCATACAGGCGAAGTGTTGGGTCAGGATGGGTTGGTTGACGGACTCCAATCGCTTGGTTAGTATAATGGCTTGGGTCTTGGTGGGATTTATGTCAATACGCCACCTCCTAGCCCAGGCCTCCATTACTTGGAAAAATTCATGTAGTCGTCGGGTGGCCAATGCTCTACTGCGGCTGGAGGCCAAGTACGCAGTGTCGTCGGCGTAAGTAGCAGTCAGAACACCATTGCTAGTTGGTACGTCAGCGGTATAAAGGAAGTTTAGCACTGTCCCAAGCACAGAGCCCTGCGGAACACCTGCCTCGATATTCCTGATAGAGGAGTAACCCTTGTCCACCTTGACGCTGACGTAGGATTTTAGTAGCTTCACGTATGGCTCCGGGATACCCTGTTCGTAGAGTTTGAGCAGGAGCCCCGGATGCCACACGGAATCAAAGGCACGCGAGATGTCGAGGCGTACCATAGCGCTGTAGTTCTTGGATGCTAAAGGTCGACTTATCTGTGAAAGTACCACTACCCCTCTGTACTTGGGTCCAATCACGGAGAGCAAGATACCACATTCGACGAGCCAAGTGGTGTCTTTGTGAGGGGAATGTGTCAGGCGGGACTCTGAGTATACAGAGCAACTTCTCGATGGTGACGATGCATTGTGTGACGGGAGTTGGGTGACCCAGGAGCTGCTGCTAAGTGTGTACATAATGAAAGTGCTGTGCCGGGTTGACTTCATCGAACACTTAAGACGAGACAGCGATTCTGATGCTGGTTTGTAACACGTGATCGATCATGCACGTAGTGCCATGGGAATATTCCAAGCCGCAGAAAACATTCTCGCAGCCATGAAGTGACACTACGTGGGACATACAACTCCTGGCCAACCCCACGGCCGACCTTCCATCCCCCTTCTCTCCCCGTAGAGTAGATTGGCTGAAAAGAGTCTTCGCGACTCTCCAGCAGCCCGCCTCCCAGCCTTCAGCTGGGAGGAATGAAATAGTAAAAAAAAAAAAAAAAAAAAAAAAAAAAACCTGGCGAAGACTGTGGCCGGCCTCTAATCTGCCGAAGATCCGACCACGAGTAATGTCGTCAGGCTTGCTGTGCCATTCGGCTTCGTTGCGATTCGAATATCGTGTGCCAAATGAACACAAAACGCAGTCAGAACCTCTGACGCCAAGACGTTTGCCCACACGGACTGTTTTCGGCACATCAAGCAGTCTCGTTCTGAGCTGCCAGGTTTAACACGTGTTAATGCGTTGTGTAGTCACAGTTTAGTCCACACATTATCACTAATACTCAATTATTTCTAGTGGCTCTCAAAGGTCCCTTAACGAATAGACATGACTGGAAATCCATTTGCACCAGGAAAAAACGATGCCAATCAAACACATTCCCAGACGTTGTACCTTAGTACGTTCATACCCCGGTAAAGCATTTGAATAGAACAAAATTGTTCCGACGTCCTCAGACAAAAGAATATCGATTAGTCGTTAGTTCTAAAGTATAAAACGCCTGGTATATGTTATGATAACTGTTACCTATAACCTCGTTGCCTTTTTTTGTTAAGCGAAAAATTTAAATAGGATAATCAACTAAAGTCGGATATTGTATCGAAGTTACACTCGTAATCTACAGTGACTGCGTAGTCAAGAATGTCACAAATACAGTGATAAATACAATAGGCACATGACTCTTATAAACGATTAAAACGACTGATCATGACCAATATCAGTTTCAATCACGCCAAAATGAAACGTCTTATTTTAATCTTGTCACAGGGCCTGAAACCCTATAAAAATCCAACCACTAGTTTTTGAGACAGCATGCTGAAGCTGCAGTAAGAGAAAATATACCCTATTTCAGTGTTGGGACCCTGGAGTCCCCCCATTTTAGAAACCCTATAAAAATCAGCCCATGTATATTTACGTGAATCTTGCTCAGAAAAACAGAATTTGCTTCTCGCAGTCGAATGTTTACAGACAAATATATAAATAATGCACTATCAATAATTCATACACAAATTTAAATTACCAACCTATCTAGGGAATTTTTCAAAGATCTCTCAGAAATTTTTTTCCTTAAAGTGAGAAATGGAGAAACAACAAGTAACTATTAAAATCCCTAATCAAGACGCCAAAGGTGTCGGTGCCAGGAACACAAGATCACCATTAAAAAAAAAAAATTATTATTATTTCATAAAACATTTGTTTTCACCTCTCGCTAAATATTGGCTTTATAACAAGAAGACACCAATTTTACTTAAATCTGTCCAAGGCTGTACAAAAAATAGATAACAATTTGCTACAGATCTTACTAAAGGTCTAGGTCTAGGTCATTAGAGGTGGGAAAGGTTTGGTGGCAAGGAATATGGTTATGCCGTTTTTAAGGAACCGTGTTGGAATTCACCTGGAGTAATTTCAGGAAACGATGGAATATCGAAATCTGGATGGATGGACGAAGATTCGAACCACGCCCTCCGGAATGCGAGGCGTTAGTGCTGATACGAATGAAGAAGCTCCCGAGCGGATTAGTTCTGAATTTTCGTGCATGCGTTGTACGTGATTTTCTTTTTCTTGTCACCTCTCGTTGAAACAATCTTCAATCTCATCGTACCCTTCGTTCTTCATCGAACATCCTAAATTATTTGCTTCAAACATACTAATCTTATCTTGTTCTACAACTAATATCATCGCCTGCTCCTCCACTTACTAATTAATGAATCCAAAATGTTACTTAAAGACCATCCTGTCGCTCCTTTCTGTGAGACTCTTTCCCCAACTACATCCATTGATATACGAGACACTAGTTACAACAGAAATTACTTGTTACTCCAAACTGCTGCGTTTCTTTTGTTCACATATATATATATTTATTCGCAGCGTGCCGTTCGCAGACTTCAAAACGGCACACTGAGCTCAGCAGTGACTCACGAGGAAGAACACTGCAAACCGCAGCTGTGCCACTTTATTAGCATAATTGTCAGCGGGCAGTGCGACTCAACCTTCAGTCTAATGGGGGGCGTTGGAAGGACGGCAGACAAGCGGGCGACGGGCCAAGCAAGACTCGCGAGAAATGTTAGCCACCTATAACACCACAATATCACCTCTAATCTAGATTAATGGTATTATAATTTTTGCTTCCCCGTATACATTGTGTTTTATGTTCTCTATAATATGCACTATACCATATTACAGCTCTGAGAGACGTGTTTTTCAGATAATAATGATGCTTGAGCCATTGTGGGTAGAAAAGATATCACTCAGCAACTCGGTCACTGAAGTGGTGAAGTTTCAATAGGCCACGCAATACGCCTCTGAAGTGACGTCTAACGTTACCCTGAAATTGTACTGGTTAAAGGGGATCTACAGTTAAGTGAAAGAACGTAACATCACCAAAGAAAGTAAGCGAAGAACTGATGGATCTGTAAAAAATTTCCGCTAAAGCCAATATTTTAATTGGACATTACTTTATGCCCAGAAACATAATCGCGTAGTAGTCCATAATTTCGAATTTTGTTTCTCCTGACTTCCTCAATAGGTTTTGTCTCTGGATGTGGCGTTCGGTTTGTTACTTTTCTGTCAGTTTAATGTTTTCAGGAGTACCATGAGATTTGAACTCAACCTTATCAGTCATTTTTCGGTAAGATACTGCGATTTCATTTCATATACTTATCCTGAAAAGCTATTAGATTGACGGAACGTATTCCTTCAGTAAAAAGATAAAGCAGTAAATGCATGTTCCATTAACATGGTGGAATGAGATCAGTTTCCACTCTTTGATCTCTATCGCTTTTGAGGCTGTTCAGAAATGGTTTTATGTTATTAATTTTTGACGTCAAAGCAGGAAGATTAAATTCATTTTTTTTTAGAGGTTAGCCGATAAAGCGTCGCGTTTGCATGGAGAAAGCTTGTTTTAAGGTCTACAGTACAATGAGCCAGTATTAACACAATTTTCAAGAAGCTGATGACAAAGGATACGTAAGACACAAAGAATATGAGAACTTGTTGGTACTGGAGAGATTTAAGTAAAAGTTGTCTATAGAGAGTATAATTCTAAGTGATTCTGGTATCGTATTCCATGAAATGCATATAACGTTTTCACATACTGTAATTTTACAACAGTTTTGATCAATATTTTCCGTTTCTGGATACTTGTAATGCCTACTAAAAATTGTGAAGTGTAAGAAATTATTTTCAGTAGTTGTCACCATTCTAGACTGATTCGTAATTACTGGTTGATGTATTCGCTGTGTTCTCACGTAGTTAGATTGTATATTATTACTTCTCGCGTACCTTGGGAAGGGGCCTCGCACATTATATCACTAATTTTTACGCTCCCTGCCCAATTTGGGACCTGCTACCTAACAGAAATGTTTTTACAGCTCGGAACACTAAATGCGCAAGGGTAAACTCATACTTTCCCTTTTTTTCCGCTTTGTTTGTACATCTAATCGTAATGCGCCAGTTTTACAGTATATCCAGCTCATTTTAATCATGTAATACATATAAGTTATTAATTATATATGCAATGTATTGTTAAATATTTGAAGATGATTATAACTCTTATTTTCAGCTAGAAAAATGTTATTACAGGTAATGGAAAAATCTCCTAGTGACCAGACAACTTACAAATTTTAACAAATAACGCTGTCCAATGTTCTTTAATACTACTCATTTGTAAAAGATTCCGGTAATTAGTTTTCTTTATGAATCGTAGTGGGGAAATAACCTTTGAAAATGAAATAACTGATTTGGGATTTAAAACCATAGCGATTTATAAATCCGTTTCGACATTACTATAATTTCAGTTAAATACGTCATTCAATTTTTCCGCCTCTCATTTTGGGGACTGTTAGACGCCAACTAATTCTGAACGAGACATGGAGATTTTCATAGTTCACAATATCGTTTAATAGGAATTCCTCTATTGTACCACGTCGGATGTCCGGTAAGTTCGCAAAAATTCTGTTCCATTCAGTCAGAAGCTGATTAAACGTGTACCATTCGAAGAAAACTCGTCCATGGTCCCTTACAAGTTTCGTTATTAACTTCAGTGGATTAGGACAACCTATGAAATTACATATTATAGCCGGTGCAGTTAACAAGGGCGACTCAAGGTCAGGATGCTCTATCCCCACTCTGTTGCCCTTACTCCCACATGCGAAGTGCATATTTGGCACTCGTCTACCTGCACACAGCGTTTAGCTCGTAGAGATAGGATGGAAAGGGGACGTGACGTGAGGGGAACATGACCTTGAGCCGCCAGTTCGGAGTGAGCAGGATATAGTTTCAGGATGGGAGGAATTTTGGAAACGAAACATTTACAGTCGTGGAAAGAAGGTAATCATGACCTTCACACTAAGTGAACACTCGTTTGTGGATCAATTCCAAGCTAAACCAAAATTGTCATACACTGTTTTGAGCTTGTAACGTCACTGTATTAAACACAAGCAAAAATTCTCTGAGACTTTTAAAGAAATGTGAAGCGAATGGAGAAATAATCTTACTGAAGGTGAATAAGAAATAAATGTCAGTTCTGATTTCACAGCATTTTTTTAAGTTGAAATTTTTTATAAGCTTATAATAATTAAAAAAACGCCACCATTTATTCAGGAATTTCTCCGTCTTCAGAAACAAAAGAACTGAAAAAGCGGTTATGGCTTTAAATAAATTAATTAAGTGATATTTGGATCACACGCCAGTGAGCAGTTACCATATAGGCCCAACATTCGGGAGGAGCTGAAGAACGGATGAGGAGACACTAGGGTTCAGATCCTCATCTGATCAGACAACACGTAACCTGCACGGCTGTGTGTGGCGGAAGAGAGCTCGCAGCTCAGCAGGCCTGGACACCGGCGGGGGACAGCAGCAGAACCCCGTGGCGTCATTCATGCGAGGGTCCACTGATCTCGCCAGGAGTGCATCGGTAAATCTTCGCTCACGACGAAAACTTCTGCAATCGATTCCGCCCAGTAATTGACCCTGAGATATTGCTCTAACTAGTTCACTTTAAAGACATTCAACGATATGTAATTGTTTATATCGGAATAAAAAAAACTTCGTGTTTGCATAATTTCACAATAATCAAGTGGTAATAAGCTGTACACCCATTTTCAGTTTCCTATTAATTCAAATAATATTTCATGTGGTTAGCTAAAAATTAATTATTTTGATATTCTTTTTTTTTTTTTGTAACTGCTTTACGTCTCTTTTTAACATCGAGGTCTTTAGAGACGGGAAAGGATGGGGGGCAAGGATGGGGGCAAGGAATGGGAAGGAATTCGGCCATGGCCTTTTGAAGGAAGCATCCCGGCATTTGCCTGGAGTGAATTGGGGAAACCATGGATTTTGATATTCAAACTTGATAATTTGTTATTGATGAAACAGTATGATACAGTGCAATGTTGTTGAAGGCCATTTTTCCGCAGTTGCTCAGTAAATTAATTCATAAAATAACGCCAATGCAACTGTATTATGTAGGTTTATTGCCGTACGCGTTTCGCCTCTCCTCGAGGCATCATCAGCGACGAATCTATTTTAAAGTTTACATTTGATTTACAAACTTATTTGGCGTTATTTAGCGTTATGTCAAATAAGTTTGTAAATCAAATGTAAACTTTAAAATAGATTCGTCGCTGATGATGCCTCGAGGAGAGGCGAAACGCGTACGGCAATAAACCTACATAATACAGTTGCATTGGCGTTATTTTATGAATTAAAGTATGATACAGAATTTACTTTCCTTAAAAGCAGACGCTACAGTGATCATATAACATAATTGTCTATATATCTAATCTAATACTAATACTCCTGTATACAGGTGAAATTGATATCTCTCATACGAGTATGATTTTGACAAAATCTTGCATGGTGAACGGAAATTGAAAGACGCCGGCAAAGCTCTGTCACCCAGATACTATGATATCAATTGGATATTAAGTGCTAATTTTGTAGCTGCAACCGTTATGACATTTAAGGTTTTATCACAATTTGAACCTACTCCAGCCATCAGTTTTATTTGTGTGGAAAAGGTAATTCGCTAATAGTTGTTTCAGGGCATAAGTTTCCTCTTTCATATGACTTCACTGCTTTTAGAATTGTTTAGAAGTTATACAACACCATCGATTCACATTTTATTGAGAAATTGGTAGAAAATGTCCGTTAGATATTTTTTGATGAAATATGTTTCTACAGTACTTTTATTGGAGTTACATTCTAAAATAAGTTTTGATAATGCTTGTCATAATCACACAAGAAATTTTCTTTACTCATAGTTTCTATCACGACAGAGTTTCGTTTTTTCTGTCGTATCAGTCAAAGCACAATGATTTAACATTCTAGTAACTGACGTTAATTTCAAGTTAAAAAACAAACTATATTCCATTAACATATGACGATAATTTTTTTAATTGTTACAGTGAAACATCGTACTTTACGTAAATGTTGCCTTCATTAAAATCTTAACAGTGTTTAGATGATGCTTGTATATTTATAATTAATTTATGGGAGTCCTTATTTCTGAGAAATCAATGGACTGAAAACTTTTCACATAAAAATTAATTACGCACGTACCTGTGATCTTTTAATTCACTGGAGATGTTACAGTAAATTCAGCTCGGAATCATTATGTTATTATTTGCGCCAGTCGGATTATACCGGGAACTTACCTGCAAATAAAGAAAAAAAATTTTAGTCTACAAATAAAAAGAAGCTTCAGCAACAAATTTGGTTTAAAGTGAATTCCTTCACTACAATCACATCATCATTTAAAATATTTTATTGCTTTTGCAAACCTTTGGCGACCGAAAAAATATACTTTTGTAATTATGCTAATAAATAAACTAATAATTTATTTATGAATGGACAAATAGAATATTATTAGTAGTATTATAGGGCGAAGTGGTTGTCAAGTAACAGTTATGAATTATACTCATGCCCTCGGCAGGACTCGAACCGGGGACCTACGGCACATGAGGACAGTTCTCTAGCCCCTACGCTACCAAGGCCTCCACTCCAGGGTTTGGTTCAGTATGTTATCTATATAAAAATCATTCGTCCAAACTGGTCAATGTGATCGATAAATTTTATGATACTGGTCGTTTCTCTTAGATCCTTTTTCTACGCTGAATATTTTCTTCAGAAGCTAGGTATCCGAGGTGATTAATTACGTTCTTTTAACAAATGTTTTATCTCTCGATTATTTATTATTGCAATTTATTTCCTTATGGCTCGTTCGTGCAGATCACATTTCAATTTTGTCGGCACACGTTTAATAACATAACGTGTGACGTCCGTATCCATTAAGCAGTTCCTTATACAGACGCAGGATATTTAGATAGTGGTCTGCAGACATTCTCCTGGTCACGATCCAGTTGTTAAATTAATTACAGAAGTCGGCGGTAGCGGAGAAGGGCTGTTATTTGCTACCCTGAAAACAAACTTCTCCTTCTGGGAGCTGCTATTAAAGACCGAACGGTACTTGAAACAAAATGTGCCGTCGGTTGCCTTTCTTAATCTCGTTCCACTTCTCTCTGCAGACGCAAGTGCAACAACCTGACTAGTTTCGTTGCCTTTCGAAAATGTTGATATTCATGTTTCACTTGTAGTCCGTAATTATAGGATTCACCAAAATTCAAACACCTTTATAGCGACACTCATACGGTATAGACAGTACAAAACCAGAAGTTTTACAAAACAGCTTCAGAGGCATAAACTATAATAGACAATACTGGTGTTTCCATCATTCACAGTTTTTCTTATACACGGTCTTATAATGTACAAGTTAATATTATGATTTTAGTTACTGTTCAAGGGTAAATATATTTTTATTGAGATATTTCTCACGTTTTTACTCATTTCAGGAATGATTTACTTATTATTTGGTTGGTTGCTCGACAAACATTGCTTTACATTCGCCACTTGTCTAAATGGAGTTAAGCTTCAGAAATTATATACAGCAAGCCAGAACTATTTAGTGCAATTGAAAGAGGGTGTAATACAAAAATCAATAATAAAATCAGAAATTGTGCCAAAAAACATTGTATTGCCAAAGCTTGACTTTAGCAACATAACTTTAGACGACGATTAATTCCTCGAGATGGCAGGCTATTGGATGGAGATAAAACGATTACAAATTACAATTTCAAAAAGTCATAGTAATACAGTTTCTTATGTGAATCTTCTTTCTCATCGATAATGCATACGTTGAGAAGTAATTCAACTACGTTTCACCGACTTGCAGCTCTTTCTATGAAGTCTGTCGGTTTTTGTCTATAATTGCAACGACATGTGCCTTTAAGTGGGAGAGTTGGTGTAATAATACAACTTGGCAGCAGCCAATTTGGTATAGAGGGATTTCATTGCATGCTAACGGTACAAAATAAGTGCAAAAATGAAAGAGAAGCTGATGTGTTATTAAAATAACAGCCGTCAGAAAACATGGGTATTAGTGTCATTGCATTCGACATCCAATAATTAGCTAAATTTTAGTGATATAACAAACGATTGTTTGCACGCTATAATATAAGGCATTAATTATAGTTTAAAGTTGTGGGACCCACATTTTGGATATTAATTTCAGGTACGAGGTCGTTCAATAAGTAAAGCAACACTCTTTTTCCTGAAACAAGGGTTGTTTTATTCAACATTCAAATACACCATGTTATTTCCCAATCTTTTAGTTACACTATTTTTCAACATAATCTCCATTCAGTGCTACGGCTTTACGCCACCTTGAAATGAGGGCCTGAATGCTTGCACGATACCATTCCACTGGTCGATGCCGGAGCCAATGTCGTACTGCACCAATAACTTCTTCGTCATCCGCATAGTGCGTCCCACGGATTGCGTCCTTCATTGGGCCAAACATATGGACCGAGTGTGGTGGTGTAACAGTTAGCGTTCTGGCCTCGCATTCGGGAGGACGGTGGTTAAATCCCCATCCGGGCATCCAGATTTGGGTTTTCCATGGTTTCCCAGATCACTCCAGGCAGATGCCGGGATGCTTCCTTCAAAAGGCCATGGCCGAATTCCTTTCCCGTCTCTGAAGACCTCGTTGTTAAGAGACATTAAGCAGTTAAAAAACAAACATATGGAATTCCGACGGTGCGAGATCTAGGTTGTAGGGTGGATGAGGAAGAACAGTCCACTGAAGTTTTGTGAGCTCCTCTCGGGTGCGAAGACTTGTGTGAGGTCTTGCGTTGTCATGACGAAGCAGAAGTTTGTTCTGACTTCTGTGCCTACGAACACGCTGAAGCCGATTCTTTCGTTTTCAAAGAGTAGAACAGTACACCTCAGAGTTGATCGTTTAACCATGGGGAAGGACATCGACCAGAATAACCCCTTCAGCGTCCCAGAAGACTGTAGCCATGACTTTACCCGCTGTGGGTATGGCTTTAAACTTCTTGGTAGGGGAGTGGGTGTGGCGTCACCCCATTGAATGCCGTTTTGTTTCGGGTTCCAAGTGATGAACCCATGTTTCATCGTCTGTAACAATGTTTGACAAGAAATTGTCACCCTCAGCCTCATAACGAGCAGGCAGTTCCGCACAGATGGTTCTTCTTTGTTCTTTATGCTCTTCGGTTAGACATCGAGGGACCTAGTGGGAACAAACCTTTGAATATCCCAACTGGTGAACAATTGTGGCAGCACTGTCAACAGAGATGTCAAGTTGAGCACTGAGTTGTTTGATGGTGATCTGTCAATCGTTTCAAATGAGAGTCTTCACACGCACCGACATTGCAGGAGTCACAGCTGTGCACGGCCGGCCAACACGCGGGAGATCAGACAGTACTGCTAGACTTTGCGGCGATGATGACACTCGCTGTGCCCATCGACTCACCGTGCTTATGTCCACTGCCACATCACCGTAGACACCTGCAAGCGCCTATGAATATCTGAGATGCGCTGGTTTTCCGCCAAAAGAAACTCAATCACTGCCTGGTGTTTGGAACACACATCCGTTACAGACGCCATTTTAACAGCTCCGTATAGCGCTGTCACCTGTCGGAAGTCAATGAAACTATACGAGACGAAGTGGGAATGTTTGAAAATGTTCCACAAAAAATGTCCGGTTTTTTCAACCAAAATTGGCTTAGAAAAAAAATGTGTTGCATTACTTATTGAACGACCCTCATACAAAAGAGAGTAGCTAGATTATTATTATTATTATTATTATTATTTGTGTGGAAATAACAGCAGAATTCAGTCACTAACTGCTATGATGAAAGAGCTCTGTTGAGAGTTATTGGAAGAAAGAAGCCGGGTGAAGAGAATGGTAGAAATGTATAAGGCTTATAATTTCGATAATGCATGTATGGATATAAAAAGGAAGATTAAGAGTCGTACATGGAAGAGAACAGATGATCAAAACCATAAACCGGCACTTGAATTCAGACAAAAGGGATTGAGAAAATTTTCTTTTGAATATAAGAGTGTCAGGGAATGGAATAAATAAGCAAAAGAAATAATTGACTGTTTTCCAAGAACACTGAAAGAGTTTAAAGTAGGAATTCTTAAAGAGCAGGGGTGAGTGGTTGGTGAAAAATCATGACATGGCAAGGTGGGGGTGTAGGGGCATTGCGTGTGTTCTCCGTCGCAACTTAAATAAATTCTGGGAATTGTTCAACGCCCTCTAATAAAAATACAGATTTGTTAATTCAATTTGTGAAATCTGTATTTTTGTAGCGGAAACCATGTTAGATTTAACTTAGATGAAAATCAAGACGGCCACGACGAAGGTCATGATGGTATGTCATCTTGAACCTGTTGCATCTATTTTCTACATTTATTTACGAAATATAATTACTGTCATACTATCTTCGTGTGGTGTAGGAATGGTGATATACAGGCATCTGCATCAGACCTCCAAACATGTTTTCCAGGTGACATACACCAGACACAAAGACGAATAATGTGGTTGATTTCAACGCACGTAAAAGTATCCATCGCGGTCATGACTCATTCGCATCATTCTCAGCACTCTCCCCTGGCACTATATTAAATCGCAGCCTTCCCAATAAACAGCGTCACTGCAAGGACATATGAGACGTCCGAAGTACTCGTGATTTGGCTTGCATTCAACACGTTATGGGCGCACAACTGACTGTTTCCTGTCTTCGCCGATTTAGCGTTGACAGTTTAATGGATCTGCAATTAAATCTTATGTTCTCCCCACACAGAGATTCCAAGCGGTGTTGGAAATAGAAGATAGACGTTTCCTAATTGCAATGTAAGCAAATTCAGTAGAAATAGAAAATTCACATGAATGCTTATGGATGATTTCATAAAGTTTGGGTAATTATTTCCGCGGACCGCAGCACTCATCACTTGATCAAATTTAATTTATTTTGTTTATAAGATTGCTAGGTAATAGATCAAAATGTGTGTGTGTTTTTATTTTTACTACACTCACTTTATTTAAAATAATAAATTAATTTTACTCCTGAAATCTTTGCAAAAGGCCTCTAAATGCCAGTCCCTAGCAGAGTACGCGCATCTAAATTTTGTATTTGAGTTCCAAATTTAGTTCGTATACTTTGATTTTCTTTACAACTGCTTAAAATTAGAGTATAAGTAATAAAATCAATTTAATATGAGTTTAAAAGAAGAATAAATACCTTTTATTTAGTCAAAATAGAGCTCATGTCTCTGACTGTCAGCCGCAAGCTGCTGAAGGATTTTTAAAATTACTTGATTTAACGAGTGAATGAGTGAATATAAATAAGCTGGTGTTACAGTAACGACATGAAGCTATCAGCAAAGGCCACTCACTCTATGTCTGCCATGTTTTAATTCAGTGCAAACATGTGTTGCTCCATTACTGTGTCAGTCCGTAACAGTATTTATTTTTGTTGCTAAGTAATTGGCGATTGGGTTAATTATTTACTATTTACTAGTACTTTTTCGGACCTGTTCGGTAGGTGATATTTTAGTATTTGTTGTTGAACATGTGTTTTCCTAAGTTTTTGTCAGAATCGTCAGTTCTTGACCGTGAGGCCCTTACCGTGAATGTAACTGCCAAAATGCTAATGCTGTGCACAGAAGAGTTTAAGCTTAAAGAATAAATCTTCATCAACGGAAGTGGAGAAATATAATGTTCAAGAAAAAAAATACTGCTATTGCAGAGTTAAAAAGAAGGCTTAACCCTCAACAGAACAAATATAATAGACTAAAAGAAAGGATCAATGACGCAAAGAAAATACTCCAAAGGATAAACTGAAAGAATCGCAGATGATACTAATCAAAATAAAGAAATGGTAAAAAGGCGTTGTTTGGCGAAATTTTACACGTTCAAATTACGGAAATGACTTAAAAGCTAAAACTCACCAAGAAACATTTAATTATGAAAAGCTTATGTCTACCCCCATTGCAAATAAATAATAAGTATTAAATAAATTCTAAAGCTATGCTTAGGGTACCTTTGTATTTGTTATTGAACAGGTTATATAAGGATTTGATTGATATGTTTCAGATAAAACTGACCATAAATCACTGATTACACTAAGAAAGCAGATATATTTCATACAATTTTTGTTAACAAAGATGTGCTGCAAATAAAAGTGTAACTACATGAATACATCTTATTTTATTACATTGCCAATATTTTTCATCAGTTCCTTGCCATACACGTCAGTGCGTAGATGCATATATTCACAAAATCCTAATTTCCTCATAAAATACTATACAGGGTGTTACAAAAAGGTACGGCCAAACTTTCAGGAAACATTCCTCACACACAAACAAAGAAAATATGTTATGTGGACATGTGTCCGGAAACTAACGTCTATAACATTATGATCAGATGAAATATGACACGAATGGTTACTATATTCAGAAATCTGGCTACTGTATCTATGTAAGTCAACCAGTACTGCTTCCAGATGGTGAAGTTGCTGCAATGAAAGTTGTTCTACGCTTTAAGAAATATTATTTCGTAATATTACCGATGTTCCCATAACATTCAATTTTTATTTATGATTTAGTCCATCAGTACAAATATCGGGAGCAAGTTTGCATAAATGTGAGGACCACTGCTATGAATTACCAGGGTGAACCGTAAACGATTGGGCCTGATATTCGGGAGGACGCGGGTTCGAATCCCTGTCCGTCCGTCCAGATATGGTTATCCATGGTTTTACAAAAATTACTCCAAGCCAATGCCGGGTTCGTTCCTTCAAAAGGCTATGGCCGAATTCTTTCCCGCTCCTTTTTCCAAACTTCCCCGGCTGCTAATATTCTCAACATCGTAGTCGACGAAGCGTAACGCACCAAATAGAAAAAAGAACTTATTCTGCACACAGCCAAATCAGTGACATAAGCACATCTCTTCATAAACTGTTTATAATTTAAAGTGATATGTAATGGAAATAACCGAACTGGTAATAACAAAATAAATGCAGATACCTTTAGATGCGATTATCAGCCAGATGTCAACTAACCGTAGAGGTATCTGAGGTTAGTTTCCAGATGAGCAAGAGAGTAGCGATTAGAGACGTAGCTTTCACGGGCTCTTAAGTGGTAGTAAACAGATCCAAACGCGTTGGCAGGATCAAGCATGATATTTACATACTCATCGTTCTCACACGTAAACACTTCAACAACGTACGGACGCACTCTAAGTGTCCATCACCTGCATTAGGAAGCGGGCCTACAGCCAACCATTACATAAAATGCAGGTATCACTCGTGTTGAGACCAACAGCTCCGTAAAGCATTTTTGAAACTACATACCTAAAGTCGATTTGATGGGGTTTCTTATTGACATTAGAGATAATCAAATAAACAAAAGAAAAGTAAATCGAAGCAAATGAATCGGAATGTATATATACTACAGACAAACGTCATGAACAACAACAAGAAACAAACAAGAAGTTCCTGTAAGTACAGCCGAACACAGAAGATTGTAAAAAGAAATTAACGCCTTACGTTTAATTCTGGCAGTCGTCACGAAGGCGATGTTAAACGTTGACGACAACGACAACAGATTTGTTTAACAAAATTGGGTTTAAAAAATGTGGTAAGAAAATTTTACTACTTAGCAGAAAGTTGTGATAGCCAACATTTCTTGATTCCCGACAGTGAGGCATGTAGGACCAGAGCTGGTACTTTTCGGATCACCGTTGTATTTAAATATGTAATGAGTAATAAAGTTAATGACATAGAAACCGAATAGTAATGAGAGTAGAATCTTAGAAAACAATTGTTGAATAAATTTTTGAAACAGAGTCCTATCTCCCAGATGGTTCAAAAAGTTTTCTGATAAAGATGGGAATTCCTAACAGGTAAACGTTGACGGGTGTGGGAATGTACTCTAAAATATTTAATACAGTGAAATAAAAAATAATGAAAAGAAAGAGAGAAACAGACGACAAGTGAAAGTGCCACCATAACAACTGAATTAAATAAAAATCAGGCAAGGTGTATAACCTCGATCAGATATCTCTCTCTGAGAAATGCGATTGCCTTCAATTTCAGGCTTAACACAATAAGTTACTGACTATAGAGATCCCGACTATATAATAAATAGTATGAATAGAGTCAGACACACTGAAGTGGAATAAATGTGGGGTTTATGTATCGCTAATTTAAGGGGAGAGTCTGATATTATTGTAATTACTTTCCCTATTCGCCTTGTGATGTCTGTATCTTGTCCGAAACAGTATAAAAAGAATGTTCAATGATATATGTCTACAGGATAAAACAATAACGGGGAACCAATTTACACATTAAATAAAGTACTCGAACTCACTGTATATCATAGTAGTCGAATGGTGATGTACGTAAAAAAATGAAAATAATAAAAAATAAAAAGTAAATGATACTAAAAGAAGAGGAAGTTAGATCATATTTTTGGAGTAAATAATTACAAAATTCAGACGCGATCAAATGCTTTGTAAAATACACAGGAATAACAGCTTCTGTTTATATGAAAGTGATTTTCTTTATTACAAAGATATTGCCTTTCTTGATAGGTTTATTGTCCCAACAGAGCTTGTATTACAAGAAATAAAATTAGAATTTTTAACAAAATAATGCCCTTAACTTTGTTTAAATATGCATAAACTTGTGTTTAGGTTGTGAGACTGGAGTGTGATTGAGCACGGTAGCAAGATTGCGAGAGTCTGGAGTGGAAGCCTGCGAGCTATTCTCGGGCGACGCGAATTGCGCATTCCGAGCACATCACATTCTGGCCCCGGGAATACCACCAGCTGAAAACCGGAGACGCTCCGAAACATTTCTGCGAAAAACGTTCACTTACAAGACTCGATCCCTGCTCTTACAGTTAGTATGCGAACATCAATTAGTTAAATGAAGATTACTGCGCACAGCGAGATGGATGTGACCTAATTAGGGATGCAAGTTGATGTCAATATCGATAAATATATCGATATTTAAATCGACGCCAAGCAGATATCGAAAATCTATAATATCGGCCACATCGAGCTGATAATATCGATATTTTCCGATATTTATATATATTAAATTAGAAATTATAGATAAGTTTGTAAATGTATATCAAGTAATACATTTGAGGTAGTTTATTGAAAAAAATTAGGTCTGCAAATATTCAGCGCCAACACAGCCCAAAAACAGCAGTTTGCTTATGAAGTCTATTCATAGTTTAAGTGACGGTGGGTGGCTCCCGCGTTTGAAAAGAGGCGTTCAGTAGATACCGACGCGGCTACTTTGAGCAAATAATTAATTGAAAATTTGAACATATCTAACTCGTATACCAATCATGACATCTTTCAATTCATTTTTCAGCAAAAAATGTACCGTAATTTCCAAATGCCCAGATATATACTCCAGACCAGATATACGTAATTATAGAAAAGTTATTCACACTTTTGAACTTTTGAAATTTTACAGTCTTTTTTTAATCAATTTTTGTTTTGATAGTTCCACAAGAAGGGACTTGGTATAAAGGTGCTAAGAGATTCATTAAATTCTTAAAACCTTTGCCTTCAACTGCATTAAAAAGTCTATTATCATCACTGATAAAATAAGCAATTGCTTCAGCTAGGTGGTCATATTTTTACCCCCTTTACAATATTGTAAAACATCCTATAGAGAAACAAGAACCAACGAATATGAGCGTAACGCAACAGATGAAATAATAAAACGGTTGACATAAATTAATAAGAAACGTATAATGCTCACGAAACGGACTGGAACCACAGAGTAGGAAAAGACGTTATCGATTTTGTTGTCAAGCTAAATCAGTGTTTAGCATAGTCAAGTTTGGTCCCTGCTACACATACATCTGTTTTCAGGATTTTTTGGTACTCAATGTTTTGTATTTTTCGATATTTCACTGCATCATATCGATATTATCGTATCGACCAAGCAAAAATATCTATATGAATATCGATATTGTTGGTCCGATATAATCAATATTTTCGGTTGACCGATATATCGTTGCAGCGCTAGTACTGATATTCAATACAATATTTTTAAAGTAAAGGTTAATGAATTTTGGTATCGGAATTCGCGCAAATTACTCTTGACATTGAAATGACTAATTTTAGAGAAAGAACTTGTCAAACTTTTTTAAAACGACGAGTTCTTGCCGGTGAACCGTTGCCAGAAAAGTAATTATTTAAAATTAGAACTTCTGTAGTGATTCTTCATGCCTTTAATATTGTCATTAGCAACCTAGAAATGTTACGAACTACTGGTACTTGAATCCTAGAGTTGACCTCTTTCTGGCTATGGTCATATTACAATCAGCAAATTATGATTTACTAGTCGCAAACGTGCATGCAATCAGCTCAAACTCCAGTAGAACCTTGGTTGATCTTTTATTTTACTCGTCGTAACTTCAGACATACATTTCTGAAGATTTTCCAAGAGCATAGAACATGATACTTTATGAAAAACTATATTGTATCGAGGGCTACATTGTGACATCGTTAAAATGAATCGGATATAATGAGTTCGCGCGTCAAGTTAAGTGGTTAGTCTTTCACGTACAATTGTTCTAGAAACCGAACGGGTTCATCGGCCAATGATAACGCAGGATTCGAGGCAATCATTGTGAAAACTAACAGTCGCGGGAAACGTTCTTTACAATCTTACATTGTCAGCAAGCTTTATAACAACCTATACATTTTAAAAATCTTCAACTAGTTATTGAAATATTAAATAATTTTGTTAATGAGTCTGTGTGCTGTTTGTAACTGTATGTATGTATGTTAGTTTGGGCCAACTAGGACCACAATAAGACTTTCTGGTTTTAATTTGCTTTGGTTGTGTACACATTCGTGTTAAAACGAGGATTGTTAGCCCTAGAAGGGACCTACAGTTTAATATGAAATCCGAACCACGCAAGCGTTCTAACGTGCTTCACACGACCCAGCAAACTATTCGAGGAGTGAATCGGAATAACGGCCGTATAAAAATCCGACCCGAGACCAACATTCGAACAGGGGACCTTTCGATCTCCAGTCCGACACCTTGACTACTGAGCTAACTTAATTATATACTAGTCTCCAAGTCAGGGGTGGCAAACCCGCGGCCCGTGAGCCGCATGCAACCCGCCTTGAACTTTTTTACGGCCCGAGAGATTCATCACACTTTTAAAATTTGTTTTATATTGGAAAAATTAGTGGAAATAAAGTATTACAAAAATACATTATTTGTGCATCGATACATCAAAAATTAACTGTCGAATTATGAGAAAAAATTAACTTTGATTTTAAAATAATTATCTTGCGAATATATGACAGATATTGCCTGTTTTATTTATGAGTTTACATTTAGGAGTTCGAAGAATAATTAAAATATATTCACTACAAAAAAATGCCCAAATCTAATATGGAGATATAATATTTTATATGCGGCACGCGGAGTTATGATGCATTTCCAAAGTGACCCTCAAAATCATTTGGGTTGGCCATCCCTGCTCTAAGCCGTCATTTTGCCATGATGTAATGTTGCTCTTATATTTTAGTTTACTATTACCGCGACATCTGGAAATAGAGAGCATAACGAAATGGAATGGAGGGTGTTGAGACGCTTATAGATAAGAATGGAGAAGAAGTTACTAAGGATTTGAAAAGGCAGAGATTGTAAGTAATTGGTTTAGTGAGACCATTAGGGACAATTAATCAGAAACTGAAGGGGCTAAGTCGGATAACATACTTAACTATTAGAAATGAGCAGAGCAAAAAATTCGAAATTCATCCTGAGGATATCATGAAGAAACTAAGAAAGCTGAAAAAAAACATAAAGAAGCTGGTGTAGATAATATTACTACAGATATTTTAAAAATAGCAGGACGTGACATTGTATCTTATCTTGAATTATTATTTAAATTGACTCTGGATACTTGTTGCCTATCTGAGGACTGGAAAAGTGCGATAGTAGTGTCGGTACATAATGGAGGGGTGAGAATTAGAGTCGAAACTTATAGGCCAATAAGTCTGACGTAAGTGGTAGGTAAATTAGTGGAGATATTGATATGCAACCACATCAGAAATATATGTGAAGAGAGGTTTTCAAGTAGGCAACATAGCTTTAGGCAACGATATTCACGCGAATTTCAGTTAGTGGGATATAGGCAACATATTTCGGATGAAATGGACAAGGGAGGCCAAATTGATAGTTTAGCACAGATCCTTCAAAGGGTTTGGCAGAGTGAGCCATAAAATGGTAGTAAATAAAGTAAAAACTATTGGAGTGAGATAGTGATTTGCTGGGTAGAAGAATTTTTAAAATGTAGAAAACAAAACGTTAGGGCAGAAATTGCAGTAGTCGAAGTAAAAATGGGAGTGCCACACGGTAGCGTATTGGGACCATTAATATTCATTATTCTGATGAATAATTGTGTTGATTGTTTGCTATCAGAAATTACTGTATTTTCTTTAAGTATCAAAGTGCGTAAGGGTCTTGTGAGACGTTAAAGATCGTTGAGATTGCGATTAAAGCGCTTGTGAGGTAAAAGTGTTGTAGTCATGTCAACAATCTGTTGTTTGATTGGTAGATCTGAAGCCAGTAACTCCCAATGGTCGCCAAAGCTGGAGTTTGGTCTGAGGCGCCGGGTGTGGCGACATTCCAGAGAGGGGCGGACTGGTCTATACATAGGACACGCAGCATACCACGGGTCAGGAATTGGGACAGCCACCATCGATAACCGAAACGAACAACGGAGATATCCACTGCTCGCTAGTCTTGGTCAAACAACTTGCTTTTTGACACAGGACGCGAAAATTATGCCAATTACGAAATGTTTCCCTTTTATTATATCTGTCGGACGGCTGGGTCCCTCCATTTCTCTAAAGTTTCTATGAAGGTCTAGGATTTTCCTTTGTGACTATTGACAGATTAATCAGGAAGCGCCTTCCCTCCACTATATTCCCACTCCTGAAGAAGATTCTAGACATGAACCAAAACCTAGAGGGATTATCGGAGCGAAACACAAGATACAGCAAAATTCGCCGCGAATATTAGGAGTGGTTTGGTGGATCAGTGGTTAAGGCGTCTGACTTGAGATCGAAAAGTCCCCGGTTCGAATCACTGACTTGACTGGGATTTTCAAAGGTCATTGACCCGACAGTCACCTCTGGCACAGCTTGCTGGGTATAGTGTGAAGCACATCAGAACGCTTTCGTGGTTCGGATTCCATGGTTAACTGTATGTCTCCTGTACCCAGCAGGACTACCGGGTTAGATTAAGGCGGCTGCGACTGGGGCGGTTGGCGCAACCTATATAAACCATGTCAGCAGGTCATTACGATCCGTCGTGAATATTGTGAGAAATTTTACATTTTACAAAATTAAGCTAAAAGAATGGTGAATATGAGAATCCTTACATCTAAATTCCATACAAAAGAAAAGGCATTACCGACATTAATCTCACAAAAATACTTATGAAAGATCAAACCAAAGCTGACAGTAACAACTTAGATTTATTAACCGAGACTCAATGGATCCTTTTATTACGTTCCAATTCGAGCAGTTAAAGTTATATAACTTTTGCTGGGAATCGAATCCTGTTCTTCCAATCTCGTACGCTGGGAGATACTCAATAATTTAATATTTTTCTTCTGTAACATAGCGTTAGATCTTGTTACAGCACCGGATATAATTGTTTAAATAGTCTTTTTGTAACGGTATCAAATATACTAAAAAACTGGCTGTCTTTTTTATTTTAATTTTACTAGAAGGGGATGGAAAGGAATTTGGCTGAAAGGTTCCATGTCGGCATTCGACTGGAAAGATTTTTGAAAACTACGGGAAACCGAAATCCGGACGGTCGGATCTTGGGGTTGTAACGTTCTGACCTCATTACCTGATTTAAAATTATAATTAATTTTATTATTTTATTTTATTATCATGAAAGGTAGAACTTGCGTGAATACTTTATACGAGAAATCACAAATGGTTTTTATTTCAATTAATCACATGACATATATAACAAAATTAATCAGTTGTCCTTTTGTGGGCGCCAGGGTATTTTATATAAATACACAAAAATTAAACAGTAAACGAAGTCAACATTTTGACTTCACTTCTGAAAGAGATGTTTGCTCCGGGCTATGAGAGTTCTTATCTGCAGGGTCGTAGCTGGGCAATGCTGTGAACTTGAATGTCTAGCTAGCACAGTGTCCTTCATTGGCGATGTATAATTACCGAATGTACATGTCTGCCGCCACACATTGGATGACGGTCTTCTCTGCTATGGACCAGTGTAGCACAGTTCCTCAGATGTCGTCCTTTGCCTGAGCTCATCTGCTCAAACACAATAGCGGGTGTCCGGATCCAGGCAGCAGCAACAGTCCCACTCACGAATAGACAGTCCAGAAATCACATCGTCGGAACGTGCTGGCCGGCCGGCATCGAATATCATCACTCGTTCGTCGTGCCACATGCAAAACAGAAAACTTTCGCCGATCACCCTGTTTGTCTACCTGGCACGCACAAATCTCCCCTCCATTAGGCACACACTATTCTCCCATCGCTAATTCTAGGAACCGGCCTGCCGGTATCCCTCAGATCAGCCACTCCACACCTTTACACAGAGTCCAAATGCCCACTAAAATATTCCACATTTTAAATAATAAACATATAGTTTATTAATGTAACTAGCGGTCACAAGACGCGTTCGTTACAGGGTCAAACACGCGTCCTTCGCAATGCCAATATTCAAACTTCTTTGTGCCAGGCTTAAACGTTGATCACACTCGCAAGGCGATTCCAAATTGTTATCGGACGCAACGGCACAGGATTTTGTGATAACTTGAATATATACGATTTTAGCACTCGAACACTACTTTCCGTTTTCTTACCAATTGCATGACTTAATTACATTCTACACATGGAAGCTATCTCACTGGGTATTATATCGATAAGTACTGAGAGAAAAGGTAGTGTTCACCGGTTGTCACTTTCCACATTTTTTTTTTATTTAAAGAAAGAAATTGAAAAGAATTATTCCGATAGTCATTCAGGATGTTCACAATGTTTTAGACAATTTATAATAACATATATATATTTAAAAAAAAAACATATGCAGAATGTTGTTGCAATTAAATGAAAAAGCTTTAAGTGTGATAAAAGACCTTGTTTAATTCATCTAAAATATTACAGTGATTATAAGAGTATTAAAAACGGCCTAAGGCAACTGAAAACTGTCAGTTCTGAAATACCGCGATGCTACGATGAGCTTCGTTATTTATAGAATCGAGAATTAGTGGATTGTTATCACCGAATCGGCCTGTTTTAAGGAGCCTTTCTTCACTTTCCTGACAATCATTTCAGGAAACAATGGAAGATTTTTTTTTTTTTTTGTAACAGTTTAACGTCCCTTTTTAACAACGTGGTCTTTAGAGACGGGAAAGGATGGGGGCAAGGAATGGGAAGGAATTCGGCCATGGCCTTTTGAAGGAAGCATCCCGGCATTCACCTGGAGTGATTTGGGGAAACCATGGAAAACCCAAATCTGGATGCCCGGACGGGGATTCGAACCGCCGTCCTCCCGAATGCGAGGCCAGAACGCTATCCGTTACACCACCACGCTCGGTAACAATGGAAGACCTAACGCTCGCAGTTTGATTTGAGATTCACATCCGCATTCTTCTGAATACGATTCCCACGATTTGGCTGTTGTATAATGCAGGGTTGTAATACTGTTCCTCTTTCGATCTTGTCAGCTAACGTCCGTAAACCGCACTTGCGATATACTTATTGTTGTATGCCCCGCAACACATTGATGATACACCGTTTATGTTGCTAGTTGGCTGGTGTAAGGAAGCTATTACGCCAAGTATCAATCGATAGTACAGCAACAGAGTTGCACAGCGGGTGAGCAATGAAATTACTGATGAGACCAATAACACTGTTCGTGAATGGCGGCACCAAAAGTAATAAGAAGGTACTCATTGAAATTTAATCGACTTCACTCAAACACGATCGCACGGGACGTTGTCTTCATGTATGCAATTTCTCTGACCGTTCGATTACTGAGGGAAAATTTTCGACGGGGTCGTGATTGCGAAAAATCGCAGCAGTCTCAACAGCTTAAGAGTTTTAGGCAGTTTTTTTAAAAATTATTTTGGTTTCAGTTAAATAATTACTTAGCCATCTCATATATTCTATACATGAATCTGCACAACTGGTATAGTAAATAAATATCCCATACATAGTGTACATAGCCTGAAAAAGGACGAGGATAATTACGAACATTCTTTTAAAAAGTCGAAATGAGTTCACATTATGTGATAAAAGCAAATGTAAATTAGTGCTGAAAATAATACTTAAAAATTTTTCAACGCAATTTATAAAATAGTAACGTCATATTGAAAAAAGTATTCGATTTTCACTGTCAAACTTATCTCTGTTGACATATAATTTTCTTCATCTATATACCGGATTTGAGGTTTTAGTTTTAATATACGTCTCTTTTTTATGTATATATATGACCAGGCATACTTCTTGGCAATTAGTTTCTACTTGTGTGCAGAAAGGAACGCCTGCTTCTTGCATCAATATAACGCTACAAGTAATTAGTAAAAAAGGAAATAGTAGTAGGATATAGAGAGAATTAATTACATCGATCATCGAGTGGAGAACAACTTCGGTGTTGAAACAGAAGTCAAAATTATTAAAATTTATGTAACAACATGATCTGTAATAAAACAATGACATTGTCAAGAATATTAAAGTACAATTTTCGTCCACTTACTGAAAACATTTTTTCTTTTACTTGAGGCTTTACGCCTTGTCGACGTCGTGATCATTAGAGGCGGGATGGGACTGGGGACAACGAACTGGAAGGAATTCGGTCATGGCCTTTTGAAGGAAGCATTCCGGCATTCACCTGTAGTGATTTGGGGAAACCATTGAAAACCCAAATCTGGATGCCGGACGGGGATTTGAACGCGTGTCCGCTTGGATGCGAGGCCAGAGCGTTAGCCGCTCACCCACCACTCTCGGTGAAAGTATTTGGTCGAGTTTAGATTACGCTATTTTGCCAACTTATTGCCATCGTCACTTACTATGTTTATTAGTTCCGGATACGACAGACATATTGACTAGGCTTATCCTGTTAATTTACTCGAAATAAAACTGCCATTAAATTCTGAACCTGCAATTTGTAGGTATTGCACATTGGTTAGTAGAAGTCGCAAAAAATATCCAAATATATTTGCATGTAGTATTAGCTTCATCTTTTAAGAACTGTAACTGTAACACCTGGAAATTTTGAGTGCTGGAAGAATAATAGAGACTCCGATTTCTAAGTACAGTAAGTGAGATCCACATGTGGTACCATACACAATATCGTATAAAAGTCGACATTTCTTCTCTCATAGAGCTTCGAAATGCAGCTAACTAAGATTAGTTTTCAGAAATCGAAACATTTTTAGGAAACCCCATTTGAATCTTCGAACAACCTGCTTTTTATAATATTTATTCCTTTTCTAATGATAATCTGCTTCTCATGCTATAGTTGCTATTTACATCGATTTCCATTAAATTTTATGCACATGTCCAATCTGAAAGTGAGAAAATTTTATACTTTTATTTTTATTTTCCTTTGCTACGTTGTTTAATATTAATCCTAGATCCTACTGCCGTAATTTCTTCCCGCACACCAGATTGTTAATTATAATATTTATTTCGCTTTAATTTTGTTTCGGACATGTGTTATCAGTCTTAAGCTTTCGTAGTTTTTACGTTTAAAGTGTTTTTTGTTTTTCTTCTAAGTGTTGAAATACTGCTACTGAGAGCATATTTGGGGTTTTATTCTGTTTCGTAATTTTTTATATTAATTTGAGAAATACTTTAATTTATTCTTTTACATATTTAATTGATTCTTACAGAGTCTCAAATGGCCCTCAAACCTTTTAGAGGCCCTGCAAACCTCTGGAGTTCGTGTATCATAATCACCTATTTCTACAGCACACTACACTTCATTTAAACCATTATAACAATTTCTCCACGATTTTCTTCTACATTTGGAACTGTTTCTTCTCAGCTTGAAGGGGGTTTTCAATTCATGCCTATAATACTGATCATTTTATTTTTATTTCTCAAAAATTAAGTTTGTTGTTCGCAAACGCCCTAATCTACTCGCAGGAATGTGTTTTCCTGGTTCTTTGCGGTTACCCTAGGCCGAATTTTCTTTCGCTATCTTGAAACTTGTTTCCATAGAAAAAGGTAAGCATTGTTGTGTTGATACCTCGTTTTAAATGCTTTTGTACTATTTCTCCTGTTCCATCAACTTGAGTATCAAGACCCACGATTTTGGAGTTGGTTTTTCGTTGTGCGCAGTTGTTTTCTTCACGTGCTTTAATTCAGTATCTCGTAATTATGTTTTATTCTTTTTCAGATGAATTTATTTTACACTAGCTCCTTAGCTTAACATGTGCAGAACCACAAACTTCCTGTGATTTTTATCTTGATTTATCATGTTCAGTTTTTTTTCCCTTTATTCTCTGGCCGCTCTACAAGACTATAAGATTGTAAGCAGAGTTAATATCCTCTTCTGGGAAAGAATTACACAATGAAAAGTAAAAACATACTGTTCCATTTGCGTCAAAATAGTAACTGAGTTATCAGGTGAGATATGCAACATGAATGTATTTACACAGGAATATTAACTACGTAAATATTCAGATTGTTCACTGTCAGTAATTTGGTATACAGGTATTATAATTTATTTATGTAATTAAAATATTTTCGCCTTTTTCGTACCAATCACTCAAAACCACCACTGCCTTATCTACATCGACATGAAACCAGAAAAACACTGATAGCAGACACTTATTGCACTCCTTCATATACCGCGAATCTCGAATTAAACTTCTGAAGGGGCTCCGAATCAAAATACTAAAATTTTGCAAAGTGGTTGAAAAGTAGGTTACAAACATGTTTATACGAGAAATGACAGAATTAGTAAAAATCCAAGACCGAACGTGGTGGGTAAACGGTTAATGTTCTGGCCTCGCATTCGGGAGGACGCGGGTTCGAATCCCCCTCCGGGAATCCAGATTTGGGTTTTCCATGGTTTCCCCAAATCACTCCAGGCGAATGCCGGGATACTTCCTTCAAAAAGGTCATGGCCGAATTCCTTCCTGTTCCTTGTCCCCAGTCCCATCCCACATCTTTTAACCTTAGCCGTCGACGAGGTGTAAAGCAGTAAGCAATAAGTAATAATAATAATAATAATAAATCCAAGACCATTAACAATGGAAAACACAAATGAAAGACTCAACTAATCTTAATGGAAATCTCTTTATGTTATTTGGACTTAGATCAACGTCTGCTGTTTATATTGCCGAAGCTAATAATTGTATTACATGGCAAATATTCCCTATAAATTTAACTGCGATGGCAATCTGCGAGCTACCACAGACGAAACATCTGTTGAGTAGAACCACAAATCACGAGGGAAAATGTTATTAGCTGGCGATGAGAGCATGGCTGCCGCACAAAAGGACGTAAATCAGACTCGGATATCGATCGACAAGACTGCGACCAGCTGTGCAACAGAAAGAGCTGCGGCAACGAGTTTAGGAAGCATTTAAGGAAAATCCTTTCATTCACACAGACCTTAAATGACACAGGTAACGTTTCGTATCACCAAGTTCATTTTATGAACCTATTATGCGTCAAATATATCAGTTTAGTCAGAATTTTTGATTCTGAAAATATCTTGAACTCTCAACATTATTTTGTCTGAAAACGGTGTTAACTATATTAGCAACGAAAATTTTAATCTCCGTTTATTCGCCATGTTTTTCGGAAGAGTAGGCCTAGAATGGATCGGCACCCTCTTCCTTCTTTTATGTTTTATCCAGAATTCCCTGCGCTGAACACACACACACTATCCCAGTCATCCAACACTAAGTAGTCAACAACACTCACGAATACTGTCAAACTGGGAAGACAACGGGAAAACACCATTTTATCTCCCTAGACGTTTCCATTAGAGCCGTAAAAGTAACGAGAAATTCTGTACCCGTATGTATTCGTTATTAAACCAATCAGTACCCGTTACTTTCGAATCGTTACTTTTGATACAATACAAACTTGCATGAAGCATCATATTCGCATCGAGTCGGGTCGCATACGGGACGACTTCGTTTGTACTTGGTAAAGATTAAGTAAATTGTTTATTTAGTAAAATAAATTTAGGTAAGTTGTTCGTTTGAATAAAACTTAAAAGTAATTGGCACATGGATCTTAAGGAAAACCTCTGAATGTACACTTTATTTACTGTAATGAATATTATATACGAAAAAATAATTAAATTTCAAAGCAGACACCTATTTGCATACAAAAAAAAAGACCTGACCTTTCACCTGACTGTGGCATATTTAGGAAAAATAACTAATGACGGTTATTTTTGAAAGCAGCCTACTTAAAACCCTGCATAGATGCCTGAAATGATAATGGGACATGTATTTAAGAAATATTATAATCTCATCAAAGTATTTCGTTTTTAAATATGAGGTTTCACCAGTCTTCCTTTACTGTTTTCATTTATTTTTGTAATTCTTCATCTTTTTGTGATAGATTTGTTAAAATAAATGTGGACATACCATCAAATTGGGTCTGCAAGCAGAGTGCTACTGACTCCAGCTTAAATTGTTCCACTTAAAAAATATCAATATTCAAAACTTTAAATCAATAACAAAGGTACAAGACAAACATGCGATTAGATTCGTAATTATTGTTGCATCGCGGTTACAACAAACATTCAACATCAAAGCCAGTAATGCATTGATCACATGGATCCTGCGATATTAATACAATAACTAACACCAGGCAAAAACAATAATGTTATTGTACCTTCTTCTTTGTTTATGGAATTCTGCAACTGCAAAAAAAGCCTACTAGATTTGTTTCTGTAAACTATCGGAGAACGCAATCAGTAACAGATATGATAAAAGATCTGGAATGGGATTCATCTGGAGACAGGAGGAGAGTGAAGAGAGTCATGGGAGTGTACAAGGGATATATTGATCATGAGACATGGAAATATATTGTTGTAAGAATTAAAAGTAATGCTTGCAAAGGAAAACATGACCATGGCCACAACCAGGCACTTGATTTCAGGCACAAGAGTGTAGGAAGGTTCTCTTTTTAAGTAAGGGTGTCAGGGATTGGAATAAGTTACCAAGAGAAATTATGAATAATTTACCAAAAACGTTGAAAGAATTTAAAGTTAAAATTTGTAGAGGGAAAATGTAGGTGGATGCAGGAAAGGGGAAAAATGAGTGTGTGGGGAAATTGCCACCGGAGCGTGCGCTCCATTGCAATTTAATTAAGTATTAATAGAACATAACAAGTGCAGAGATGTTTCTCACAAACTAATAGATAAATCTTTTATATTGTAAATTAGAGTATAAAATAAAATAGAAGGTATCAAGCCTTAAAATAAACAAATTTCATAAATGTTTGAAATCAATAAACCTCACTAATGAACGATTAATGAAAAAACAGTAACTATCTCAAATTATCTATACAAATTTTCTATTTACAAATTATGCACTGTAAATTTTAATGTTAAACAAAATAAAAAGTACAAAATTAGTATTTATGTTGTCAAAATCAGTTATCGGCGGGAGCTGGAACATGTTCGTATCTATACGACAAATGCGAGTAACGAAACATGCGAGTAATAAAATGAATTTGTGATTAACGATTCGGTACTTCGAGTCAGGCGACGAACCGGTTACTCAGTAACGAATACATCGTTACTTTTACAACTCTAGTTTTCATGTAGGGGTAAACATCTCAATCAGTAACCTCCTACGGTCGACACGGTTAAGGCATTTATAAGAAGAATAGAAGAATGATACTGAAGTTTGTGGTTGCTCTTCGTCTAATGTAAAATCGTTAAAAACCGCAAAACAGCAGCTGTCGTTGCAGGTAGCTACCATCTAGGTCACCACCAAATCTCGTATTTCCTCTCCGTGAGGGAACTGGTGCAAAGAAAGCTGTTTTTAATGGCAGTTCTCTGGCCCAGTCCTTTCTACTGACTCCAGCGCTGCCCGGTTCGAGTCCCACGAAGCCCAACTTTCGCTGCTGATACAGAGGAACCCAGTTCGAGTCACAGCTACTTTCTCTTCTCACCATACACGTTCTGGTCTCTCAAAGCTGACAGGAATCCCATTCTCAGACAGAAATTTTGTGGTAATAAACAACGGAGTAATATGGAATTAGTGTCATGACACTTGGAAAAGTTTATCTTAAGCTCATAACCAAAGTTCATCTGGATTGGTAAGTGCATAGTTCAATGAGAGAGAGAGAAAAGTTGTGAGAGCGGTAACGCTTGGTCCTCCCATTTTGGAGAACGCGGGTTCAAATCCCCGTCCGGCAATCTAGATTTCGGATTTCCATAATTTCTCTAAATTATTCCTGGAGAATGGCGGATGTTTCCTTCAGAAGGACATGGCCGAATTCCTTACCGCTCCTCGCTCCCATTCCTGTCCTAGCTCTAATGACCCCGACGTCGACGAGACGTAAGGTCACAAGAAAAGTTGTTAATATGTCATCGTGACGACATGATAATAGGAGTCTCAAGTGGTTTCAGAAAGATACAGAACTTGATTAAAGAATCAATTGATAATTTACACGCATTTTCTGAATACTGAATATATGTCTGTCCTTCAAACAATAATCTATACTGTTTATTCAAGATGAAGCACTTTTGTCCAACGTATAAGTTGCAGATTTTCTCAGACACCCGTAATTGAATAGCGAATTAATTGTTTGACTACTTTAGAGATAAAGAGAGAATTTTTCTTTATGAAGTTAATTGTTTGTGTATTAATAGCCATATTATCACTATTTCGCTACTTTCGTCATCTTCAGCGATATAATGTCTCAGTTTTAATTGTACCTGACTGGTTTTTTTAAATAATTATTATTATCCGGTTTCTTTTGACAGCTACTACAGCATCACTTTTCGCACCAAATCTATACTCCACTAAATTCTACAGGCGACACGAGATTAATTATAGTCAACTTCTTCCGGCTAGGCGTCTCATTACTAGTTAAAACATGCTACATTACTTTTCATCGTGTGTTTGTAATATTTTAATGTGAATATCAGACACAAGTAAAGATCGAAGCAAATACCCCGTGGAACAATGCTATTGGTTGTGATGTCTTTAATATTATTGACCAAGTGTGATGGCTGGGAGATAACGCTCTAGCCACGCATTCGGGAGGACGTGGGTTTCTCATCCGGCCTTCCAGATATGAGTTTTCCATGGTTTCCTCAAACCACTCCAGGCGAATGCCGGGATGCTACCTCCAAGAGGTCCACAAAATTTATACGATCTCTAATAAGAGATACCATTTGTTTAATAAACGTTTGGTTACACAAAATACTAAGCTGGAACATTTTCATTTGACGAGTTTAAATTGTGAGTAAAGGCGAGAAACGCAATTCCACAGTGGGATAATCAGATTACCTTGTAGAGTGAAGCTGAAACGAAATCTGAAACGACATTTTCATGCCTTATCGTGGCTTAGTCCAAAGTCACAATCGTAAAACTGCTTAGATTAGGTTACATTAGATTCTGTTCTAATCCAAATGCAACCATCTGAACAGCTCCAACATTTTCAGATAGGATTTAACTGTAATTTCAGCTTTGGAAACATAAAATAATCCCATTTCTCCAAAAATGGGTAGAAGAGTCGGCGATTGGGCGAAAGTTATCGGTTTCAGGGCAACCAAAACAAATTGCTAGTCAGTTACTGCTTATGTGACTATCGTAGAACTGTAGAATGTGGTGCTCCTGATGTTAGTGTAACAGTCGAGCGTTTGGTTCGGTTATTATTTACAGGCGGGTTTGGCTAACTATTAAATGACTGATTATATCTTAAATATTTCAATTAAGGTGATGTTACAGCTTAAACTCTAAGAATGAATTTCACTTCTTCTGATCTAGCTTGTGGTAAGATTTGAAATACACCAAAATACAGCAATTTTACTAAGCGACTTATATTGTTAAAGAAATATTGAATTGATTATAAAGTTCTTACATTTCAAAATAAACCCGGTGTATTGAATACAAAAGCACAAAAATTCGTTTATGATAATATTTTCTGTCAATACAATGAATACGCCCACCAATCAGCAAGATGCGTTTATCGTAAAGTGGACAACGTTAATGAAAACCTAAAAATTCTACCTAGTTAGAAAAATTTACAGCAATATAGAAATTACAAATATTAATTAAAAGTGTACTGATTTGCTTTGAAATATTAAAAATAATATTCTGTTGTTGAATACTGATCGCATTAAGCTGTTTGTATGAACTAAAAATATATCGAAATATCCATGAATGTGCGGATACAACAGTCAGTATTGTAATGAAAATTAATAGCAGATGAATGATCACAGTACTACTATTATTTTATTTTCTACGAGATAAATACACAAATGTTTACCTTATGGTTGGCTGATATTACTTCAAAAATAGCTACCTACCTGTTAAGCCGAACTAGGATCCATAATTTTTTACTTCTATGGCAGTAAACCGACCAAGAAGCATAGCAATACCTTAACATATTTGTTATGATCTCGTACAGTGGTTGGGATAAGTCTTTCCATTTCATTCTCATGGAATATGACGGGTGGTGTCGTACAGAGTGACAAATATTTTACGATCTGGGGGCAGTGTGGAGTGAAGATACTATAAACTCTAAAGCAATTACTATTTATTGAGTCCTGCGAGTATAGCGCAGACAGTACTTACCAATTTGTGCTGTTTCTTCTGTTTAAGTGTTGTCTATCGATTTCGAAAATATAGTGTTTGACATTTTTATACGCTCCGCGTGGTGTTGGTTAAATTTATTCACTGTTTGATAATGGAATGTATACACAAGTGTTTGATAGATCTCTTCTCTTTGTGAACGACTCGCTTTATTCGGTCCCGTAAATCAGATTGACGGTATGGAGTGGCACAGAGAGATAATACAGTTATACACATACACACACAGAGAGAGAGAGAGAGAATCGATTGCAAACAGGCGGACGTTTACCTACCACTGACACAGATGAATAGAGTTTTCCGTCAATGAACCATGCATACATTTCAATAGCTTTGTTGTGGTTAAATTCATTTATAAAACCCTCTGTACCACTTTTAACGAATTTAATACTCTTTAATGGTGACATAGTAAGCTATGTTATCTATTTTGCTGATTTCTGTTACAAATTCTTTAACATGTTTTGAAACTAATGCATCTTACAAGCGGATGGCGCCAAGTGTAAAATTCAGATTCGGTTCATACTGTGTGTAATAAAAGCTCATGGCCAGAGGTGTAAAGTGGCAATGCAGAAACATGCGCTTCTTCGTCGTTGTCGAGAAACTCAGCATTGAAATATTACGTTGGGTTCAGATGGTTCAAATGCTTATTACAGTGAAGAGAAACTGAAGCGCGTGGCCCAACGAGCAAGCACTCTGCATCACAAGTCCGTTGTCACAGGATCAAATCTCGCGTCTGCCAACTTTTATTTATTTATTCAAATGTGTATAAGTTTAAACGATTACACACATAATAACTTTTTTTAAATGCCTTTTCTGTGGAAAAAACAACACCTCCCAACTTCATTATATTGCTTGCAAACAAAGTTATATTTTATAGTTGTTTCATGCAAATAACGTTAGAAATAAAACACAATATCACGAATAATATTCAAGTGGATAAAATTTATTTAAAAGTTTCCTAGATACTTGCAGATAATTTACAGTTAGCTAGCTGAAGTAGCCACAGTGTCATAATAACCATAGTGATAGTTATCATAAAAGCATGGTACCCAAAAAAAATAACACGACTTCTAGCACATCTGATACACGATACTTTTTTACAAGAACAATTGTTGTTTAAAGTATCTGTTCGGAAACATAACTGAATCACATTAAAAAAAATATTCTGTTGTCCGGCAGGTGCGATAGAAACCACGGGTATCTCATAATATCGGGAAAAATCGGAAAAGACAACTGGTGGTGGACGATAGATTGGATTCTTATACAATCTTCTCTGGAACTGTAAGAACGTAGACGTTCCCAGCGTATGACTGCAATGTAGTCTTCACGGGTGTATCGCCGGATAGTGTTGTGGAAACAATATTTCGACGGCTGGCTCCACCGTCTTCTTCAGGTGTAGAGACATCTGCACTGGTCGGCTGACCCACAGATACTGGAAATGATTTCACGCTCTTGATCTATTAAATAAGCACAGTTTTAAAAGCGCTTGATCAGATTTTTTCACCAGCCAGTAATAGCACACGTCAAAAAGTTAGACGAGGGGAGTGCACTTTGGAAGAATGATCTTCATAGTGCACGTTGATAACTTTTTATCATCCTTAAACATCTAAACATAAATAAAAAAATAAAAAATTGCCACTAGTGAGATTCGTTCCGGCGACGGCGGGCTACTGAAGCAGAAACGTTGCTCAATGCACCACGCACCCCTGGACAATCTTCTAACGTAGAAAGCATTTGAACAATTTAAACGAAACGGAATATTTCAATACAGATTTTCTCGAAAACGGCGAAGAAGCGGATATTACTGCTTTGCCACATTACACTTCTGGCCATGAGCTTTTTATTACACACAGGATGAATCAAATCTGAATTTTACAGTTGGTGACCTCCCCTTTTTAGTATGTTCTGCTACTGCTAAACATTGTCTACAAGCACGTAACTAAAATTTATCAGATGTCCAGAATTTTGGAGCTTAACAGTAGCATAATTTACCAGTTCGAACTTGACGGGTGTGTTTAATTGACTGGGAGTTGAGCAAGAATCGAGAGGTGAAGCTTCAAACAATCAGTAACTCCACAAGTAATCCTGCTATATACCATTATTCTGCAATAACACATGAAGAAGATATTAAGTAAGAGAATTTTGTTACTTGGGAAGTAAAATTACAACCGATGGCCGAAGCAGGAATGATGTTAAAAGCAGAATAGCATTAGCAAAAAGAGCCTTCATGAAAAAGAGAAACCTTTTAGTGTTAAATATTGATCTATGAATTAGAAAGAACTTTTTAAAACTCTTTGTGTGGAGCACAGCACTTTATGGTAGCGAAACATGGACTTTAGGAAAACCGGAAATAAAGAAAATTGAAGCATTTGAAATGTGGTGCTACAGAAGAATGCTGAAAATTAAGTGGACAGACAAAGTAAGAAATGAACGAGTTTTGGAAATGATGGGTGAGAAAAGAAGTTTGTGGAAGAAGCTTACAGAAAGAAGAGACAGGCTGGTAGGTCATATTTTGAGACATGCAGGATTGGTTAATTTGTTAGTGGAGGGAACAGTGGAAGGTAAGAACTGTAGAGGAAGACAGAGATTAGAATATATGAAGCAGATAATTGAGGACGTGGGCTGTATGGCGTATGTAGAAATGAAGAGGTTAGCACAGGATAGGAAAGGATGGAGGATTGCATCAAACCAGTCGAAAGACTGACGACACCAAAAAAAAAAAAAAAAGATATTAATCTGGCTCAGTTATAGACCATTTCAAAGATCATTGTAATGTTTGATCATACCGACAACCGTACAATTTCAAGAACGGATAACTTCCAGTTTGTGAACATAAGTCCACAAACTTCCAGGCAAAATTAGTTAGATGTTTTAAGGACGAATTGAAATGTCCAAGACGGCCAACTTACGTGTTAGTGAGCCTATTCTTCGCTTTCCTATTGTAGATAAATTTTATTTTGTATGATTTGTACTTATTTACTGTTTGATTTAATAAAATACATATGAACAAAGCTTTCCTGGGCGTTGATATTAATATTTTCATCATTCAAAACTAACCGAGTTAAAATGTATTCCCTGTTGTAATTTTGAGGTGAAGTGCGACAGGGTGGAAAAAATGAAGTTTATAGATCTTGGCACGCCATAAACTTAAACTGTCACACTTAACACGATTTTTTTTTTTTCGGCATTCACACGAAGAAGACGACGGAGAACACACTCATCGAAATATTGTGTGTTAACAATGTTTTTACTTGGTTAGTATTCCCTGAAGCATCTACACTAATATAAATGCGAAAGTAACTCTGTATCCTCTTTGTTACATTTTTACGACTTAACTCCTAAACCTATATAGATGAAATTTGACAACCAAATACTATGTACTATTGGGGACGATATAGGATATTTTTATCGGGAAAAATAACATATTTTGTCATGAAATATTAAAATTAACGTAACGTTGACATAGATATGGTTAGCGTGTGTATGTCTCTGTAATATTGTATCGGCCACACAGGCTTCATTTCTCTCGAAGTTAGATTGTGCACAGCGTTTAAGCGTAAGTACCTTAGAGCTTGCTGTAGCCAAACCTAGCAATAAAATTCTAAGTCCACTCGTACAAAACCGCTGGTAACAGGTAACCACTAGTATATTAATAACTAAATACATAATACATCTAAAAGCAATTCCTGGAAGAAATGCAAACTTTTTTTTCTAAAACTCTTTCGTAACCCAGGAATGTAAACATAATTATTGCAGCTGAAAAAAACTGTTCTAAATATAACTATTAAGTATAGAATTGATGACGGAAGTCAGTACGAAACGTTTTAGTGGCAACTGAAACGATTACAAACGGCAGCCAATTGTAACTACGACTGTTAGGAGCAATTAACGAACTTCGCAGAGTTTATGGGGAACGTGTGCCGTAGATTGTTACGATTGTGATGTGGTGAACGGCCAAGGATGAAGTGCGTAATAGCTGCAATAAAACAATTGTCAAGGCATTAACAGGCTACACCACTTTCAGCACACCAGTAACTATCAGTTGACCAATAAGCAACACCAACCCAGAACTACTTATGTTAGTACAGAAAACATTTTGCTCTATACTCGACTGAAGGAATATTTATAGCAATTAGCTATAGTTTCGTTTTAAATAAGTTTACGCTAAGCCTTTGATTGGGTAGAATTTTTTCTTGAGTGAGTATACATCCGGGTTACAACTGGGATTGTTAGCCCTAGATGGGACCTACAGTTTAACGTGGAATCCGAATTACCGAACCATTCTGGCGTAAGCAAGCTGTGCCAGAAGTTGAAGGCTTGTTAAAATACACGACGAGATAGTATTCGAACTGGGAACGTTTCGATCTCCAGTTGACACCTTAGCCACTAAGCCATCAAACCTCTACACATGTGAAAATGTATTTTGCCATCTTTGACACAGACAAAACAAAAGCACCTTATCCAAACACGTGTTAAATTATTTCTTTAAACCGCTGGCTACTTAGAAATACTTTTACGAAAAAATACGTTTTATGGCATTTGAAGTTTTAATACCTGATGGCCTGAATGTTTTTCGTGTCAGAGGTAGATTTACATGTAAAACAAATCTTTAGGACATAGGAGATAAAAAAAAATAAGTGATCATTTAATTACCCTCTGTTACGTATTTCGTTCCAACGACAGGTATCATTTCAGCTGGAGTTAACTTTTTAAGTTGAAACGGATTTCAATTATGAAAGTAATGAAGTTGTAGTACCAAAAATGCAGCTAATGTATAGTGAAAATTAACAGAACATTTAATCATTTTTCGTTCTGATGTGTCTGATTTAGGAAATCACTGCATCGTAAAATTCTAACAAATCTGTTTACTTCATTCATATCGAGCAATTCCAACCAAAATTTGCTTATATCAAACATTTTCTATGTTTGTTTGGCTCTATATTACAGTACCGATAAAAATAATTGATTAAAGGGGAAAATTAATCTAAGCTAAGACAATTCTGCTTAATAAAGTTGGAAGGAAAAAAAAAAAATCTGGGAGTTTAAGACTGAGCAAATAAAACCAGTGTAAGCAAAAAGTTTTTCCTGGAATAACCAAACAAGAGCAGCTTGCAAAACACTTTCGCTGGAAACCGTATTACGCAACAGATTCACCTGCACGTACGAACAGGATGTCGCAAGAACAGTTCAGCACTCAATTTGCTTCCTGCATTTTTTTCCCGACAAACAGATAGTTGCCGTGGTAAAACTATTTAAGATTGCAGTGTACTCTGTATGTAAACACGGAAATTTGTTAAAAGGAAGGGAACGCAGTACGTTGTGTCTACCAGAGATATAGAGAGAATGACGAGAAACTTGCAACATGGCAGTACGGTGCTATCAGTTCCAGACCGACAAAGCTTAATGAAATCTTTAAATACTCAATAACAACCAGTCTTTTAGGAGGTTGGATACATATATTTTTTTATTTTAAGTAACTTCGATACAATTATTTCAATTATGAATACCTACCCTAATGAACCATGTCGTTGCGGCATGTTAAAGGTGTCCCGCATTTGATACGGGGTTATCTGGTTTGAGTCTCAAAGGTGGAAGTAATTTTTGTCATAGGAACCTAACCGGCAGGGTAGGAAAGGAGATGGTGCATGAATTCTAACCACCAGATTGTGTGCAGAACTTTTAGATCAAATATCAAATCTCTCCGAAGTGAGGGCATACGAAACTGTTGAATTCGTCTGTTGGGTGGAGATGTAAAGCTCAATGACCCCTAGGTCTCTTTCGGAAGAGTAGGCCTGAAACGGGTGGCATCTGTTTCATCCATTTCCATCTTCACACACAAAGAATCATCATATATATATTAATTCTATAAGACTTTTTTGTCACAAACCATTTTCTCCTCTCATACCTAACAGAAATAGATAAATGTGATATCATTTTAAAGATTAAGGTATCTTCTTTGGAAACATCATAATTTTGAAAAATTAGACCCCTAAAGGGTAAAAATGTTAATATTTCTAAAATGTGTGTTTTTTTTAAAAATTTTGGTACCACGAACCATTTATCTCCCTTCCTGCCTAACCGAAATAGATAAATGAGGTATCACTTTAAAGATTAAAGTATCCGCTTTGGTCACATCATACATTAAGAACGAAATTTTTCGAAATTTCATACTTAAAGGGCAAAATTATCAATATTTTTACAACGCATTTTTGTGTTATACGTCATTTATCTCGCTTGGTATCTAACCGACATACATAAATGAGGTATCATTTTAAAGATTAAGAACATATTTTAAGAAAAGAATTTTTCGGAATTTGACCCTTAAAGGGCTAAAGTATATTTCCATTAAGTATTTTTGTTTTGTTTTGTGTCACGAGCCATTTATCTTCCCTGATATCTAACCGAAATAGATACATGAGGTAACATTTTAAAGATTAAGTTCTCCGCTTTGGTCACATCTTATTTTAAGAAAGGAATATTTCGGAATTTGACTCTTTAAGGGAAAATGTATGATTATTTCCATAATACTTTTTTTTTCTTTTTTTTGTGTTACGAGCTATTTATCTCCCTTGATACAAAATCGAAATCGATGATTGAGGTATCATTTTACAGATTAAGGTCACCAGTTGGCCAAAATTATAAATTAAAATCGAAGTTTTACGGAATTTGACCCTTGAAGGAGAAAAGTAATAACTGTGAAGCAGTGATAGTCACGCTTTTGAGACATTTCAGATCCAAGCCGCTAGATAGCAGCAGCACATATCACAGAGATATTAATAAACTCCTTAACTGGCTTTGACTTTTGTTAAGTACCTTTTACATACCTATTACATTAAACATATATATAATTGCTATAAATGAGGTGATTCTTCGTTCATCCTATTACAAACCACCAATCCTACTATTCATCTTATTCGCGAAATATTCGCATGGGTCATCCAGTGGTCGTCCTATTTTTGTAACTAAGCCGAGTATCCATTTTTTGTTTTGTTTCTTGAACGGTACAACAAATCGTAAGGTTGGAGTCCTCACATGACAGGGCATATTCTGAATATTTTTGAGGTAACGTGTGATAGTATTGCCATATTTCTATCTCACACTGTTTAGGATTGTCATTTGCCCAAGTTCTACATAATTCTGATTTGGTAAAGCAGAAAAACAGTGTTTGAAAATAAAGTATAAAATTTGGTGGCCAAGACTGGAAAAAGTCCGAGACCTTCACGTCATTTTATTTAAGATTAACACTTAAATAAACTCTCGTGGTCATGCGACATGGTTTAGATTTGTGCGCATTTCACCTCTGTCGTAGCTGGGCCTACAAACGTGGAATCCGAAATACGGAAAGTACTGGCGTAACTCATATGATAAAACGCAGCACTTAAAAATTTCTACCATAACTGGGATTCGAACCCAGGATTGGACCATGAACTTTTGAATCTAAGCGCCTTAACCGCTGAGCCATAAGACCATTCAGATTTAAATTTAGAGTTAGAATGCTGTAACTACTGATCCATGGTTTTGGAATACCAAGCACGTTAATGTTGCGTTTTGAATATGAATAGAATCGAACTGCGAATGAATACTATGATGCCGCTTGCTTTTTCTGATGGGATTATCTGTATAATGTAGGTGATCTCTCACATCAGTACTAAGTGAAGATTGACCCATACTTGCGAGTCCTTCTAATCTGTAATAGATGAAAACATGTTGTGCGGTGTTTGACGCTAAGACAGGTCAGAGATTAATAATACGAGGAGATATAGTTGTCGGGTAGCCCTTATGTCTAAGTGTTATTGCGCGGTTTTTGTGAATATCAATGGTATGTTTTAAGTGCAGTGCATTATAAATGAGTATAGCCAACGTGAGAGTGAAACCATATCTCAACCAATTCAGGCCTACTCTTCCGAAGGATTATCAATCATCAACTGCGTCGTATGCCCCAACTCCATAAGCACTGTGGAGAGGTTTATTCCTGATAATGCTGACGAAATAATGTCTGACGAAAACTTATTCAATTCTGGGGCTCGAACCTGCAAACTGCTAGTCGAACCCCAGGCACTGTTGTGTTGGCTTAATTTGTTGAGATATTAAGCTCCGAAATAATGCAACAGGGTAAGCCGAAAGGAATATGTATTTGATATGTAGATTACACTGTAATCGATGCAAATTTCTACATGTATTTAAAATAATCTCAGAAAATAAAAACTATAATTTAAAGATGCTGGATCGAAATATACTTCCCCATCCTCTGATCTATAAAAGTAAAGTTTCTAAATTTTAAAAGAAGGAAGGCTTCGAAATATAACACCAATAATGAGGACAGGGCTAGTTGCTTTAACACGGGACATTACAGTAAAAATAACTCTGCAATCAAGCGTTCATTTCAGAGCTACAAATATAGTTACATGTTATGTAATCGCGTCTGCTCCCATCTGAATCGCAAATAAAGTCGAATCAGAATTGTAAATAGCCATCTGACTCTGATTTTCTACTGCCAGCACAATGAACAAACAGCTAGGAGCTGAAAGCGAATGAGATTACACAGCAAGCGTTGTTTTTTGTAACGGGAGCTGATGAAGGGAATCATAAAAATCGCTGCTTGACTGGAATGTAAACGAGTTGCCGGGATACTGGGCAACGTTTCTCTTATTTACGTGAAGCACAATCATATCAAGGGTAAAGTTTATTTTCATTATAAATTTGGCTTACTTTAGTCCGATTACACTGGTCTACAAAAAAGAACTTTTTTCTTTCACGAGAACAAAAGCATGAGATTCTAGAAGTAATTTTCATGCTGAATTCCAATATCATTTTAATTTTTCCCCAACAGACAGGTATTTTTTGTAATATTTACTTGATTTTTTTTATAATTTGTAATAAAATCAGTAACTATCAAACTCTAAATGATAAATTACTCATTTTGACTTGCGTAGAAACTGGTAGATGTGATTTTCTGGCATATTTTGCATCTGGAACATCTCTTTTCTTGGTCCAACAGAAGTCAACCAGCATATTAGAACTCCACTTGCCTTGGTACCTCTTTTCCATTGTAGAAATTTGTTGATGAAAACGTTCCCCGTGCTCATCACTGACAGTGAGATTCCAAGGAGTCATTTTTTAAGGACATGTTGCATCCCATAGCCTCATAAGAATGCAGGAGATCAGCCACTATGTCACGATAGCGTTTGGTTTTATGGTTTCCAAGAAAATCGCAACATACCTTTTTGAAAGACTACCTGGCTGCCTTTTTTAGTGCATTTAACAGTCCTTCAAAATGTTCATCAGCCAATAATGACCGTATTTGTGGTCCTATAAGAATTCCTTCCTTCAGTTTAGCATCAATGACTTTGGGAAATTTCGATTTCAACTACAAGAGTCCATCAGAAAGTTTATCCGTAGACATTACGATATTTTCATTAGTCCTAATTTAATATGCAATAGAGGTAAATATATTTTTTAAGGATTGACCAAAGGAACATACGACTCATTTCTTATAGTGAGATTTGCTATATGTGCTGTCCCATTCGCAAAAAAAACCAGCAAAATTTAGCGAACCCAAGTTGCAAACAAAACAATAAAGCGATGACCTTTAAGTCGCCATAGATATATCATTTATATTTTTAATATTGGATTTTTTTCTAAAGCTAGTTTCATAATTTCATATGTCTCTTTCATATCAGCGGCATGCGCTGCAGGTATTGATGCAAGTTCATTGCAAATATGTAACTTTAGATGAGTCTATGAACAATAGCCACTCATCTGGCCAGTGTTGATGCCCAACAGTTTCCGTAACAGAGAAAATATCATTGAAAAACTCTAAATCATTTTCTTCAGAAAATTAGTCTTTGAAATCACTATGGTGGCTACGATAACTATATATTCTTACATCTTTTTGGAGTAGATTCCAGCCTTTGAGTCTGGATATTAAAACATCAATTTGCTGTTCAAACAGTTATAAATCCCGAATCAGGTCATTGATTGGGAAAGTATGGTTCTGATGAACAGCCTTTGCCTTCATATGTAGGATCTTTTTTATAATCATGATCATCTGAGTCATTTTCAGTTTGAGCTAGGTCAGAATCAGAGTGACTAGTCACAATGACAGATGAACAGGTCTGCGCATGTAAAAACATTAATAAACCTACACAATCATGTCTTTTGGTGCTTTAGCATGATATTACATATGATTTCCTTAAATACAGGTTGAATAAAATCGCTACATGTAAGGTAAGGTTTCCTGTAACAGGTCAAATCAAATTTTTTAAAAAACTGTGCCTGATGGGTAAATTCTAACTACATATCTGAATTTACAAGTAGTATGAAAAAATACACTAGATTCACTAATCAGATTTCTTGTGAAGAAAATCCTAGCCGACCAATGGTATTTAAAAGTTCCAAAAAAGAATTAGTTTCAGTTTTTTAAAAATTCATTTATAAGTTAAGACATTGAATGAAAGTTTAATTGTGACTGTGAATATGCCTTGGTGGAAATTTTTCTACCCACTTACTTTCTCATTTCATTTCATTTTTTTTATTTTTTTTTATTTCTTTCGGTGAAATTTCACCAACCAAATACTTTTCCCCCTTACGAATCTACATTTTACATGCTTTCAGTGTTTTTAATAAATTGTTCACCATTTCCATCCTGACTCCATTACCTACAAAACAAAATTTACCCACTGCCTGAAATCAAATGCAATCTTGTGGTCATGATAATTTCTTCCCTACCTTATACTAATCCTAACTCTTCTAGCAATATCCATCCAAACACATACGCCTTGTATCTCCAATCCATCTCTTCTCCAACTTCCTATTTTCTAGCGACTACCTATCCAGTTCATATCAGTTAATGATTGTTTTTTGTGGTAACAATCAAATCTAGCTGACTTTCCATCCAATAATAAAATGTGAGCCCCATACATCAACACCATATACAAGCAAAGATTTGTAATACAGTTTCTTCACTTCCTGGTACATCCCATTATCACCCTCTCCTCCGTGGTTCTGATTCCACTTTAAACTATAGGTCGTTTGTATCCGGTAGGACAACCTGGTTGGGTTAAGGCAGCTACGTCAAGGGCAGAATGCACAGCCAATAGAAACCATAAATGAATGTAATCTTTCTCGGCGTTGTTTATCTATAAACGTTTCTCGGGAAACAAACCGAGTGATGTTGTTATTAATGCACAATATTTCGGCGACTTTAATCTCCGTCGCCATCTTCAGGTGCAGTTGCAAGTCTTGAAGTCTGCCTTGAAGTCAGCCATGAGCCCAGTGCCTTCTTTCGGTATGTAGATGACACATTTGTTGTTTGGCCTCATGGCAGAGACAATCTAGATAAGTTTCTCCTTCACTTGAACAGTGTCAACAAAAACATCCAATTCACGATGGAGGTTGAAAAGGAAGGCCGCTTGCCCTGAATCTGATGGAACTTTGGGACACACGGTGTATAGGAAGCCAACGCATACAGACCTTTACCTAAACGCGCACAGTTATCATCACCCTGCACAGCGCAATACAGTACTAACTACTCTTGTCCACAGAGCGCGGGCAATATGTGATAAAGACAGCCTTCCTAGTGAGTTAAAACATCTCCGTGATACCTTCTGAAAGAATGGATACAACGAACATCAGATACAGTTGGCATTCCGGGAAATGAATCGTAGGCCTAATAAACACGATAATGGTCCACACGATAAATTAGCCTTCTTGCCGTACTCTGGCGCCACAACATCTAGGGTCAGAAGAGTCCTGGCAAGAAATGGCATTAAGACCATTTTTCTACCACCACCAAAATTGAGAAACATTGCGCTCTCCAAAAGATGACCTTGCCCTGCGTACACCCGGAGTTTACTGCATCCCGTGTGAATGTGGAAAGAAATACATCGGTCAGACCATACGGTGCGTGCAACAACGTTGTTTGGAACACGCCCGACATGTTTGCCTGGGGCAAAAAGATAAATCAGCAGTGGCGGAACATAGTTTGACAGAAGGACATGGTTTCGATTTCGAAGCGACTAAGGTGTTGACACATGCGAGAGGCTTCTGGGACAGCGTCATTAAAGAAGCATTTGAAATTCGCCTCGCGTCTGATTTGGTAAACAGGGAGTGTGGATTCCAGATAAGTGATGCATGGATTCCTGTAATTGAGGCTGCTCATCACCAACGCTCTGCTTTTTGTGTTCCGCGGGCGTCTAATGACATCTGAGATGCTGCTAGGCAACATAACAACATCTGTCGTTGCCATGCCAGTTTACAAACAACACGCTCATGGCTGACTTCAAGGCAGACTTCAAGACTTGCAACTGCACCTGAAGATGGCGACGGAGATTAAAGTCGCCGAAATATTGTGCATTAATAACAACATCACTCGGTTTGTTTCCCGAGAAACGTTTATAAATAGAAACCATGTCACCAGGTCATTACGCCAATACGGAATTATTATTATTATCACCCTTTCCAATAAATATTGGACAATTCCCATATTTTAACTATGCTACATTAATAGATAAAAATAAAACCAATTGCGGTTAGGAATGATTGTTGGAATTCTGTTTGTAATTTAAGGGATTTTGTTTCTTTTTTCTTTTTTTTTAGTGACAGAACAATATAGGATCGATTCTTTTCGCAAAACTAAGTCAGTGTGTTTTAAAAGAATTCCATCTGTTTGTGAATAACTTTTAGGAATTATATTGGTAGCAACGGTACTGAGGATGACGACTGAGCAGATGATATTATATTCACGGGTTTAAGTTCCCGGAAAGAAATTAAAAGTTTGTTTTCTTCCCCAGCAACTAGTTAACAGAATTCGTTAGTACGTGGCGTGACCAATATAACTCTCATTTTAATGACGCTGGCTCGAAGTTGGGACTACCCCGGGTCTAGTTAGAGACTCGCACCTCGTTATCTGAACGCTGATGGACGGTGGAGCTACTAGTCCCAGAAGGACACTCAACCTAGTTTACTGCAGTCGTGGTTCACTTCTGGAAAGGGACGACAGAACCAGCAATAGAACAAGGGCTCTACGACACCTGCTTCCGTCGGTTGGGTCAGGCAGTCACACAGCAAAGTTTTTGTTGTTGTTGCAGTGTTATAATCATTCGCTGTGGCTCAGTATGTGGAGACGGTTAATAGTGCAAACAGTTCTTACGACATTAACAACCGAGCAGTTAGTGTCACTTATAATGAGGAAGTATAGGAAAGTTAAGCCCACCACTCACCAGAAATAAAAGAGAGTGTTAGCTCCACGTGCCGAAGGTCGCCGGTTCGAATCCGGCCGCGGGCATGGATGTTAAGTGTTGTGTGTCTGTGTGTGTGTCCTGTCCGTCCTGTGGCGTTCGCACTTTGAAGACTATATAAACACTGGATTTAACTGATTCACTGGAAGCTTTAATATAACACATTGAGCTGGCTGTATGGCCTCAGCTGCCAAAAGCCATTTGGAAAAAAAAAAAAAATAAAAAATAAATAAATAAAAGAGCGATCTGGTGGCTCAGTGGTTAAGGCGTCTGACTGGAGATCGAAAGGTCCCCGGTTAGAATCCCTGTCTCGGCGGGGATTTTCATTGGCCCTTAACCCGATTTTCACCTCTGGCACAGTTAGCTACGTAATATGGAGTACGTGAAAAACGCTTCTGTGGTTCGGATTCCACGTTAAACTGTAGGTCCCCTGTACGTGGTAGGATTGCCGGGTTAGGTTAAGATGGTTACGACAGGGGCGGAATGAGCAGCCCATAGAAAGTTTTGTCACTAGGTCATTACGACCACACGGAATTATTATTATTATTATCACCACAAACAAAGGCATGATAGCCAGATGAACACAAAAATACGAAGTTACTCTATAATATTTCGGTAAAAATCTTAATGTTATATGTGAGTCATAATACAAGGAATCATATGTGTACACTTCGTGACCTACCACATGGCTGAAGCCCGAGATGAACAAGGTGATAAGGTTGGCGATGATGAGGGAAGGATGTTCAACAACGAAAATTGTGTGAAAATAAAATAAGGTAAGGTAAAGGCAGTGGTTTTTCACAGCTTTGAAGCCGTATTCCCGTAGGATTAGCGGAGGTAGAGCTCCGCATTCCTATTTCCTGACCGTAGGCACTAGAGTGGACGTGCCGTGGTCAGGGAAACTGTCCGGCCCTATTTCTTTACCTTCCCGCGGAGTTTCCCCCACGGTACTCATTTGGTAGCAGATTGATTGGGCCTGGGGGGCCGTCCGGACGTTCAACTTCTAGAAAAAATCCTCGGCTTCGTCGGGGATCGAATCCCGGTCGTCGGGGCCGCGTGAGCTACGCGGCCGCGTGAGCTACGCGGCCGCCTGAACTACGCGGCCGCCTAAACTACGCAGCCACCAAAATAAAATAAAGACTTAAAATATTTTGAATTTGCTAAAATATAAATAAGAAAATACATTAAAAATTAATTGTATATCTATATTTACATAAGTGATGGGTACACTGGTGAGATTTCCTGGTGTCAAGGATGTGTTGATAGGCTAGTTCTAGAAATTCTGAAAGGGTAGTAGTATCAGGAAAAACTCCGACAACTCTCACTGTAAAAAGTGTTAACATTGTTCGTGTTGGGTGAACTGACATGGGTTGATACTATATGAGTATAAACTGTTTGCCTGTGGCTGTTCAACCCAACGGACAGATGGTTAGTGGTGAGACATTTGTATTAAGCAGTCGTGCAATGGAACCTGATAAGTTGGTAGGTGTTGATGAGGTGTGTAGTTGTGTAAATTACATGTCCAATAGTAGGAGAAGATTCACTTGTGGTAGTATTGGAATAGGCACACAAGGGAACAGATTGGGCATTTCTTCATGAATTGTTCCTCCTCAAGAGTCCCAAGAAGAGGTTAGCATAAGATAGGCTCACGTTTCTGGTGATTAAATTGGGAATTGAAGGAGAAGTAATTTTTAGAGAGGGTGTTACTACATTTTGAGAAAAATGTATTAATTGCGTTATAGAAATACGTTTCTTGGCTCAAATAAGAAAATGGTAGGTAATTATTTTTTTATGGTCTGTCCATACGTCGTACGACTCAGCAATAAGGCATTCTTAAGGATTCTTTCGTTTTTGCAATGGATATGTTCTTACTCAATATAACAGCTGTATGTTGAGCGAAAATATTAGATAGGAGAGGGAGATCAGAGAGTGAGGCAAACACAGATTTTCTCATATTTCAATCATATTTATATTTTAAAAAAGTCACCAAACAAGTTTTAGGAGCAATTTTATAAAGTTAGGGTTTTAGTAAACTTTTTTGATTCAGTCCGTACTTACAGAGGTATTAGTGATATTCTTGAAAGAAGGGTGACAGTGTTAGGTGAGAACTCAAGGTCACAGCCGAATATGGGAGTGATGGGTGTACTGCTCACCACTTTCTTTCAGCTCTCAGCCAGTTTATTATGTTCAGAATACACCATCACCTGGTTCGCTGTAAATATAAATTCATCAGTTGTTTTACAAAATGATTATAGCTTTAACGCATCCATCATAACGAACCTAGTAGGCTTATACATGTCGTTACATAGTTCAAATCATTTGATGGAAAAACTGTTGCTATCCAAGAAAACCAAAAGAAACAGTTTCCGCAAAACTTTCTACTGCAAAATCGATATAACTTTGGAGATATGCGATTGATATTATCTATGCCGTTTAAAAGAACCACTGTTTTATAATTTGTCACAAACGCAGATTTTCTAAATATACCAATAAAGAACAGGCCGTAGCTTACAGCAGCCCGTTTGAGTGTGCAGAGTTACTCATTTCTTAAGCGTAGAGACACGTTTGTACTAATTTCAATACCCGACAAGTTAAAAGTGATTTAACCCATTAAATAACGCACTAAAACACATTTTTGATCTTTATTAAATACGATTTCCCCTGACCCACGCTAGCGTTCCTGCACATTTTTAACTGATGACGTCAGTAATGAATAATTGTGTTGATTGTTTACTATCTGAAATTAGATTGTTTGCAGATGACATAATGATGTATAAAATAATCAAAACGATAGAGGATTGTAAACAGTTGCAGGGTGATCTGGACAGGATATCTAATTGGGTTGGTAAACATGGAATGAAGATAAATGCAAAGAAGAGTCAGCTTATTAGATACACAAATAAAAAACAAAAGGTTAATTATGAATATAAGGTGGGGAAAGAATTGCTTGCTGAAGACTTGAAATTTAAATATCTTGGAATTACTTTTGATAACAAACTTAACTGGGCAGGACACATAGGACAGGTGGTAGGAAAAGGTTTCAAAGTTCTGCACTTGTTGGAGAGAGTGATGAGGGGATGTACGAGAGAAGTCAAGGAATTGGGTTACAAAACTTTGGTCAGACCATTGCTCGAATATGGTAGTGTAGTATGGGACCCTCATTTTACGTAACAAATACAGGAGTTGGAGAGGGTGCAAAGAAGGTCTGCTAGATTTGTTTCTGGAAATTATCGCAAAATGCAATCAGTGACGGATATGATAATGGAGCTGGAATGGGATTCATTGCAAGACAGGAGGAGGATGAGGAGGGTCATGGGAGTGTACAGGGCATATACTGGTGATGAGGCATGGAAAGATATTGCAATAGGTATGAAAAGTAGTGCATGGAAGGGAAAAGATGACCATGACCACAAGCTGGCACTCGATTTCAGGCACAAGGGTGTGGGAAGTTTCTCTTTTTTAGCTAAGGGTGTCAGGGATTGGAATGAGTTACCAAGAGAAATGATGAATAATTTACCGAAAACTTTGAAGGAATTTAAAGATAAAATTTGTATAGGGCAAATGTAGGTAGGTGCAGGATAGGGGGAAGATGGGTGTGTAGGGAAATTGCCACCGGAGCCTGTGCTCCATTGCAATTAAATTAAATTAAATTAAAATTCCCTGACTATGCTGTAGATGGGTAGTTCCTGCACCTGTGTTTAGGTAACCCGGTCATCATTCAATTTTATAAGTTATTATTATGCCTAGAAATATAATATAGGAAGAGATAAATATTAGCAAATCAGACGAACCGAAAAAATCAAGCATGATATGTGCAGTTTATAACAACTCATGCGAAAGGACTCATTTTAGAATCAACTCTCCAGGTTTCTTTAGAGGGAAGTTCTTTGGGCTGGCATGTTTGATATCTATGCCTATATCACATCTGTGAGCTCAGCTCGTAGAATTACAACAGATACAACACCACTGTCAGGTACGTCCGTCTGTATGGCCGCATTGAAACGTGAGAGAATGTGGGCCATCCGTTATTCCAGAAGGAAAGAGCACGTGCTCTCACTCCCCCAGTGTTACCCACGATGTAGTTTAATTGGTCGGTGATAATATAAAAGTAATTTGATTACAATTTCAGATTAATTAAATCAGTTAAATTAATAACCGCTTTAAATTAAATGCCAGCAGGGTTTAATCAGTCAATTTTCTTGTTCGTAACTATAAATAACGGAGATCATGGTAATTAAATAAAACTGCATTTAATTACGATATAAATTTTCTAATAACTGCTGGTGAATATAGATTTATGTTCCTGTAAGTGAGGTTACAGTTCCCAGACGGGGGTAATAATTCCGAAAGTTACCTAGTAGAGCTGCAATAGAGGTTAGTGACCCATCAACCTGTCGACCCCAGTAGCAGTTGGCAAGTCGTGGTTGGGAAAGTGGTAGGGGTAGGAGGCTAGAAAAGGAAGGAAAACGTTGGCACGAGCCACGACATGGGTAGTGATGTTCCGATACCATCAAAGTATCGATATCTACTTAAATGAGTAGTACTCAAATTGACTTACAATACTTACTCATATGAGTACTACAAAAGTATCGATACTTACTCATATAGATACTTTTTTAATTAATGTCGAATAAAAATATAAGTGACATGTTGCTAAATTATTTATTTTAATTGCCTACTGTAATAAAATTAAATAACACTCAATAAACATTTTTATTTATTTATTAAAATTATAATAAAGCTCACATTATAAGCAAACATTGAAGGTTTTTGTCTTATCTTTAAATATTTATTTATTATAGTTTTAATACTTTTAAAAAGTCCGCTTTTGGAAGGTTTCCCAAAAAAGCAATTGTTACAAATATTTTTGGGACAGCTTGTTTCTTTTGTTTGTCATTGTTTCACCCGCATTAGAAAACAAACATTCACTCAATACTGACGTTGCTACAACAATAAGATACTGTTGTGCATATTTATACAGACAAGGAAATATAAGTTTCATTTCTACTAATTTGTAAATGGATTGCTTTTTAGACACATTACAGTGTTTGACAAGTAGAGAGAGACTTTGTCACTACCGTGCGTTTTCTTTTTCTTTGTGATGTTTCCAAAAGTGATGTTCCTGTGAAAAGCTAGCTGAATTAGCTTCTTCTTCAGATTCACATGGGCTACTTAGTTGCTTATGAACCAAATCTTTTAGTTTTTGTGTGGGACTGCGCGGGAGCGACCATTGGCCAGGTATAGCGCAATGCGCGCCAATTACGACCTTACAATGAAATAGGGACCTAAAACAAACTTTTTGAGATTAGATTGCCTATTCGAAGACTGATTTTGTTTGATTTCCAATGCTACCAACTTGACGTCAGTGGGAAATTAATTTCGCAGACGCGACTGAGTGGCGCAGCAGGGATGATGCATTTAGAATTTAACACCAGGTGCGTTTCGATACTTTCGATTCGAAACAAGTACTTTTCTTCCGATATCTAGTTAATGTCGAATGAATTAATTCGAATACAAAAATTACTCGGTATCGAAACAAAGTATCGAGTACTTACTCGTATTTACTTGTATCGGACCATCACTAGACGTGGGTGGTCAGTGCACGGAGGGTCGAAATGTTTGACACATTTTCTCGCGGCTATCTGTCTGTAGCAGTCTACAGCACTATCTCCCTCCCAAAGTGTCACCCACGGTGCGTTATCAACGAAATTCCTGCCGCGCTCAACCTGCTCAATCGTCTCTTTGGCGGCTTCTATTCGAAGTCACCTCCCACCACCAGGATTAGAGTATAACTCTACCACATAATCCTGCCATGTTATCACGCCAATCTACAACGTTCTACCTCAAAACCGAAATTTCATTGATGCACGTGACTTAATGGTTCACTTATACTTAATTCGTTAGTAGGTAGAGCAAATTCTAGGCTGCGATTCATAGGTAGTATCTTGAAAAATTGTAATGAACAAACAAAGGAGATAGCGTACAAATCTCTTGTGCGTCCACATTTGGATTATTGTTGTGCCATTTGTGACCCGTTTCGTAAGGGATTGATCGAAAGTATAGAGAAAGTACAGAGAAGAGCCGCTCGATTCGTGACCGCTTGCTACAGTCCTTATGAAAGCGTCACAGAACTGATTAGTAGATTAGGTTGGGAGTCTCTGGTAGATAGACGACACCTGTTTCGTTTAAACTTATTGGAAAACATGCGTACTCCCACTTTCACTTTTGAGTGTAGTGAAATACTTCTTCCACCAACCTATTTGAGTCGGAAGGACAGGAAAGATAAAATTACGTAGAGAAATAAGGTGCCGGACTGATTCTTATATGAATTCTATGTTCCCTCGTACCATTAGGGATTGGAATGCACAGCAAAAAGATTAACTTTGGTGCTGAGCACCCTCTGCCATCCACAATTTTGTGAATTGCAGAGTATATATGTAGATGTAGATGTAGATGAAACGGAAACCCTTTTAACAATGTGTTCGTCCCCGTAGCGATTGTCGATAGTATTACTCACCTGTCAGATATTTAATTCCTTGATTTCAGAATTGCGGATACTTTGGCACACACTCTAATCTCACACTGCAGCACGTGCAATTAGTTGAAAAAATAATAAAAATATAATCTTGACTTCCAACGTGTCGGACGTACCAAAATATTTACTGTTTCACATTACAACACGGTTCGAATCCCCGTCCGGGCATCCAGATTTGGGTTTTCCATGGTTTCCCAACACTCCAGGCAAATGCAGGGATGCTTCCTTCTAAAGGCCATGGCCGAATTCCTTCCCATTCCATGCTCCCATCCTTTCCCGTCTCTAAAGAACTCGCTGTTAGAGAGACGTTAAGCAGATTAAAAAAAAAAAAAAGGCTCATTCGTAGATACCGAGAAATTTTCGGAGGAGCCACGTAGGAAAGGAGATTACCTGCTTCAAAGAAGCAGGACGGAATAGTCGTATTTTGGGAGTATTCTATCAGGCTTTAAATATGACAAGAAAAGTTGCTGTCATCAGGAACTTCGTAAAACTGGCATAGAAGTGACTGTCGCATTTGTCTCAGGTACGAGATAAATTTGTCCTCATTACTCCGCGGAGTGTGGACGATGGAAATTAGAGCGATGAAAACTGAGCCGTCGGCAGGAGAGGAGCCCCTCATCGGTCGCAGGCCTTTGATCTGTGTTTGGCCGGGGCGGAGTGTGAACTAACCGCGGCCGGGCCTGCAAGCCAACAAGAAGCCGAGCGAACGCAAATAGCGGAGAGGAACGGCGCAGAGCCGCCGTAAAAAAATATCACCCATGAGCTGCAGCAAGAACGATCGCGAAATTCATAACTTGTTGTTACTTGCGACTTCGTACGAGTGAGCATAGAATTTTATCGCTAGAATTCGATCTAGAAAGCTGTAAGTAACGTAAAAGATGTATCAAAAAGCACGGAAGAAGGGGAAGAAGTCATCACCATACCATCCTACCAATGAACCTGACTCATGAAGAGAATTAATTTGCAACATGTTCAAAATTAGCAACAATCTAAAAAAAAGGGGGGGAGGGCACTGTGGAAGACTACCTACCACGGTTCCTAGGGGAAATTTTTGTTTGTGGTTTAAAATTATGACTTACTGAGGACATGTCAATACAGTTTTGAATACAATGTTTTTGTTTCTGTTATCCTTTGTTAAGATATATAGCCTTTGGGGGCTGGAAACCCGTAGGCTAGTTACATACTGTAACATGACGCGCTGTCGCCACGTTACAAGGTGCATTTTTATTATATATGTCATAATGTTAGAGTAATTTACATAAATCTTGGGCGACCACCTAAATAAATTTTTGTTGTAATTTTATAAAGTACGCAAGATTCCAAGTGAGGACTGTAATGAAATGGTGAACATACAGTGTATCTTGGTAAAGCGAATATTAAAGAGTTATTGAGCTGCGTAGGTTTGAAGCTAATCGTGGTCTTCCCGAACCATGGCGACAGGACGTCGCGGATCTTGGGTTTTGCCGGCGCACACATTCTGCTCCCTGGGTATGGGTGGTCAACAAGGTCACTCACCTGGCGGGAAATGCCTACCGCCCGACACCCGAATGTGCTCTCACCCCAGCGAAATTAGCAGAATATGTCCGACCTCTGTGATATGAGCTGGGCGAATCAGATATCGGGGATATCACGTGACAATAGGTGCCGACCTGAAGATCCAATCCAAATGAGCGTATAACTTAAAATCCTGGGAATTTCTGTTATATGTGAGCTTCGAGACTACAAGGGGCGGAACGAGAAGTTTCCTCGCGAGAGAGAAGAGCGACGAGCTTCAATTCGATCTTCGAGTCCATGCTATGCGAGTCTAGTCTGAGGTTGACTTGGAAAGTTGACTTCTTTCGCCAACTGCTGCTATACGACTTCTGGCTGCCGGCTTGATGGAGCAAGCTTATCACAGCAACACAGCCGGTAATGCGATGACGCTCATTGTCAGACCAGAGATGCCTGTAGCCGACTTGTGAGTTAGTCTCACATACCGTGGGTCCGCTCCAATCACCGCAGACATCAGACGCAGAACTACAATGGTAACTTATTACGACCAAGCCATCTGATTGTGCATTCCGTGAAACAGAACCCTTAAACGACTTTGAGAGGATGGATTCATGTTCTAACTTTGTAATTGAAAAAACCCTGAGCTAGTGGCATAATTTGCCAGAACTAGTTATTTTCGAATGATATATTGTTCATTCGTGGCGCCCATGATTTTCTTTTTAACTGTAAAGTCACAGTATTATGATACCTTTGTCTGAGGTCGTCATAACTTGTATTTTTCATTGTTTCCAATTGTCATTATTTCTTGCATTTTGATTCTGAGATATATTTAAAAGTAAAGATACAATTGTTTGCTTGCTATGACGGCTAATTGTACCTCTGAGCGTTGCTTTTATGATTTTGCCAATTTGTGTTAATATTAACGGTAAATTCGCTCAGACTTGTAATCGCCAATGATAAGAAAATAAATGTCATATTGTGACAATTTTCCTAAATTCCAACTAACATCGAGATTCTTGCAAAATTAAATAATTTTCACTCCTTCATAAAAATTAAAATTAAAACTCCCCTTTTATTAATCATAAAGGAATGAAAGATAATTGTAACGTAGTTTGCCCACTAAGGCTCCCACTACAATACAACTGGTCATGGGAAAATATTTCACGCAGTTTACGAAGTCAATTAATTACTTTTTTTTGCTGTCATCAGTCCCTCGAATGGTTTGAGGCAATCCTTTCTATCTTGCGCTAATTTCTTCATCTCAACATAATCCTTACAACATACATCTCCAATTATCTGTACTAATATTGTAAATGCGAAAATAAGTCTGTCTGTTTGTTACGTTTCTTGGACAAAACGGCTAATCCGATCGTGATGAAATTTGACAAGGAGATTCTATTTGACAGTAGGATTGACTTAGGATACTATTTTCTGTACAGATAATACATATTGTCATCGAATTATGAAAAATATCTGAACTATGACAGAGACGCATAATATCTATACGTCTATTTTTTTTTTTTTACAGTCAAATCTTTATTTTCACTATTTTACAAGTACACAAATGTCAAATTCATCTCTACAGATCCTTTCTTACTGCCAAAGAGTCTCTTTTTTTATCCGCTTAACGTCTCTCTAACAGCGAGGTCTTTAGAGACGGGAAAGGATGGGGGCAAGGAATGGGAAGGAATTCGGCCATGGCCTTTTAAGAAAGCATCCCGGCATTTGCCTGGAGTGATTTGGGAAACCATGGAAAACCTAAATCTGGATGCGCGGACGGGGATTTGAACCGCCTTCCTCCCGAATGCGAGGCCAGAACGCTAGCCGTTACACCACCACGCTGGGGTCAAAGAATCTCTATTAAATTCTAAATCAGAGATCTCCACTAAGCTTACATACAATATAACAGCAACAAAATTTAACAAAGGAACTTCAATGAGGTCTGGTAACTTAGTGGATACGTTGCTTGCTTTTTAAGAAAATTCTCGTGAGGCTTCGGATTCAAACCCCGTTGGGAGCAAAAATTGTTAAGAATTATTTTTCATAGTTTGAGCGAAGCCTAGGATTTTGTAGTAAGGATACCATGTTGAAATGTAGGTCCCATAAATTCAGGGCTGGAATGCGTGGCAAATCGTAGGCGGTAGAAGAGTACCTTAAGCGTTTACTTTATTCACGGTATACTGGCTCCACAGGCAGTTTGTGTGTGATCTAAACTAATAATGTTAAATATGCGAAAGCAAGTTTCCGTCTTTTTGTTACATTTTGACGACTATATGTGTACACCGATGACAAGGAATTCGAAGAGAATCTGGTAATAAAAGACTATTCAAAAAGAGTGGCAACACACTAAAAAATATATGAAACACTTATTAAAATTAGAACAGTAAAACCTGTAGATAAGGATTACATTTTTTTTATAGATAAACGGACCATTCAGTTATTGATAGCATGTTTCATATCTGATCAGGTAAAGACTGGTCATATTGATAACTCAGATTTGTTTAACTTGTCCTGGTGACACAGAGTAAGTTTGATACAATGGAACGCGCAGTTTAAATGCCTGTGCATAAAGCCAGCGATAAACTCAGTTGCTCTGTGACATTTACATAACTCGGTGGAAGTCATGGCCATTCAAGAAACTGCGGCGGAGAATAAAACAAAATTATGGCTGCAGAAACGACTGGCTGAAAACAGACCGACAAACTCCTGTTTGAAATCAGTAAAACACTTTTTTTAACTGCTTAACGTCTCTTAACAGCGAGGTCTTTAGAGACGGGAAAGAATGGGGAGCAAGGAATGGGAAGGAATTCGGACATGGCCTTTTTTAAGGAAGCATCCCGGCATTTGCCTGGCGAGATTTTGGAAAACATGAAAAAAATCCGAAAGCCCGGACGGTGATTCGAACCGCCACTCTCCCAAATGCGAGTCTAGAACGCTAATCGTTACACCACCACGCTCGGTAGGTAAGACACACAAATTTTTCATGGCTTCAGCACATATTTCCGTGTTCATCAGCGGAGACAACAATCTTAATCACTTAATATGATTCCACCGTTTTACACATACTCCGATTATGAAGTGACAGACCATTCCATTTGTTGTAATATCTACAAACAATAGTGTGCCTAACGTACGGTGTGGCTCGGGCTGTTTCAAGTCAAAGTGATAAAACTGTGCCGTGAGTGTGACAGAATTCAGCTACGGAGAGAAACCAGGAGACGTATTAATGTGGCAAGACGGCTGGGGGGAGGCTTGTAGCCAGGTAATTGGCCGAGACGCCCTGAGCTAGCAGCTTGTTACTGGGCACGAGATATGACCCGGTAACAGGCCTGCGACTTGATTATGTACAGCCATTACGGACCATCAACAGGACGGTTATATTTCTTGTTGGAACACATCGACTTCGAAATGCAACGTCACAAAATTCTGACCATAGACGGTAAAATGAACTTCATTTTAACAGACACCATCACTTAATACTTGCGTTGAGAATTTGATGACTGTTCCATATGCTTGCCTGCCACTGTTCTACCATCGACTTTAGAATTCTGTGCGATATTTAAAGCTATAGTAGCCATGAAACGATACTTAAAAGACTCTATGACCACTCTTGAAAATATCCTAGATTTTCATGACATCTGATCCGCTAATAACAATGCCATCAATGATAACGCTATGAAGTTTTCCCAGCACCGTCCCACACTAAAGCCTGCCCCTCGATGTACCGCTTTCTTAAACTCTATGATAGCAGGTTTTACTATCCCATATCTGTGAATACACTAAGTTAGTATTAAAACTTTTTGTAAGATCATGTTATCAACAAGCAGAAAATCTATTTATCATCAAATTTTCGTGTGAAATCAGTCCGATCTGATCTCTGATCTCTGCATTTATAAGTGTGTAGCGGGGAGTATCTGTGGATTTATTTGTTATGGTATCACGGTAAAACCACTTACCACATCTTGATGGAATTTTTACCGTTTGAAAATTTAGGATGTAGCTTAAAAGTTTAGACTATACATGACCGGCCACCGCAGCAAGAAAATATATTATTTATAACTGTTTCATAAGATCATGTAAGAATTTTGCTGAACAAGTGCTACATATGACCCGGTTTTTCTTTCATCCGAGTACAAAACACCAACTTCCCTATTCGTCGTAAATCATTCCCGAAATTATCGTACGAGTCACCTGCAATGTTGAACTAGCCTAAAAGCCCGTCAAAAGTGACGGATTTAAAGGAGTGTTTTGCAATCAATCTATTAGCAGTTGTTTAACGAAATAGAATTGTTATAAAATAAAGCTTAATGTAATTTCTCGTCCCTTGTGATGTAGCGAAAAGTTTCAGTTTTAAACTTGGTCCAGGTTGCATTTCAGACTAAACACAATCTCCGCTGATATTGCCGCTAGAAAATAAAAGCTTCAATCACACGCGAATTGATATATTCCCTGAGCAGCATGTCAATGTCATTATGCATCGCGATGTAAACTTGATCCAAAATCTTCACGGGTTCTTACATCTTTCTTTCTTATTATCTGTGATGAAGATCGATGTTTTAACGGATGTCACAGCTTACATGCGGTTGAAACAATGACCCCATTGAAAATGAATGATACAAAAGATAAATCTTAACAACTTACGTTATGCCACGTAATATTAGTTTTAATTATGGTTTAGGCATTATAGATTGCGATCAATTGTGAACTTCTTTCATTCAAACCAAATGACGATTTCAATAAAAAAAGCAAGTGATAATTAATATGCCAATTTAAACGAAATACATACTTTTCTTTCAGTGTTCTGGCAATTCATTTCTTAAAGATTGCTTAAATAAATAGTATTGTTATAAAATAAAGCTCAATATAATTCCTAGTGCCTTGCGCTGTAACAAAAGTTTTCCGTTGCCATCCTGGTCCAGGTTGCATTTCAACCTAACCACATACTACGCTAAACTTGCCACCAGAGAAACAATACTTCAATCACAAGCGCATTAATACATGTACTGTATCACAATTTAGTGGCAATAATGCATCGCAATATAAACTAAATCAAAAATCTTCACGGGTTTCTGCGTTTTTTGTTATCCTTGATTCAGAACAATATTACAAAGGTTGAATGACTGATGCAGTTAGATACGGCTGAAACATGTCATCAGTAAAAGCAACGGAAATTTAAAAAACCTTAACAACTTATGTCATATCATGTAATGTTAGATTTAATTGTAATCTGAGCTGTATAGATTGCGATCAGTGTTGAACAACTTTCGTTCAAACGAAGTAATGATTTAAGTAACAGCGACACTCCTGAAAACAAATTAAATTATTTAAAAAAAAATAATTTACTCATGCTTTCCGTGTTAAAGTCAGGTGTCGGTTATAATAACAATCTAATCATTGGTAAACGAAAATTAAAGGTTTTATCTTACATATCTATGGCCAAAGATTTTAACGAATACTTTTACATCAAATGAATATTAAATTAATATAAGCAACTAATAATTAGTTTGTCTGTTTAAACGGAATACGTACTTTTCTTTCAGTGTTCTGGAAATTAATTTATTTACTGATGCTTAGCTAAACAGAACTGTTATTAAATAACGTGCATACGTAGAACAACATCTCTGGTCGTAAGTTGTGCAATGAAGACAAAAAGCGCGACGTCATAGCGCGACATCATAGTGTGTCGTCACAGCGTGACAGAACGTGACCAAATAATCGTTTTATAAGAGTAGATACTAATACTGACCTCTATGAACCCATCCCCTTTTTAACTAATGATTTTCTCTCATGATTGTATATTTTTACTACAGCCATCCGAAATAAGTTTCCATGAAAGAACTGTGAAAATTGTTTTCATCATTTCGGGTCCTGAGAGGTAAAGCAATTACCGTGTCTCTGGCACAGACTTTTGTCTTACCAGTAATTCTTTAAAAGGTAAAACTAAAACCGAGCATCATTTTAAAATCGGAATGACATGTACGTTACTCTTACACAAAAATATTCACAAAAATATTAATGATGCCTAAATTTATCAAATTTCTTCCATAGATCTTCTGCTGTAATTAATTACAACACACATTGCCGAAACAAGTAGCAGTACAATTCAGTTGCCGTTCGTCAATAAGCTGTCTGACAAATTAGGTGTTAATAATAACTGACAACCTGATTGAAGTTTCTAATTTGATCTCTACGAAAAAACGAAAACCTTCCAAAATTGAAGAAGAATAGTTTGTTGTCTAGAGAAATTGATGTGTAAGCCCTTTATAATTATTCAATTACCTCCAAATATTGTAACACTTGCAAAAGTTTGTGTCTGTAGGATACTAGCATTTGTATAGGGTATTAACACATAGGTACACTTTGGTATTACTAGTACGACTGTCTACAATCATCTCTATTTCCGACTTTAGATAACATGTCAACAAAAACATTATCATCTTCAGAGGATTTAGTTATTCATTTTTTTTTAGTTCCAGTCTTGAGACCAAAATGTAAGTTTTTTTTATAGAGAACGTTGACTTCGTACGATCGATGAGGTGGGTGACTTAGAACTCTCGGGAGGATGAAGGTTCAAACCCCTTCCAGCCATCCCGATTTCCCCCGCCCCTGCAGCACGTTCTGCCGGCCCTAACGAGTTGGACGTCGAAAAGTCATAAAGGCCTGGACCTTAAAAAAAAAGCTTCGTCCGGTCTTCTTTCTCCCTTAACCACTAGTAAATTTTATATTTACACATAAACTAAAAGTTACATTTTTTGGCTTTACGCTTCGTTGAACTCGAGGTCATTATAGGCAGAAATGGATTGGAAGTAAGGAATGGGAAGGAATTTGGCCATGGAATTTTGAAGGAACCATCTCGACATTTGTCTGGAGTGACCTGGGAAAAATATGGAAAAAAACAAATATGGATGGCCGAACTGTGATTGGAATTCGAATCCCCGACCGGGCATCCAGATTTGGGTTTTCCATGGTTTCCCCAAATCACTCCAGGCAAATGCCGGGATGCTTCCTTCAAAAGGCCATGGCCGAATTCCTTCCCATTCCTTGCCCCCATCCTTGCCCCCCATCCTTGCCCCCCATCCTTGCCCCCCATCCTTGCCCCCCATCCTTTCCCGTCTCTAAAGACCTCGATGTTAAAAAGAGACGTAAAGCAGTTAAAAAAAAAAAGTGATTGGAACCCGCATCGATCCAGAGCGTTACCATTCATCCTCCACGATCTGTTGAAAAATTAGTTTATGAAAATAAAAAATATGCACGAATTACTTCCGAATTGAATTAATTAAACTTATTATTTACTCGTAAATAAAATAACACGCATGACTGAATCAAAAAAAAAATCCCGGCTGTCCTGATTGAGGTTATGAGGCAGTTTTCTGCAAACACTCAGGGGAATGTTGGGACGGTACCAGCTCTCCGCCTCATAAAGTTAACATTTCACAAAAAGAAATACAACTATCATAGAGAACGTAAGTTAAACAAGTCGAAGACAGATGGCAACACTTAAGGTTCCCCCATTAGAATAGGTTTGTTCCCGCAAGTGGGAGGGTCACCAATACACCATTGAAGCACTTCCTCAGAGATTCATGATGATCAGTACTCACGACCCATCATCATGATTGAAAATGGCTGAGAAATAATACTAACATCAATAAGACACAGTGTGACTTTCGTACAGTTAATATTGTTCTGACTTGTCATATTCAGCTGAATTTGCGATAGACACAAAACAATGAAATCTAAAACGGATATAAACAGTTCAAGAAATTTTAATGCTGAAATATTCATTTCATCGCGTAAATGATCATGATATTTATATGTACTATCGTGGACAGGCAAAGTAGCAAATGACATTGAGAACTCGAGGGTGACAGTCCAGAATTTGTCAAAGGCTTTACACAAATTTAATCCTAACCCGAGAAGTAAAACGACAATTTTACGCCTTGGGTAGTAACGGAAGGAATGCAGCTGACCGCAGTCTCGCAAATTTATGCATGACCGCATCGTATAATATCTATTAACGCCTCGCAAGTGGCTGTACGCCGGTTGACGACTAGTGCAGCTGGTTGGCGAAGAGAGGCTGTTAATGCACTGCCAAGCAGGAAACTTCATGCAGCTGTTACTTCTAGGAATTCATTGAGCCTCTTCAGATATGGCTCTTCTCCAAACACGCTCACAAGCTATGCATACTTCTCCATATTATTCTGTTGGGGGCACACATTTCAGAATATACTCTTAATGCACTGAACAGTAGTACATTAACCTAAGAAAGTGACAGATAAATTGGTAGAGAAAAATTCGGAATAAACTGTATTTTTTATATAAAAAAGACGTGTCATACTACCAGAAAGTCATGTTATATGATTGCTTTACTGATATAAACAAGCGTGGAGCGCTGCCAAATATTGATCTCATAAACTGGGGAGCAGACGAAGTTAAGGGTGTTCCTTAACAAGGGACGGCTAAGAGCATGCTCTAACCGCACTCTCCCCCACCATTCCTCCCTGCTAGTGGCTACTTTCCAGATGGAAACCCGGAAGAATAGCCACCCTCTAAGGAGTCTAAGGGGTGGTTGTACTCCATAACAAGAAAAGTGCTATTAGAGGCTCAGAGAAGCAAAGTTGCCAAGCAAGTTGAAGTAACACCACGTGAATGAGATCAAACGAATGTGATTACAGCATCAATTTTAGACTCATTCAGTTTACATTAGATAAGGTAAGCTTGGAATACGTACTAAACAGAATTGTAAGAGACAAAATGAAGAGTAAAGTAGACATTATTGATAGAATGAAACAGAACATGTTAACATTGTAAAGGCATCTAAGAGGAATGGACTAAGGGTGGCCACGAGATCAAAAAAAGACAAAAAGAAGAATATATTAGATAGTACGACAAAAAAAAAAAAAAAAAAAAAAAAAAAAAAAACAGAGAGAAGAATATGCCTATAATAACGAAGAAGGCGGTTTCTATGAGGCAAAAGGTGCACGCTATTTCTTAATATACTAGCAATCATGTTAAAAATAAATAAATAAATAAATAATGTTACCATAACAATATTACTGATTGCATAAAATTAAGACAATTACAATTTAAATACGTTATGACCAATGTTTGTAAAGAACATAGTTTGGCTTGTCGCAAGAAACTTGTACAAATTGGTGAACACGAAACGATAGTTCGTGGAGTTTCAGTATTCGAAGCAGACACACATACTGATGTACAAGTATTTTTTCTACTATTTCACATTGTCCTTCAATCTCGCGCCTTCATAGTTTACTGAGCCCTTTCCGCTACTGTTTAGTATTTCTGGCGTACAGTGCCCAGACACTCATGTGGTCCCACCCATCAGCACAGCCGATTTGTCACGAATTTTTCAGAAGGTTCGAGAAGTCATCTGGTCGAAATAGGCTATCTTCTCATCCAGTAGAGAAGCGGGCTAGACTGCATAATAAGTCAATGGCAATATGACGAGTATTTGTTGCTTTAGATGTTTTACATCTGGCTGTTGTTTTTCGCTGGGTGTGTTCAAGTGCTAGACAACAAACTTTCCTCTCACGTTGTGGAGGCCTCACAGTCTCCAAGTATTCTGTAGGTTTCAATGAAAGCAATATCTAACTTTATACCATAAACTAGATCCATCTATAGGAGCCGATTCAGCATGTCTTGCTGCTAAGTAACAAACAACTAAAGAAACAATTATCATTATACATAGCTTTGTCCCACAAGGAACTTTACGAAGAATATTGTTCGTAGGGATTTACGACCCATCTCTTTACCCGCATGTACTGCAAAGTTGTTGATGGATACTTCAACTGGCAGTGAATTTTCTTCTTGGGGTATGTTCCATCAATTGGCTAGAGCGTGCTGTAAATCTGAGTTATATAACAGCGAATAACCCTCCCGATCGACTACTCACATAACAAGCCGAGCGCCCTGTCACGGAATCAGATTTCAGCAAAAGAATAGAAGAGTGAAAGGTAGAGAAGAAACAGCGTTGAGAATTTCACGCTATTGAAATACCCTGGCAAAATATTGGTTAGGTAGGTGCTTTAGTAAGTGAGCCACGATGTTACTACCACATATCCTCCATTCGTTGCGCTTTATCCGTGTCTTATACGTGTTATTTTTTCCAAGTTGATGACAGGCCAACAAATCAGTTCATAATACCATGAATAACTTTGGTATTTAAGTTAATTACATGTGTTTCGACAAGGCATATCCCTTTCCTTTCTGGGGAAGAGATATACAATCATTTGCACCCAGCACGGGTTGTTGCCCTAGAAAGCATCCGTAAGTTACTATGGTTTCCCAAGTCACTCCAGGCAAATGCCGGGATGCTTCCTTCAAAAGGCCATGGTCGAATTCCTTACCATTCCTTGCGCCCCATCCTTTCCCACCTCTAAAGACCTAGCTGGTAAGAGACGTTAAGCAGTTAGGGGGGAAAAAAGCAACGTAAGTCACTGTAATTCTGGTAATCCATGGAATTATACATAAGCTAAGTTATTGGTTACTTACTTGATCTTGACCATTTTCATACATTTTAATGACAAAATAAACAGCAAAAAAGTGCTAATACCAACTTTCTCTAACATTAGTCAGATTTCTGAATAAAATCTGGGAGCAAGATGACCTAGATAAGTGATTTAGAGCGTATCTAGTCATCTAAACGTACTTTCATTTTCCTCTCGGAGGAAATTGTAAATAATTTAATGAAAAGATTTATTCAAATTAAGATTTTCGGCACTGGCTGGTTGCAATTGATATCTCATACCACTATAATCTTATCTCTCTCGTATTGTAGAAGACAGGGGAAAAAAAATCCTTATGTAACTTGAAATGTGTTTAGCAAAAGTAAAGATTCCAGGACGCAAGACGTAAGAATTACAATTAACACAATTTTTTATTATAAGCCTCATCAACGTCGAGATCATTATAGGCGGAGAAGAAGTGAGGATAAAAAACGGGAAGGAATTCAGCCCTTACATTTTTGTATGTACCAACCCGGCAACCGTCTGGAACGATTTCGGGAAACCATGGAAAATCGCAGTCTTGAAGGCTAGATGGGTTTCGAATCCACGTCCGCCTGTATGTTACCTCTCACCAATTACTCTCGATTTTAAAACAAACACTTTACGTCTGATGCAATGACAGTTAACAAAATGTTTTACTGCACAGAATGCCATAAGGTAATGGCAGGAAAACACTTCTTGGCACTGCGCCTGTAACATCAGCAACTAAGGAAAATAAACTTCTGGCAACAAATGACTTCTACTCCAGCCCATGGGCTGTGGTTTAGGAGACGTTAAAACATTAATCACCGCGAAAACGATAAACATTACAATGAAGTAGAGAAACACTGGAGCTGTTACCCACAGCCTTACAGAAATACGTAAATCGTTCATCGAAGATTTATAAACTTTCTCTGGAACTGCTGTAAAACAGGCAATTTCCCACGAAGGAGCCTAACGTCCAAATGCCATCAACATGGTAGCAATAACTAGTTATAATGTTTCCACTGTTTTGTTTCATCCCGCCTTTCATTGTTGGGTAGCGAACCTTCTCAGAGTAGTGTGCAAAAACACAAACAAGACTTGGCAGTACGTGAGGAGACTGCAAGCAGACCGAAGATAAACTAGCTGTCGAGAACAACTTATCACCCTTAGATTTAACGACTTGAGTGTTTTTCGAGTGCAGCCAATTAAGCGAAAGGATACGAGCATCGTGATCAACATATCAACAGACCCTGCAGCACTAACCCAAAGTGAAAGCGGCAAATTCCTGGGAATTGGCAACACATAACCTGGTGAAGTTCGATTACTGAAAATCATATCTAATTTTTTAAGAAATGTTATTTCAGCTAATGCGAGCTGCGTGGACCATAAACTAAATACTTTAATTCTTTCTTATTTACATCTCTGAATCTTTCGTAATCAGACAGAAAAAGAAAGAGCAATTATGATCTGTCTATTACGAGAGAATTAGATCCACGACTATATTAGATAATATTACTGCATTATACCAAAGCTTCACACCAACATCGTCAGCACTGTAAAGATTGCGGGAAATTATCGTAAAAAAACATAATAGAAGTCGCAGGACCGCGGCGTGAATTTGGTTTCTTGCTGTGCCCTCTTTAATTCAAAATGTAATTTCCTGTTCGATTACTTCACTCTGTTATCTTTAAAGCGAATATAACTAAGAATACTGTCACTCTGGAAGACCACAAATTTGATACTATGTGTATAAATCCATCTAAAACTGTTGTTGGCAGATAACTGACGTCTTATGAAGTTCTTACAAAATTTATCAACGTCTAAGGAAGCGAGAACGATTGTTTGTGAACCACAAAGTTAAAACGCTAAGGCCAAAATCAAACTGAAAACCGTCAAAAGGTGGACGATAGGTCATACTAGCTAAAGACACCGTTGCGTATGTCAGGGAAAGAATAACACAAATTTTTTCCTCTAACCACTTGTCGTCGCTTTCAGTGTACGAATACTTATCAAAATTTTTCCCATTTATGGCTTAGTTTTTACTTAAATGAAAAGAGATGTTGGTAATAAATATCGTCTTTATAGATTCACGAATGATTAATTTCTTGGTAGAAGATAAACTTGAAAAGAAGATTGTTGAACAATGTGAACATTGTGACATATCGAGCAATGTAGCTAGCAGCACTGCGTTGATAGAGCTGAATACTTATGAAGTTGCAGTGTAATCCAAGTAGTTACAATCAGTAATGAAGATGACAATATAAATCACGCATCGATATGGAGGAACGGTTGAAGGGGACACAGATGAGCAACATGAAGGACAGCGTTGAGTCCCACAAGAAATTTAGTGAGGAGAATTTTGGGTTACAAGTCTTCCGTTGCTATTGAGGGAGACATTAACGATTCGATATGCCACGCGACAACCTAGCAGTTGTTCTGGGAGCATCGCACTAACCTCTATAGAGAACACCTGGCTTTTCTAACGCAGTTCTTCTCTGTTTACTTGGACGGGAGAGTCTTCAGCTATTCTGATATCAAACTTGGAAGTCTGGGGACTACTCTTGTCCTTGTCAGGAAGAATCCGATTGTGCAGCATGAGCGACCGCTTCATGTGATTGCGGCATCGACTAAAGGCATCACCTCCAGAATACAGAATGCGTTCCAGAGAATCGTGCTGTGATACGCACGCCACGTTTGTTCCAAAATCAACGGCAGCTGATGTAATGGGAACCGACATAACAACACAGGAATAAAACAATGGGATGTGGGCCATTTCCTCAATTGCAAGTTTGTCTATTTGTCTAAATTATCAAAATATACGCCAATGCAATTGAAATCTGTTTTAGTTTTATTTTATACGTACTCTTTTCACTCCATTTTTTCGGAGCATCTTACTTAAAACAACACACACACAGCGGACGCAGAAAAAATGTGAAATAGAAAAACAGATAAGTAAAATAATGTCAATATGTAATCTATAATAATATTAAAATCGAAAAGTAACCAACAAGAACTGTTATACGTAGCTTAGATAGCTGCTGTAGATGATCCGGAAAAATGGAGTGAAACGCTTGCGGAGGAAATTAAACTAATACAAAATTCGTTTTCATTGACGTAAATATTGATTCTTTGTACACACTGAATTTCAGTGGAATTGAAATTCTGCAATAATGTATTTAATGCATTGAGACAGTACATGAGATTTTAAATTTTATTTCGTTTGCTTTCGTTTACATGATTCATCTTAGTTCATGTTCAATTTCATGATCATTGCAATAGTACTAATAGATCCTCCAATCCGGACATTTGCTACGGTTTCCACATCGCATGTACATTATCAGCTGTAATTTGACCGCATTACCAGATACTGTTATAAACGTGTTGGATCAATTATCGAGTTATTGTTAACCTTCCCCCAAGCAGGCAGCACATTTTATATTTGTTTTCGTCTGCATCGCCACGCAACTACTAGCGAGAACTCACTAGTTTCGGATAACAATATTCAGTTATTTGCCGTTGAATTACAGTAATGAGACGCGGAAGAGAAGCTTTACTTAAAATATATATATATATCGTCTCGAAGGAAACGTGTAGCGGAACTATTGCCAGGCATTTCGCTCAGCACTGATGCTTGATGATATTCGTCAATAACGTTGAATATCAGATGTTACTGCTGGTATTACACAAATAGAACAAGGAGAAAGCATTCTTTTACTGCGATATCTCGGAAATACTCAGTCTATCAAAACATATAAGAAAATACCCTGAAAAGGAAGGGAGATGCTCGAACAACTTTAGTACAATAGACCTTTAACAAAAGAATTGATTATATCATATCACAGACTTTTGTTTTTTGGCCCAAAGGTGGGATGCTACAGCGCTTTCAGCATTCTTAGATTCTTGAAAGTCAGAAAATTATATCAGAGAGACAAATCAGAGGGATGGCGTGGATGGTTGAGAACGAAGATTTGTTTTCGGGCCAAGAATACCAAACAATACCGCTTTGTGAACCACTACCGTGACAATGTTCTCTCTCTACCCAGTTAAGAAACATCGCGTTTTCCATCAGGCCCTGCGTAGAGCATTGTGATGATATCAAATTACGTATGGAGGTTGGCCTTATGGATGAAATACACTAGTTCATAAATGACGTTTATATCTTGGTCAATCAAAAATAAAGTTAGTGTAATAATGTAGCTAATCCGGGTTCGCCACTCTTCCAGCCACATCTTCAGGAACGTCAAAAAAAAAAAAAAAACTATAAATAAACATAGCCGGAGCACGTCACCGATAGCGGAAATTTACAGTAGAAACGTAGCCGCAACAGTATATATTCAATATGTCGGAGCACATTGACGACATGGTTGCCAAAGCATTCAGTCTGAGTGTAAACGCGAATTTTTCACTAAGATTACAGAAACCGAAGTGCATGGACGTAGTACGTGATGTCAAGTAACTAGCAGTGGGAAATGGTAACAAGTCTTGGTGACCAGTGTTTAAGCCAGCAGTCAGTGGTAAGAGCTACTTGAAGTTTTTCGTCGTTAAGTTCCATTTAGCATACAAACTGTTTACAAGTGGAAAGTGTTTGTAAGGACGAATAAATTAACTAGAAATTCCACCCCCTAATGATTGGCACGTTATTTCCGTGGAAAATAGACAACCTCACGACAATTTTTTGGTTTTTTATCCTCTACAAAGTAAACTAGGTTGAAGAACAAGTAGGGCAACAAAAACGTTTTGGAACTTGCTAAACGGAAAAATGACAATAGTTCGAGATAGTGTTAATAAATAAAAATCAACTATACTCTGAAGTGCCAAAGGGTATGCGATAGAAAGATGCAAATATCCAAATGGCGGAAGCACCGCGGAAGAAACGTTTAAATGTGTCATGCAATATCGGGGATTTCGTTTGTACTCTTGTGAGTCGTGTGAACGGTTTTTTTTGACGAGATTGTGGCCATACATCAATTAACAGACGTTGAACGGGGAATAGCAGTTTATGTTAGATGCATGGAGCGCTCCATTTCGGACATTGTTGGTGAATTCTAATTCCTCCATCCACAGTGTCAATTCTTTTTTTTTCCTTTCTTTTTATGGCTTTACACCTCGTCGAAACGTCGAGGTCATTAGACGCAGGATGGGACTGGGGACAAGGAACGGGAAGGAATTCGGCCATGGCCTTTTGAAGGAAGCATTCCGGCATTCGGCTGGAGTGATTTGGGTAATCCATGGAAAACCAAAATCTGGATGCCCGGACGGGGATTCGAACCGGCGTCCTCCCGAATTCGAGGCCAGAGCGTTAACCATTCACTTGCAAATGTTCCAGGATCGCTGGTACCAAAGCTATGTGTGAAAGCAGTTAACGTTTAGTCTGACATTTTTGAGGATGGGGAATCACATCCGCGATCCGGACTTACATATTTCAACTTAGCATGGTTTCCCGGAATTACGATAGGCGTTTGTGGCGATTTTTCATTCAAAAGCCCATTGCAGAATTACATGCCATCCATTGTACCTTACCTCCACTCCATCCCAATCTCGTCCAGGTTATGATGAGCGCGTTAACGATGAACTGCATAGACTAACCACAGAAAAAGGAGATACGAAATAAGTCTCCAGTTATATCCGGTTAATCTTGGTTTTATTCAACTCTTCTTTCAAGAAATGAGTCTTGCAAAAAATGAAATGAATATAATCGGCGAGAGAGGTATCATCGTGGTTTATACCGGACAAAGTAAGTCTCAAAAATATTTGCGGTTACCTTGTAATGTACTTGTCGTTACTGCTGCGTAATTTTTGATCCAAGTTATACTGAAAGCTAACCGCAACTGCATCCCAAGCTAATTTCCTTCAATACGTGTTTCATTTTTTCGGCGGTCATTATCGTCTAAAGGCAAGCAGCGGAACTCACAACAACTCTTTCAAAAAACGAAAGGCACGCCCTTTATTGAGTGGTTTGCGGGATGTACGAGCTCTTTTATTTAACTTTAAATCCAGTATGGATAGGTACAGATCGATCAGGAAAACATGTAAGAAATACATGACACATTTGTTTTCATAAGATAGTCTTAAATATCGTGCGCTAATTTCCAAAGCTGAATTTGTCCAAGCAAAGAGCAGAATATCTATTGAGAAGGCAAAGTTTTCCTTGCTTCTCGTTATACAGCACTGAAATAAATCATTCGGGAAATATTGCTATTGGAGTTTCCGATTTACGATTTTTTGTAATCATATTATTACAACCCGGAACTTAACTTTACTTATTTATTTCTAAGAAAGGTAGAAAGGATTGTCGAGAGTCTTTTTTACGCTACCCGTTGGGATTATCATAAATCCAAATTTGCTTCGATAGTATCGATAATTTCAGAACAAAGCTAACCAGTGGAATTTGCTGGACCATCATTTAATATCCCTTTGTATTAAGAATCAGTTCATTGAGCCGAACGAGATAGTGATTTCATCCAAGCAAGTAGAAGACGACGGATAGGCTTTTACAAGGGGTGATCAAATGAAAAGGTACGAAACGACACGGTGGGTACAAATATAGACTTTATTCAAAATATACATCATAGGCCTGGCACAACGATCACACTGATGAACAAGCCGCAGGATTCTTTGTTCCCAGAATTCCTGTGGCCGTGACGAGACCCAGTCCTTCACAGCGTCCTTGAGTACGTCATCAGAGTTGAAGCGCTTCCCTTTCAGGTGTTTCTTCAGTGTACCAAACACATGGAAATCGCAGGGCGACATGTCCGAACTGTAGGGCGGATGGTCCAACGTCTCCCACTTGAACTTGGACAGTTCCATGTGTGTGACTCTGGAGACGTGTGGACGCGCGTTATCATGGAGCAGAACCACACCCTCCCTGAGCAGCACCGGTCTTATGTTCTTGATGGACCTGTGCAGGCGTCGGAGTGTCTCACAGTACACATCGGAGTTAATGGTTTTTCTGTGCTCGAGGAATCCTGTCCTCATACGGACTGCCGCATCATTTGGACGCCGCTTTTGATAAGAGCCTCTGCTCTCTACTGCGCATGGGGGCACCCGCGCATGCTCCGATCCCAGTCAGAGACTCCAATCGCATCCTGAGATGTCTCTCTACGTTCTCCCATGGTGGAATATACAAATATTTAACTGTTACGTTTTTATGTCGTTCCGTACCTTTTCATTTGATCACCCCTTGTAAATTACTTCATCTCACCTTTCGATTGAGTCTAACCATAATGAAACAAAGAACGGTATATAACTTTTGTTGTCAAAGTCCAAAATTTTGTTGCTACAACTTGTCATTTTCATGAAACCAAAGTTTTGGTAAGTATCATCCAGTCCTACCTGCGATACTTGAATTTCACAATGACGCGTGAGACGAAACAATTATGAGCCAAGGTTAGAATGGAAGATGCTACGATTCTTTCCGAGTGAAACACGTTGGAATAGTTGTATCTATGTAAGCGAAATTTACCAGGCAACATTCTCATTTTATAGAATAAACGATGTTGACTTTGTCTTTTAGTGGATGTTTTTTCCCCTGGACTAGTTCAGGGGGAACAATTTTATTGTAAGTGTGGACGGCTGTGATTTATACAACGGTAGTGTGTTGTGGATGAAAGATGGGAGGGAATGAAATTTCTAACGTCCCGTTTTAGTTTCCAATACAGCAGATGAATGACGAATAATAGCGACTCTCCATATGCACTACTAATAAGTATGGGATTTAACCTAAGATTTGGACGATTCTTAACCGTCAGAAAGTCCGATATCATCCATTCTAGTTTGCTGGACGAGCAGTGAATGATAAACATTTCTTCCCCCACTGTAGTTCGAACTGGTTAATCCTACGTCGATCACCAGACACAACTCATGGTTTTGCAACGACCTTGACCACAGGGGATGGAGCATAAAAGTTAATCATCTCGATTAGAGGTGTGGAGTAGAGTCTCCCAAACTTGACGGTTACGGAACTAATACTACAAATAAATATATTACGGAACACATGTTGTAACGAACAATCCACATCAGGTTTGTAATTCAATAAAATGCTGCTACGGATTAAGTCATTCCTTTAAATAAAAAAACCTTCTTAGTGCACAAGCCGAAGGTTGATTGGATCCTCCCGAAGGAGGCATACCAAGCCATTGTGTCAGAGGTAGGACGGCCAGTTCCTTTCCTCTGGGACCTACAGTTTAACGTGGAATCCGAATCACGGAGCGGCCTGGCGTTGCTCATACATATGATCAAACACAACTTTTAAAATTTCCTGCGCCCATCGGTGTTTGAACTCGGAACTAGAGCAGCGAAATTTTGAAAGCAAGCGTCTCATCCACTGAGTTACCAGACCGCCGTAAAAAAAATAACAATAACTATATGGAAATAGTACGCGTAAAAGATATTTACAAAAATAATTTTCTCTGACAGCACTATTTCAAGAGAATTGTCGAAAAGTGTTACCTATCCTTTCATTTCTGTATATTTGTCCAGCGGGTGCAATGCGCCGATTGCTGAATACGGCAATAAATGAGTTGCAAATTCCAATGGTGGGAGAGGTCGAAGGCAATAGAGCGATTTAAGCGAGGTCGTGTTAAGCGGGATGCCAGTTGACCCCTGACTGGTGCGAATTTCGTCCTCAAGGGCCATGCAGTACGCAAGCGTACAATAGCTCAATGGTGTTACTGCCTAAACACAGTGTGGTTTAGTCATACAGACATACAATAAAACCGGTTTTACAGTTCCGAATTCAAACAAACAATTTTTGTAACGTGTATTTTAACCAAACTACATATCTCTGCGTTGATGGAGGGAGCGGCAAGAGAATCTTCTTGCCGCATGGCCGAAAGAGTGAATTCTACATGCTCAAGGGGTTTCAAAGAAGCACCATTGCACGCTAAGATAAATTTTAAAAACAGAAATGAATACAAAGCAAGGACTTTGGGTGCTGGACGTTATAAGTCGGCGAACACCTTTATTTTATCGTCGAATAATAGTGTCGTCCAGTGAATATTTTGTAACTGCACATCTCTGCTTTTTCCCCAAAGCATGTTCCGGGTGGAGCTATTTGTTCAAATGTTGCCAGCTAGATGTAAATTGTGCGCCTTATCTCAACTCGAATGTTTGCCGAGACCATCTTATTTTGTTGCTGTAATGGTGTTGTGTTGAAAACTACAAAATAAGAAATGGAATTTAAATCAGAAACTACTTTATCATCATGATCGCTTTCCGTTTAAGTTGGCAAAGCAATTAAATTTTCGTAACAGGGTGTACCACTGACAGTTTTACCAGTAAGAATATTTAGTTTCAAATATTGACAACAGCTGGGCTAGTCGTTCCAAAAGTATCAACCTTTCTCGTAAACAAGGTTGAATAGTTTTCAAACTACTTCATTTTTTCGAGAAACTTCACATTATCTTTTTTAGTTACTTTTGACGCGTAAACGGTTAATATAATTTCAGAAGATAAGACATTCATTAACATTATACATATGCTTCACTATTTGCTTCCTGACAATATTTTACGAATGGCTAATAGGAGCCTTTCTGTTTCGCTTTAAGGATTTTGGCTACCTTCAGGATGAAAGAATAATTTTTCCTTCTCATTATTCCAATAAAGGTGTTTTTTTTATTTTTTTTACTGCTTTACGTCTCTCAACAGCGAGGTCTTTAGAGACGGGAAAGGATGGGGGGTAAGGATGGGGGGTAAGGATGGGGGAAGGAATGGGAAGGAATTCGACCATGGCCTTTTGAAGGAAGCATGCCGGCATTTGCCTGCAGTGATTTGGGAAACCATGGAAAACCCAAATGTGGATGCCCGGACGGGGATTCGAACCGCCGTCCTCCCGAATTTGAGGCCAGAACGCTAACCGTTACACCACCACGCTCGGTGATAAAGGTGTATATACGTGTAAAGAAACATAGATCAGGAAAGCAGATTTCAGTTTTCTATAAATTATCGGTATGTAAACTCTTTTTTAAACAAACACATCAATACTAAGCGTTGGATTATAATTAATAGAAGGAAATCATGGCAATCATCAAAAAGTATTTGTTAGCTTGTAATCTGAAAATGGCTGAACTTCTGTTTCTATATTGAATTACCGCTGAGCGACGCTAATTCAAATGTTAAAGGTTTTTTTAATTGGTTTTTTTTTTTATTTTTGGTGAAAAAGTTGTTGTAAGTGAGATGGCGGCGGTGATAAAGACATGATCACATCGTGAGCCCGATAATACCGTTATTATTCTCAATGTAGCTCAGTTTGTTTGACATGCTGAAAAGCAAGGATATCAGAGTGTTGCTGAACATACAGCATTTCATGGAGTAACCTGGTCCAGAAAATAATTCAGGGTGTACTTCCAAGCGAGAATACCAATAAACTAGCAACACGAAATCTTACATGTGGCTTTAATGATGAAAGCTACGCAATTAAAATTACGGAACACAAATTGCAATCGAAGACTTTAAAAAAAATTAAGTGCAATCTTTTTCCTTTTTTTTTTGCATTGCTAATGTAACGATGGCAGACTCGATTACAGAACAGATTCGAATGAACACAAATTTGTTTTCCTGCTTGACGAAGGTATGTCGAGGCTCTCAAGCAATTTGTACACGCAAGGTGGCGTCAGGTATGACGTTAGATACCACAGGTTCCTATTGACACTACAAAGATTATTTGAGATTCTACTTCTCAAGTGAACGCCGTTACAATATTTAAATACAATTTGAAGAGGCCAAAATCGTTTATCGTACTGTTTTACATTAAGAACAAGACTAAGAAACTGTTGTTTGATAGACCGTCTCTTTTGAGCAGTGCGGCAATACAGAAGACTATGTCTGTAGCAAACGTTTATTGAAACGGGAAAAAATATAATTTCCTCTCGACAAATAATAAACAAATACAGTTAATGTATAACTTACATGAACGAGAAACAGGATCGCTGTTGAACAGCACAAGCATCAGTCATTCTGATGGCAAAGCACTCACCTGAAACAAAAAGAAACGTTATCAGTGAATTTTCACCAAATTGTGATGTTGCTTATTTTAGAATAAACACACAGTTCTCGAGAACAAATCAGTCTATACATCCAAGCAATTTATCACTCCGTAAATTCAAATTTACAGAGCAGACAGATTTTAATCAAACTTGCGTCACTGCTTTTTTTCTGTCAGTAGTCTCTCTCCAGTTTCAATGCAATCTTCCATCTCCTCCTGTCTTGCTCTAACCTCTTCATCTCAACATGGCCATTACAACGTATATTTTAATCTTTATTTTTCTATGGTTCTTTTCTACATATGTTTCTTCCACTAATAAATTAACCAATCAAGCATATCTTATAACGTGATCTTTAACAAATTTGTTTTCTGATACATCATTCCCAAGGTAGTTTAATTTCAAACTTTATCTGTTCACTTAATTTTTTAAATCCTTCTGTAATGCTTCTTTATGGTATTCCTATCGCACAAATTTGACTTATACAGGGTGTTACAAAAAGGTACGGCCAAACTTTCGGGAAACATTCCTCACACACAAATAAAGAAAATATTACTTTCCATGTTAGAGCTCATTTTATTACTTCTCTTCAAATCACATTAAACATGGAATGGAAACACACAGCAACAGAACGTACCAGCGTGACTTCAAACACTTTGTTACAGCAAATGTTCAAAATGTCCTCCGTTAGCGAGGATACATGCATCCACCCTCCGTCGCATGGAATCCCTGATGCGCTGATGCAGCCCTGGAGAATTGCGTATTGTATCACAGCCGTCCACAATATGAGCTCTAACATGGAAAGTAAGCGTTTCCGGACACATGTCCACATAACATATTTACTTTGTTTGTGTGTGAGGAATGTTTCCTGAAAGTTTGGCCGTACCTTTTCGTAACACCCTGTATAGGGTGCTGTGCTTCATAAATATTGTTTTGCAAAAGATTTTATTCATTATTTGAGACCAAGAATTCTTTTTCTCAAAAAAGCTCTCTTTTCTAATACAATTACAGTTTTGGCTTAATTTTTTCTTTCGACATCTGTTCAGTCTGCCAGTAAAGGCCCCTGCCAGGCAGACCTCACACACAACGCGCCTGCACGCCGGGATACATATACGACTCCAAACAGGCGCAGAGGCATCAAAACAAACCAGGAAAACAAATAGAATCATCTAGAAGCTAAGTGGGACTATTTCTTACAGAGGTCGCCGTACTACCACACAACGGAATTCCTGCGCCAGGCCGCCTATATAAGCGTAGCCGGCCGCTCCACCGCCAGTTCCAGCCTGACCGCTGAACCAGCGTCAACTACAGAAGACCACCGGAAGTTCGCGAGAAGTAGAAGCCGTCACTCTACCCCGGATCAGGACCAGGCTGAAATTCTCGACGGTCTTCTGATAACTGTACCCACCTTTGTTTATGGTTTACCTGTTGTATTGTGTACCGAGTAATAAACTTCAAGGAACCGTTAAGTGTAGTTCACTTCAGTGGCGACGAGGATGGGATAAGAACTCTCGACCATCATGGCTACACCAGCAGCACCTACGGAATGGCAACAGTTCCTCCAAGGACTTCTACATCAGTTCTTCGAATCTCAGAGACAACTGATTGCGGAAGTCAGGAATCTCCGCCAACCCACGGCCCCGCCTCCGTTCCCAGCATTCAACGACGACGTCGAGGAATGGGAGACCTACGAGAAGCGCTTCAACAACCACTTCAGGAAGAACTTCAACGTCTCCAAGACGAAGGGATCCTCCAGCCGGTGCGGTTCAGCCCCTGGGCCACGCCGTTGGTCATAGTTCAGAAGCCAGGAAGCCGCTTACGTCTCTGTGGTGACTTTAAGACCACCGTCAACCCGCATCTGCTGGTAGACGATTATCCACTTCCGAGACCGGACGACCTCTTCCGTAAACTAGCAGGAGGTACCTACTTTACAAAAATTGACCTGGCAGAAGCATACCTTCAAATCCCTTTGGATATCCAGTCCCGACAATACACAGTCATCAACACTCCCTCTGGCCTCTTCCAACTCAACCGGCTCATGTTCGGCTTGGCCAGTGCTCCAGCGATTTTTCAACGGTATCTCGAACAACTTCTCCAGGATATTCCGGGATGCATCAACTATCTCGACGACATAGTCGTCACGGGACCCTCCGCTGCCGAACACATGACCAACCTCCACCTACTGTTCCTCCGCCTCCGTGCAGCAGGATTGAAATGCAACCTTTCCAAGTGTCAATTTTTTCAACAATCCATTTCCTACCTGGGTCACATCATCGCTCAGGAAGGCATTTCCCCAGCATTTTCCTATGTGGACGCTATTTCCAACTTACCTCGGCCTCAGGATCTACATCAGTTGAAATCTTTTTTAGGCAAGATTTCATACTACAGAAAATTTATACCCTCAGCAGCACAAGTGGCAGCACCCCTGTACCACCTCTGTCGCAAGAATGGCCCGTTCCGTTGGACCCCAGCTTGCGAGACCGCATTCCACACCCTTAAACAGCAGCTCAAGTCCGCAGCATGCCTCATGCCATACACTCCAAACCTCCCCTTGATACTTGCCACAGATGCATCCGATTACGGTGTGGGGGCAGTTCTGTCTCATAAATTACCAGATAGCACGGAACGCCCCGTAGCTTACATCTCCAAAGCCCTATCGGCTGCTCAGCTTAAATATTCTCAAATCGAGAAAGAGGCGCTAGCTATTGTTTTTGCCTGCTCCAAATTCTATTCCCTTTTATAGGGATTTCTTTTCATCTCATTACCGACCACAAGCCACTCCTATCACTATTTGATCCGTCCACACGTCTGCCTACCAAAACATCCCACCGCATCCAGCGTTGGGCACTATTCCTGTCCCAGTTCAGATATACCATGCATTTCCGTACCACCTCCAGGCATGCCAATGCAGACGCCTTATCCAGACTACCGCAGGGACCAGACCTTGCCTTCGACAAGTCGGAACTTCTGGTGTTCCAGATCGACGATGACATACAAGAAGCACTGAAGACATTTCCAGTCACGGCCTCAAAAGTCGCGGCAGCCACAGGGGAGGACCTCCTCCTCCGTGTCATCCGACACCACATCCAACACGGGTGGCAAACACGTTCCCCTCCACGCCATCATCAAGACCTCAAGTTCTACTACTCCATCCGCCATCAGCTCTCAGTAGTAGAGGGAGTGCTCCTCCGCACAGAACCAAATTCCACCCCGAGGGTCGTCGTTCCGAGATCCCTACAACCGACAATCCTCCAAACTCTCCACCAAGGACACTGGGGAATTGCCCGCACCAAATCCCTTGCCAGACGCCATGTATTCTGGATCGGCCTTACCACGGATGTCACGGAGATGGTGCGGCGCTGTACCATCTGTGCCCAACAACTGCCCCGCCCCCCTCAAAAGTTCCTTTCCTGACCGGCACCGTCCGGACCCTGGGAACGCATTCACCTCGACTTCGCTGGCCCATTCCTAGGCCACCAGTGGCTCCTAGTGACGGATGCCTTTTCCCACTTCCCATATGTCGTCCGTTGCTCCACAATCACCACAGAGGTCACCATTTCAGCCCTCACGAAGATCTTTTCCATCGAAGGATTACCATACGCTATCGTCACAGATAACGGACCGCAATTTCGAAGTCGGGAATTCCTATCCTTCTGTACCGCCAACAATATCCAACACCTCCTCACCCCGCCCTTCCACCCCCAATCTAACGGGGAGGCGGAACGGCTAGTCAGAACATTCAAAACCCAAATGACCAAATACACCACAAGTCACAAACTCGAAGAGGCATTGACACTCTTCCTCAGTTCCTATCGAACCACTCCAGTGGGGGCCAAAAGCCCGGCGGAATTGCTGCATGGCCGCCAACCTCGCACTCTCCTCCATCTCCTCTTACCCCCGCCCAAAGTACAGGTACCTTCGGGCCCATTCCGTTTCACCCCGGGCTCCCTAGTCTGGGCCCGCGGGTTTGGCTCCCGGGCCGGTTGGCTTCCGGGGGTCATCCAGCGGCCCCGGGGCCGCCAACTGTTCGACGTCAGCCTGGATGGCCGGATAGTGCGACGCCATCGAAACCAACTACGTCCCCGCTACCCCACGGCACCGTCCTCTTCCACCACGGCACGGCCATCCACTTCTTCCTCTCCTTCCCTGCCACCTCCACCACTCCTGCCGTCTAACCGTTGCTCAGGGACAGTTACAGCGCCACCAACGACGCCACAACCTGTCGGTTGCTCCGACACCCTTCAGCCGCAGCCTCTCGACCACCTGCGGGGACCATCTTCAGCGCCCCCCGTACAGCCCCCGGCCATCGACGCCAACGAACCGATGCCGTTAGCTCCACAAGTACCTCCACCACAACCTGCACCACGACGCAGGTCGGCACGCATCGCCAGGGGAACAGCTCCGTACTCCCCTGGAGGTAGCCTTCATAGTCTGCTCCAGGGCGCCGCGGCAGACGACCTCGCAGACGTCGCAGACATCGCTTCCCCCCCCCCCCCCGGGAGGGAGGTATGTTCAGTCTGCCAGTAAAGGCCCCTGCCAGGCAGACCTCACACACAACGCGCCTGCACGCCGGGATACATATACGACTCCAAACAGGCGCAGAGGCATCAAAACAAACCAGGAAAACAAATAGAATCATCTAGAAGCTAAGTGGGACTATTTCTTACAGAGGTCGCCGTACTACCACACAACGGAATTCCTGCGCCAGGCCGCCTATATAAGCGTAGCCGGCCGCTCCACCGCCAGTTCCAGCCTGACCGCTGAACCAGCGTCAACTACAGAAGACCACCGGAAGTTCGCGAGAAGTAGAAGCCGTCACTCTACCCCGGATCAGGACCAGGCTGAAATTCTCGACGGTCTTCTGATAACTGTACCCACCTTTGTTTATGGTTTACCTGTTGTATTGTGTACCGAGTAATAAACTTCAAGGAACCGTTAAGTGTAGTTCACTTCAACGTCAGTTGTAATTTTACTTCCTAACTGAGAGTAGAAAAATGCCTTAGGAAAGACTGGAACGACAGCTGCGGATTTTATTCTCATGTGACCTGAAGTTCACAAACGTTTGGCTATTTGAACTTCATATATGAAGGTAACTTCCAATAGTAACTTCAGTCTGCTGAGCAGAAAATAATGATGCGAAAGTAGATCTGGGAATTAGGGTGGATGACTGAATTGAACCATCTAGACCTGTTAGCCTATAAAGTAATCTACAGTAATAAGGAACCGACTTCCTGATACTTTCACTCATTTTTAGCACCCAATATTACAGAAGGGCTAGATTATATAGAACGATTATCCTTATGGATGGCATGAATCCCTTCCTAAACGGTATTAGTATCTTGTCAAAGATAGAAATTAGATAGCTCCAATTACATAAAAGTCAGATTTTGAACGTGTCAAAGGTTTCAGTGCTCCAACCAAATTGTTTGAAATATGTAGATTGTTTTTAACAGGGGCAATATTTTATTAATATTATTAATCATTATTGCCCTTGACGACAGTGTTTAAACTCAAATTATTCATGATTATTCTGTTTTTGTTTGTATTTGTCTGCTTCCTCTTCTCTTCCCAAATCCTCTTCATACGCTCACTGTGTTCCTGTTTCCTTTGTTCAGTCCATTTTGTTCCTGTTTTCTTCCATATTTTAAATTTTATGTTCATAATTTTGTTCCTGAATTGTCCCCTTTCCCGTGTCGTTTCCTTGCTGATCCCTGCATGATTCACTAATTTGGTTATATCGATAATCAATTATCATGAAAAGCCAAGATGGAACGTTTCACGTTTCATAATAGAAAGTTGTTGTAGGTGATTAAGTAATAGGAGGATAACGTGAAATGTTGTCGGCTTCTACTAAAGATCGACACTCGTGGATGAACGGTTAACATTCGGATATGACTCGCATCCTACTGTCTGTTCTCTCCGGCCATCCAGATATCGATTATCGGTGGTTTAACAAATGCTGGAACCGTTGCTTCATAAGATATTAGCCGATTTTATTTTCCCTTCTCTATCCATTTTCCCTCGCTTCTTCAGGTATTATTGACATAGATTCAAAGAGCCGTGAATACATCGTCGAATCAAAATTTTAACAGATGGAGATTTAAAAAAAAACAAACTATGACATACGATTTTCAAGAATGTTTTGTGATCATCACCCTGTAGAAACGAATGTAATTTTGTTACAATAACGCATACATTCATTTTAATAACAATGCCTTGTGGTCGTAATGACCTGCTGACAGGGATTCTATTGGCTGTGCATTCCGCCTCCGTCGTAGCCGCTTTTACCGAGCATGGTGGGTGAACGGTTAACGTTATGGCATAGCATTCGGGAGAACGTGGGTTCGAATACCCGTCCGGGCATCCGGATTTGGGTTTTCCATGGTTTCCTCAAATCACCCCAGGCGAATGCCGAGATGCATTCTTTAAAAGGCCTTGGCCGAATACATTCTCGTTCCTTGTCCTCAGTCCTTTTCCCGCCTCTAATGATCTCGACCATAGTAACAAAAAATTAAAAAACCTAACTTAACAATCCTACCCGGTACAGGGGACCTACAGTTTAACGTGAAACCCAAACCACGGAAGCGTTCTGACGTGAATGTTGGGTAAAGAGCCTATGAAAATCCTCGCCGATACCAGGATTTGAACCGAGAACCATTCGATCTCCAGTCAGAAGCCTTAACCACTGAGCCACTGGACCGATACATTCATTATTACAACATAGAAGTGCCATCATCAACTATAGCTTGAGTTAAACTGCATTCGTGACCACATTTCAGTTGGTGAAGTTTTGAGTCGGCGTCTGTTGTATGCAGCATCTGCTCTGAGTGGGTGCTAAACACGATCTCGAGCAAACCGCAAGAAGCAAGGTCGGCGAGAAGTGTCTCACTTTCACTCCCAACCGGTCCCCGGGCTAATGTCAGGGGCAGCCCTCAAGTTTCATAACGGGAAATAAACATAAAAGCCGAGATACACAGAGTGACTCCAGCTTCGCAGGTGAAAGGGGGTTCGTTCGAGAAACTCTCACCATTCCGCTGTCTCGTCCAGCACCCTTCCATCATCATAATTTCAATTGCAATCGAGCACACAAGCTCCCGTGGCAACATCTCTACATCTTCACTTTATCATTTCATGATTATTCACAACCCACTTACTTTTTCCCTTCGTGAATTCTAAAACAAACTACTTCAAAGTTTTTGTGAGGTTGTTTATCATTTCCCGTTATCAAAGACTACCTTCCATACGAAAGAAAACTCTCCAACTCTCTTTCGTATGGTCGTGGTCATTTCCTTCATGTTCTACTCAATCCTTCTACCAACATCCATACATACATTATTGCTACTATAAGCATTGTACAATTTAAACACACTCTTCATCCGCCTTCTTCCTCTCCTTTGTATCGCCTGAAGTTGATTGATACTCCACCATATTCAAACAGTGGTCTGAACAACGTTTTGTAACCCAAAACCTTCATTTTCCTGGTGCATATCCGCATCAAACTTTCCAATAAAAAAGGAGTATGAAACCTCTACCTACCACTTGCCCAGTATAGTTTACTATCCATTGAGACTATCAACTGTTATACCAAGATCTTCTGCAAGCAATTCCTTCCCTAATGCACGACCACAGAATCTGTGCACCTAGTAAGCTGATTTTACATGAAAATAGGGGAAACATTTCGCGGACGGGTTGAGACAGATATAAAAACTAATGTACGTAGATATTACTTTACTCATTACAACCAATGGAAGGTAAATTTTTTTAGTTAATGCGACTTCTGCAGCTAATTGCTTGTTAGGAAAGTAATGTATACTTGGCTTCAGCATTGTTTCTGAGACATGAAACACTGCGTATAATACATTTAAAGCATCCTTATCAGTGTATATTGTGTCGAGCAAGTCGAATACTTGAAAACCTTGTGATGACGACACCGAATGCTATTGAAAAGGACAAATTTTTGTCGTTTCAAGTTTGTATATATGACCTGTTTCCGTTAGCTGTATTTTGTTTTGATTTGTACACGGTATTGTGTTTCTGGCTCAACAAAACAAATAATCCATTTGATTTCTCTGATTTTTTAATATTAAACATGGATGAGAAAGTCTCTTCACTCAACTACATTCTCTTAAAAATTAATATTGTATTTTTGTTTGAAAAATTAAAATTGAAAAAAAAATCATGTATAGAATTAAAAAGATTCTACCCACAAAAAAGTTTAAAAAATCAGAAAATTATTCAAATAATGAAAATGAAGAAAACTTCTGATTACGAGAAATAAGAAGATTCAATGCATACATTACTTCAGAATAAGACACAAAATTAATTGAAGAACATGATGACACATACTATAATACAGTATGAGCGTCTAAAAATTTCATCCCCCGCCCCACAAATTATGAATTTATATTCCTAGATATCAAAAAATAAGATGAACATAAACATTATTGGCTACTTTCAACTAGTCGTTTCTGAAGATTTCGCTAATGACCACGCTGTCGACGCGCCCGAAAGCCACCCTGAAGAGTTCGTGAAATTCACTGGATATGAAACAAATTACTTTCGGACAGAGAAAAATAACAATGTGAACAATACAGGAAAATAGATACTAAGCGAATAATATTACTGAAGTATTTAAATAAAGATACACTACTGTGAAGCAATATTTATGGATAAACTATGACTATATACCGTTACTTTACGCTGTTACGTATGTCACCTTTCACACGTGAACTACGGAATATAGTCGATATATTGCCAAAACCATTCAATGATTTATTTCAGCCTAACCAACAGCTATGCGTTTACTATTGTAAAGAGGACGACTGTATTAAGTTGCGTATCACTTCAAAAAGGAGTTACTTGACATTAATATTTTACTCCAACCGAATACTAGATTTGTTAAGTATAACATATTAATGTTTAAGCCGGGTCATCTAATACCTTGCACAGAGAATTTGAGGCCATAGGAAAATCAGGAGTAACAATGCTACAACTCTAGGCATAAGTTCCATTGTTCAGTAGCGGCGCACTGACAAACGAAAGGGTGAATACAATGGTTTCCCATTCGCTTCTGTATTCTAATAATGACGTTAACGAAATATGCTTCCTTCCGCAATGCGGAGATCGTCTTGTCCCAGCAGCAATAATGTAGCTTAATGCTGCCTGCTCAATTTCTCTCACAGAAATTTTGTCAGAGGTAGACATTTTTCCTTATTCCAGGAAAGATTCCGTTATGCTTCTATTAGAGAGGGGTAACTGAACAAGGATATAACTATAAAAACCGATCTACCGCAAAAATACCTACTCTGCTTTGATTATACTTCTCGCCAGAATTTCTTTTGTCTGCTACATATAGTCTACGATTAAATAAACAATATTCAAGAGTTGTTCAAGTTCGCTACTTCAGCTTCAAATTAATTAAAAAAATTACATACCTATCAGGTTAGTTCTCGCTAAATAGCGCCACTCATTACAAATCCGTCATTTTTTTGTAACTTACATGCCGAATTGAAAGCATGTTGCTAGATACTCAGTAATTCCAAGTCGCGAATTAAATTATAAACAACAAGAACCAGAGCTAAATTCTTAACGAAAGCACATAACTTCAAAACGCAGCGTGCTGAAACATATGGGTTAACCTACAATCAGGAAAAGAGACAAAAAGCATCACATTTTTATGCAACATTTCTGATTACGGCTATTTAAAAAACACAATGTAAGTAAATATATTTCCATTATATTTCATTAAGAATTTAGCAACTTACAGACAATTTAGAAAGCAAGTTATTTTTCCTTCTCTTCACTGGATTGCTTCATTTGTATCCTGATCATCTGACTCTCTTTGGTTGTGGTTTTGGGTGAATGACCGAAGAATATGCAGCGCCAGTCGGTGGTATGAAGTTTTGTTTGATGTCTTTTTAGAGAATAAGCCTTTCAAAATCCTATCGCCTCTTTTAAACACCCTCTGCATTTTTACGCTTAGAAATGAAGACGATTGTTTCCTTGGTCAATTAAAACCGTCCATTCTGCATGTATCTCAGAGCCGGACTATGGGGGAGGGGTGGCCCCGGGCGACAGCTTGAGAGGGACGGCGAAAGTGCCCTGGCGGTGACGATCGGGGCGTCGGGGACACTGCAGGTGGCAACAATTGAGGCGGCAAAATAATGTTCGAAGGGGCGACAATCTGCCCCGGCTCGGAAAATTTCTAGATACGCCACTGATATATCTATACCAGCGGTTCCCAACCTTTATTGGTACGCGACCCACTTTTAAGCAAAAAAATTTTCGCGACCCACCTAATATGAGAGTCTATCTAATATCAGAATGGGAACTGTTGTATGACCTCGATACGCTATCGACTATCCTATAGGCAAATTTTGTACAAAGGCTATACTATCAACAAAAACAAGAATTGATAATACATAAAACAACAAACATATAATAGACAGGGAGGCGGCTGCACAGACTATAATCTCATCAAGTTGACTGCTGAAATTCCACGATTAGAAGTAAATCGATCAGCATATTAAAAGGCAACTGGCCTGCCAAGTCGCTTTTTGGTGGAAACCACCTTCAGACCCGATTTTAGTGGTTGATTGGTAGGTTTATCATTGTGTTTTACTGCACCCAAATGTATGAAAATATGGAAGACCGGGAGCAGGATAACACAATGATAAACTTACCAGTCAACCACTAAAATGGGATTTGTAGGAGTTTTCCACCGAGATATGGCATGGCATATCAATGGCATTTTAATGTGCAAATAGAGGTTTAACTATTCCTGGAATTTCAGTCTTCAACTTGATGAGGTGATGCTTTGTGCAGCTGCCTCCAGCTTTATTACAAAGATAACGAAAAATACGTTTAACTATTATAAAAGCACAACTTCACAAACAGTGAGATTTCTGGCAATGGTGTTTACTGACGAGGTTTTTGATATCAGGGTTAACACTGGTTAATTTTAACCTTAAGACGCTTTCTACACATAGTTTATTTCTGTATTTGTTTTTCAAAAAACATTAAAGTAGAAAAAGCTCTTTCACATAAGTACAGATAATTTAGAGATTTCTGGATACTCTGCTTGTACATTCATCCAGAAGGAAATTAAGGATTTTACCTTGAAAATTTTCTTTAAAGAAGAACCGCAAGATAGTTCTATTAGCGAGTTTTCTTCAGCTGTTAAGAATTTTGGGCCTTTCAAATGTTCCTCTGCAAAAATAGATGAAGTGAAAGATATATTTTTGTGGCAAAAAACTAGATTGTTCCGCGACCCACCAAAACAGACGCCGCGACCCACCAGTGGGTCGCGGCCCATAGGTTGGGAACCGCTGATCTATACTAATAAAACGCTGGTCAGTGTGTAGCCATGTCTATCACAATGTGACGTCACGCTTGTCGCCTTCGCTGTGGAACTAACAATGAACAGAGACTACATAGCAGAGTTTATGAGTGTTATTTAAAAGCATTTATATTTAGTTAAACTCTAGGGAAGAGTTGAATTGCCAAACACTGAAATAAAAATATGTATTGCGTTTAAATTAACATATTAGTGGATTTTTGTTTATTTATATTCGTTCGAAGCAGATGGTTTCCATAGTCTTAACCAATAAATATGTAAGATAAATGCTTTTTTTTTCAGGTAACAATGTTAGCGGAAATTTTGATTAGATTGAAATTTGACCTGGATCAGAATAACAACTGGCATTTGACGGTTCAGCGGAAGGTATAAGTATTTTAAGTTTTTAAAGAAATAGCTTGCGCCACATTATTTCGTCTGAATGAAAGTAGTTCCTCATCTATAGTGATACATACGGCCTGGACAAGGATTAAAACTAAGACTCCGTGGCATTACGTATGTTGTTATGATTTATTTTTAATTTCCTTTGCTTTCACTGAGGCCATGTTGTAGTCATATGTAACTTTGTCAGTCGTTCAAATGATGTAATACTGATTTCAATCACGAGATAGAAAGATGTAATAATTAGTGAAAATTTTAGGTCAAATTTATATCGCAATACAGTGAATGTATTAATCGCCGGAGTTTTCCGAAGTGCATCCCGTACTAGGATGATAACTTTTTGCTACAGCGTAAGAAATTGTATTGAGCGTTAATTAATAACAATTAAGCGACTGAGAATAAATGACTTGCCAGAACATTCCATACGCCGTCATCTTTGACGGGCTTTGGGGCTAATGTATACATAAAATTTTAATTTTCTTTTTACTCTTGTTTCTGCGATTTTTCCAATCTTATTGTATAAATCTTCTTCTTCCATCTATTATTTCTTCTTGTAGAGTCCTAATATTTTACCGATTGTTTTCCCTCTATTTTTCACTAGTTTCTCCAGTTTACAATAGATTTTCACAGGATCTTTCCTAAATACATTTTATACATTGAGAAAACTACACAAAATCCACCGACCAAAACATATGCATGGCAGCATACCAACTTAAACTTTTTAGTTTCTCATGAATACATTACATTCCAAAATTTGAACCACATGGTCAATACCAAAAGAAGTAGGACTGATTTTTTAATTTTTATTTATTGAAGATTTGTTTACAATTCCTTAATCCTCTTCGAAATAGCACACTTGGGCAGCTACACACTTAGAATTACGCTGCTGCCATTGGCCGTACGCCTTATGGAAGTCAGATTCGGGGACGCTGTTGAGAGCCCTCGTCGATGCAGGTGATGATCCTGAATTGAGTCAAACCGCTGTCCCTTCAGCTGCCTTTCATTCGTGGGAATAAAAAAAAAGTTGGAGCCAGATTGGGACTGTAGGAGGGGTGCAGCAACGTGGCAACGCCGAATAGGGTCAACAGATGCCTTTCACATCCTCCAGTCTAACGAAGGCTCGCATGACCAAATCGAAGATCAAGACAATGCTGATCGTGTTTTTTGACCGTTGTGGGGTAATTCATAAGGAGTTCGTTCCCCCTGGGGAAACTGACAATTCGAACTTTTAAGTGCAAGTGCTAAACCACCTGCGAGACCAAGTGAATCGCGTCCGACCAGTCATCTCCGCCAACTGGACTCTGCATCACGACACTGGCGCTTGTCATGAGCAGGGCCGGCGCTAGTGGGGGGGAGGGGGGGTGTAAGCGGGTCAATTGTACCCGGGCTCGCCGGCCGATGGGGGGTCCCGATCACCGGTTGGAGGGGCCCAGACCTAAAATCCAAGAATCCGCCTATTCTCGCCCGGGTAGTTTGTAGAGCTAAAAAAAAAGGTCGCCGATTTTACCCCGGGCCCGAAATTTCTAGCACCGGCCCTGGTCATGAGGCAACTGTTGAACCGATTCGACATTGCCAAGTTGCTGCACCCCGCCTACAGTCCTTATAAGGCTCCATCTGACACTTTTTTACTCACACGGATGAAAAGGCAGCTGAAGGGACCGCGGTTTGACTCGATTCAGGATGTTCAAGTAGCATCGACGAGGGCTCTCAACAGCATCACCGAATCAGACTTCCAGAAGGCGTACGGCCAATGGCAGCAGCGTAATTCCAAGTGTGTAGCTGCCCAAGGGTGCTATTTCGAAGAGGATTAAGGAAATGTAACCATATCTTCAATAAAAATTTTTTTTTTTTTTTTTTTTTTTTTTTTTTTTTTTTTTAAATCAGTTCTACTACTTTTCGTATTGACCTTGTATTATAGTGTCAGCATTCATGATAAGGATCTATTTAACAAGAGTAATAAATAAATACATTAGAAGAATATATACTGCATAAATCCCATCAAAGGATGCCACTAATAGGAATTTGGAAAATTCTTTGCTACCAATAAACTGATTCTGTTTAGCGAGTAAACGTATTTTCAAACACCCCCACCCCTCCCCCACCCAGTCTATTCTATCTACTTTAGTTAAGAATGACATTACATTCTGGAGTACACATTTCCATACCGACCGTAGTTTATGGCTGTTGATAATATATCGATATTATTTTTTTGGAAATATCGATATTTATGAGTGACATAGTTTAGGACGATATGTCGATATTTCGACACTGTAATCTGAATATTGGCGTCCATAATTTTTAAAATAAGTAATCATTTTTCGTTTGTTCTGGAAGACGCTACGTACCTCAGATTTCTGTTACTCACAGAGATCAGCAAGCTTAAGTAAATCTCACTACGTTTTTTTTTTTTTTTTTTTGCACTGCCTCAACGGCGTTTTGTAGCCCCGCTACTGTATGTAGCTTAATCTACTGTTTCGAATAGATTGTTGGATTCGCTTTGATTCGCGTTAGGGAAAAACCCAGCTTTGGCCGTTATAAACAGCCTTTATGGGAAACCCTTGATTGTTCTTATTATGGATCACTTGTGATAGTTGATCCTTTATATTGGTGTCACTTTGAATTTGTGCCATTCCATTGGGAGTACTGTACCTACTGACTCTAATCTGTCAACTTCTGGGCGGATAGTATCAAGCCTGGTGAAAAATTTCTATGCTTGTCGAAAAATTTCTGCATTGATGGTAGGCATGTTGGTGACCTCGTGAAGAAGGTCTATTGGCGTCCTCGTGAAGAAGGTCTATTGGCGTGTAGATGCTAGCATGGCTAATCATTCTTAAGCATCTGTTCTGCACTCTTTGTAAGTGTAGCAGGGTAGATTTGCATGCAGTTCCCCAGACCTGGCAACCGTACATAATGAAGGGTAGGACAACTGATTTATATATTCTTATTTTTGTTTCGAGTTTCAAGTCGTTGCTCAAGAAGATTGGTGTCAGATTCATAACCACGGCTAGGGCTTTTTTCCTTCTGTCGAGGACATGTTGACGGAAGAGTAGTTTACGGCCTAACGTTATCCCCAAGTACCGGTGCTCGGTAACCCAGGGTAACCTTTGCCCCATTAGCTCCAACTGTCTTTGCAGGTTTGGTCGTTTAGTTGAGAAGTACACTGCGGCACATTTAGTAGGGTTCACCTTCACCTTATTTTCTCGACACCAGAGACTAAAGGCGTCAAGGCCTGCTTGGGCGTTGGAAATATTTCTTTCGTGGTCACCTCCGGTTGCGTAGATGACCGTGTCATCCGCAAATTGTGCAATATAAACGTTGGGCGGGGTTCGTATGTCATTGACATCAATGGTGAACAGATGAGGCGATAAGGCAGATCCCTGCGGTAAGCCCACATTAATTGTGAAGGTATATGATTTCTGGCCTTCGATTTGGACGAAGAATCTCCTGTCCTTGAGGTAGCTGGCTATGAGGGCAATATAGCAGTCGGGTATATCAGTGTGATGGAATAGCTTGTCTATTAGTTTGGTGTGCCACACCTTGTCATAGGCTTTTTCAATGTCGACAAATATGGCGGCTGTAGATTTATTCCAGTTAAAACCCTTGCTGATTTGCTCGGTGAGCCTTACTAACTGACAGGTGGCTCCTACTCGGTTTTGAAAACCGAACTGTTCTTTCCTGATGATTTGTCCAAAATCTAAGCTTGCTTTAATGCTCTTCAGCAGAATACGTTCCAGCAGCTTGGAGGTAGCAGAGAGTAAGCTAATTGGTCTGTAATTACTGGGAATTGTTTTGTCTTTACCCCTTTTTGGCAGAGCTATAACCTTAGCCGTCGTCCATGCTGAAGGGAAGTAATGTTGTAGGAGACATGCATTGAAAATTCTGGTGAGAAGTACCAGACCTTTCCTTGGTAGGTTCTTTAGGTGAATATTGCCAATGCCATCGATTCCAGGTGATTTCTTTGGGGCTAATTTCTTGATGATTGTTCTCACTTCACCGGGTGTTGTCAGTTCTGGCTGATCAGAAGGGGGTCTGCTTAGTCTGTCCTCTACTCACTGAATTGTTGCGGCCTCCGCCTGTTCTTCCTCTGGAGTTAGTGGGTAGACCACTTCTGTGTGTTGGGCGGCGAAGTGCTCTTTTTTTTTTTTAAATCACTGCCTCAACGGCATTTTACAGCCCCGCTACGATTTGTAGCTTTATCTGTGGATTCACTGATGGTGGTGGATTTTGTTTTCGCTAATTGTGCGCTTTGGGGAAAAACCGGCTTTGACCGTAGTGATTACGGCCTGTGTGGAAACCCTTTTGATATTCTTATTGTTTATAGTTGACTGGTTTCAAGTGGTCACTTCGGGATCATTGCCGCAATCAGTTGTGTTAACAACTCGACAATTTTTCCCAGTTGATTTGCTCGTCTTGGCTCTTGATTACAGCATTGGTGCCCGTGATGGTCATTTGAGTTGGTCGACGGATGTATATTGACGTGGCTTGATAACCATCTCTGAGGTCCCTCCGGTCTGCTAATTTGTTGGGAGTGACTTGGTTGGCGCTGGCGTTGACGGCTTCTGATGGCTGCTTGAAGCTTTCTTCTTATGGGGCATCCCCCATAGCTGGCGGCGTGGTCAGAGCCACAGTTTGCACACGTCGGCGTTGCATCACGTGGACGTGTGCAAACCAGGTTGTTATGACTCCCTCCGCAGCGAACGCAGCGCACTTGCTTGAGACAGTCAGAAGCTTGATGCCCGAAGCCTTGGCAGCGAAAGCATTGCTGTAACGTTGCAATCGGTCTCCGCTTCTGTGGCTTCTTGTTGGAGTTCAGTATTCTCCTTTCCATGATTTGGCTTCTGGCCAGGGCGAAGGACTTGGTTGCCTCAGGCTCTCTCCTGTCTGGTGCTGGTCGTGAGTCGGAATTGTCATCTTGGGGTGTTCCCTCATCCATGTTGCAGGTGACTGCCAGGATTTCGGCTTTTTCTAACGGCAGAAAGCACGGACTTGCCGGGCCTGATATTGGGGATTTCGCTTCCTTTGGCTCTTTTAAGGATCGAATTAAGTCCCAGGCTTCCTTGTTTTCTAATAAGAGGTGGGACATTTTATCTTCCCATCTTTCTGATCTTCTCTCCTTTAGGCGCGCGGTGAGTTGGTGGGAGAAGTGACGGAATCTATGGCGGTCGGCAGGGTCGCGGAAACGTTGCAGAGTGTCCTGTAACGATTCCTTAGGTATCTGAGGTCTTCGAGTATGGCTGGCAGTTCTTGATAGATGTTGTTGTGTATGATGGTGGTGGTAACGGACGCTTTTCTTTCGGCTTCTTTGATTGTAGTATTGAAGTGTTTGATAGCCTTCTCGATGCGATCAGGCGACGATACATTGAAGGTGGTGTTTATTTTGTTGTGGATCTGTCTGGAGAAGTAGTTCCAGTTTGTTTCTGTTATTTTTTTATGGCTGTTATGTGGTAGAGTAAAATTCTTGAACTTAAGCACGACTGGATTGTGGTCTGACGAATGATCTCTCCATGTTTGAAGGTGTATGTCATGAGTGATGTTTTTAGTTACGACAATGTCGAGGACGTCCGGCTGGACGTTGCCGCGGTTTGGAATGTATGTAGCCTCAGTGGGTCCGTAGACTTGGATGTTCCTCCTTTCAGACAGTTGGTATAGTAGCTCTCCTTTAGCATTGGAGGTGCGTGAGTTCCATGTTGTGTGTTTACTATTTAAATCACCACCTATTATAATTTTGTTCCCTTTTGATAGGATTTCGTCCAAGTCATGTTCAGTTAGGGCTCTATTCGGTGGCAAACAAACTGATGAAAGGATTATATGACCTTCTTTGGTGTGGATTTTTACAGCCGTTGCTTCCATCTCCAGCAAGTTGATATTTTGGATGACTGCATGTGATAGGGAATTCCTGATTGCAATTGCAGTACCACCGCCTCTCTGGCCTATTCTGTCGGATCTGTAAATTTGAAAGCCTGATAGTCTAAAGGTGTCCTTGGGTTTAAGGTGTGTTTCTGCAAGCAGAATTATGTTAATATTTTGCCGGTTCGAAAAATCTAGTAATTCTAGCTTTTTATTTTTTATTCCATTTGCGTTCCATATTACAATATTTATGTCGCTCTGTGAAGACGGAGTTCTGGCCATTATTTCAGCATGGCCATAACACCTTCCATGAATGCAAAGAGTTTGGTAAACTTCTCTTTGGCGCTGTTAACTTTTTTCATTGTTCTTCTCATTGTATTAAGGAATTTCTTCATGTCTAGGAAATCGGCTTGACTATCAGACTCCTCTTCTTCTTCTGATTCTATATGTCTGTTCTTGTTTCTCCTAGAGCCTTTCAGTGTATCAGCGAAGGAGTGGTAGTCTTCTGTTGTCTTCTTTTTTGGATCACGTTTCTGGTCTGTTCTATTTTGCTTCTTACTTTGGCTCTTAGAATTGTGCTCACTTGTTTTTATGCTGTAACGTTTGTTTAGGAAGAATTGGGTTTCGTCAGTTTTCTGTTTTGGATTCGGAGGCTTCACTATCTTCTGATAAATGGGACAACCTCTCCAGGAGGCTGCATGATCCCCGTTACAGTTGATGCATTTCGCTTTTTGGCTGTAATTAATTTGGAGGTTATAGGAACCGAAGACTACTCAGATGATGACAACAGTGTAGAGAAGGCATCGCTCACCCAGCACGAATAGAATGCGAAGAAATGTTTGAAATGTGTGTGCGCACTTTCTAAACTATAAGGCTGCTCTGCTTAGTTACAGCTGCGGGAAATGCATGGTGTAAATAGTTCCTTTTGATTCGCCACTAAAAACTGAAGTGTACGGAACACCCAGAAAGGAAATTTGGCAGGCAAATGACAGAATTTAGATTTTTCTCGAGTCCCACTTTTGCCATGATTGGACCTAGCATATATTTTTAAGGATCGTCGATGTCGAAATAATTTGAGCTGGGAGAGAATCGGGGAAAGGGATTAGGCCATGGCCTTTTGGAGGATCCATCTCGGCATTAGCCTGGAGTAATTTCGTGAAATTGGATAGGGATTTGAGATTGCTTTCTAGCGAATACCAAGTTCGACCGTTAGCGCCCCCACACCAGTAACTACAGTATAACATGAAATCCTAACAGCTGAATGTTCACAGCGTACTTAGCTTACACGAAGAATAGGTGAAAATCGTACTAAGTGTCCCTTTCAAAATGTTTTATTCATTCTTTTGCCTCCACAAATTTTCCTTAGTACAGGGCTAGTCAAAATGATTGCAGCGATTTCACGATTTTTCTTTTGGTCATTATAGGTACGATGATGGGGTTTGCTGTTATAAGACAAGTGGCTCTCCAAGTTTCGATTGTACTAAGTGCAAGCTTTTCGCGGTGGCCGCTAGAGCGCTAGAGAGCAAGATGGCTGAAAGTGAGAAAGCGTACGTTGTTCTCGAATTTCATTCGACTCAGTCTGTATTAACTGTTCAGTGACACTTTAGAACAAAGTTCGGCAAGGATCCCCCGCATGCTAACACCATTCGGCGTTGGTATCAACAGTTTAAAGCCAAGGGATACCTTTGTAAAGGTAAAACAACGGGTCGCCCTTCTGTGTTTGATGAAACCGTTGAACGTGTGCGTGCCAGTTACGTTCGTAGCCCACAGAAGTCTACTCCTCGAGCGAGCAGGGAATTAGGTATTCCACAGAAGACCGTTTGGAGAATCCTACGGAAGCGACTGTGTACGAAGACCTACAGGTTACAGTTGCTACAAGCACTGTCGCACAACTATGAAGTGCGTCGTTTTTAATTCTGTGTCCAATATCTAGAACAAGACGAAACATTCGCAGAAAAACTTGTGTTTAGAGATGAGGCCATTTTTCATGTGAGTGGAAAAGTGAACAGGTACAATGTGCGCATTTGGGGGACCGAAATCCCCAATGCTTATGTGCAACACGTTCGTGACTCACCCAAAGTGAACGTGGTTTGCGCATTCTCACGAAAGAAACTTTATGGGCCTTTTTTCTTTAACGAGGTGACGATCATAGGGAAAATCTATCTGCACATATTGCAGAATTGGCTCTTGCCACTTCTGATAGCTGACAATGAAGATTTCATTTTCCAGCAGGACGGTGCTCCAACCCTATTTTTCTCTAGTTGTCCGTAATTTCCTAAACACCAGGATTCCAAACAGATTGTTTGGTCGTGCTGGGAATGCTGATCGTTAGCTGATGTCATGACCTCCTCGTTTCCTTGACCTAACCCCCTGCGACTTCTTTGTTTGGAGTTTCGTAAAAGACACAGTGTTCGTGCCACCAGTACCAGTTGTTCTGCCAGACCTGCGGGTTCGCATCACCAATGCATTTTCTCTCATTGACAGAGACATGCTGCATCGGGTATGGGAAGAACTCGATTATAGACTTGATGTGTCCAGAGTCATTAACGGTGCACATATTGAGCATCTGTAGACACTCAAGAAAACTTTCACAGTTTGTTTATATATCTGTGTAATCTTGTAATTATATGTCAAATAATAAATCTGTAGTAATTTTCTGAAATCACTGCAATCATTTTCACCAGTCCTGTACTTTCCCATCTTTATTCCCAAATTCTTGCGTTTCCATGGGGTTTTTTTTTCCAAAATTTTGTTAAATGCATGTTTACACAGAGGGAAAAATTATCGTATAAATCAGCGATCAATACAATTTGTACAGGTTTTGTTACAGAAACTATTTAAAATTTTCACGTGTTATCAAGTCTGAAATGTAACCTTAAAAAATGTAGTAAATAAATCTCATAATAGGCTTCTAGTAAGTAAGTAGATAATTCGTTTTCTACCAGACTGCATCCTATTTAGCAGTTAAATATATTTTTCACTAGAGTAAATTAACTTACTTATGCGAAAACCGGAATGGTACAGACTCTACGTAAAAAAAAGAAATATTTCGATACCGTCATTTAAACTGTTCTTTTGGAACATAACGACAAAGACTGTTGGTGTGATTACACGAAGAAGAAGGCATGGAAATCAATGTATTTCAGTCATTTTGTTCGGATAGAAGGTCGTTAAGTGTTTAAGACACGACAAATTAATTGATGTGGCTTAGGCAACCGCGAGACATTAATTAATCCAGTGCAGTGTACCGTCACCGTATAAAATAATATCTATTGTACTGATCCAATGAACGTGAAAATTTCTGTTCGGAAAGTTAAATAGTTCATGTTTCGAGAAACCTCTTTAAGCATTTGTAACTAAATTATAAGTTAAACCGATAATTCCAATACTGATAGATTTCCTATAACGAATCGCATGGTATTCCTAAAGAACCTTTTATTTTAAACGTATGATTAACGCATTTGATAGGCAATTAGATGGTTATACACTATAGAGTTTCAAGAAGAAAGTGCAGACAAAACTGAGTAATTCAAAACAAACTAAATAATTTAGAACTCTTATTTATGACAGTAAATTTTCTAACCGGGAACTTTTCGATCTTCAGTCAGAGACCTTAAGCATTGACCCACCAGACCGCTGTCCTTCGGATTATCCTCTGTGTTGAATGCAGCAGTGAAGATCATTAATAAATTTCGTCGCAAACAGTCGTACACCAAACCGTATTAGTGTTCGAACTTTTACCTGGATCCGTTATCAATGTAGGGTGATTACTGGAAGGAAGAAAATTTCTCGTTCGCCTTTTCTGACTGAGCGCTCAAACAAGGGATTTTTTTTTACAAGAGTGAAAGTCTTAATAAGTAAACGTAGCACAGCTAAAAAAACACGATGCAATTGCAGTACAATCTAAAAAATAAAAAATTATATGAGTAATAGCACTGAATAACTTTTAACTAGTGGTCTATCCCATTAAGTCATGCCAATAAAGTAGCTGTTCCCTAAACTCTTTTTTTATACAGTATTTCACGAAGAAAACTGTGATAGTATATTTGCTTACATTAGATGATTTACTAGACTGAACTGAGAAAAATTACTGGTTTTGATTGTCCTCTACTAGTTGATTTTCAGTGTCAGTGATCATGTCTATAATTCTCTTGTGAATGATGGTGCCCGAAAGTGGAACGGAACCCAGCTTTCTGAAGGCTTGAGGACCAAAATTTCTCGTACGACTAAGATGCGAAGCTTTTAAAACTTCGGAGAAATTGTAAAAAAAACACTTTTTATAGTCAACTATATCGGGTTTATGATTCAGTCAATATTTACCGTAGGCTGGTAGAAAATCTCCGCAATCGGGGCCAAGTCTACAGAACGACGGTTAAAGATGAGGTTTGTTACACACTATACATGGAACATTTCATTTTTCTACCTTTGGGGTTTACGATTCACGATAAGAAGATTGGGTGCAAGAAACGTGAAGGAACTGGTCCGTGGCCTTTGAAAGAAACCATTCCACTATTCACCCGAAAGGCTGTCGGAAATCTACGGAATCCCAGAGCAAGGAATTTATTGGTCACTTTTATGTACTTCGTTGTACACCTATATCGTGAAGGTTTGGTTGAAATATTGTTTCGGTGTAGCTGACCATATTATTATCATGTGTGTTGTTCCTTGTGGAAATAACTGACAAGTTCTAGAGTTATATATCATTTACGAAGATCTCGACCAAAGAAACATTGTTGACTAAATTTACGGAATGCAGCAGAAATTGCCTCAACATATTACCTGCTACATAATTTAGAACACATTAAAATCAAAGAAAATTTTAGAAATACTGTAAAATTAAATTGTATGTGCCATTTCTAAAACAAAGTTAATATTAATACAGTTTTTCTTGCAGTTAAATGTATTACTCTTATCGAAAGCCTTACGTCCAGTTATTTTTCAAGATTAAGCTTCCTGGTTTGAAGTCAACAGTACTCGCCATAGGCACAAAAACTAATAACGCTAACTTACATGAAATGCACAGAATGAAAGTACAAGTCTACGAGTCCCAGTGTATGACTAGGATCTTCCGTTAACTCCAACCTATTAAAAGTAAGATTCTAAATCCTCCTTCCTTACTCTGTCCATACTAAATTAACCCATTCATCCTATTTAGTCTATTAGCAGCTGCAGAACAATACCAGTTGTCTACTTGATCATAAGCTGATACCAGTCTCCGATGGCGGAGGAGAGAAGATTTAAGGGTCAAATTAAAATAAGGGAAATAGTTAGGAGCGAGACTCAATAATAGAATACAACGTTTTGGCACAAAATCTCTAGGAAGTTGGCTAATTATTTGGTAGTTCCTTTTCTCTAGGAACTATGTGCCTACAATCTCCAAATCTACTAAGTAGATTGGTCCCGCTTGGTTGTCTGCTTACTCGTGGTATAAGGTAATTTCTGAATAAGATCTTTGGTTTTAGTTTCTTTTTAAATGTATGTAAACTAAATTTCTGTAATTTATGTTAAATCTGACGTTTGTTGAGATAGTAGCTAAGTAATTAATTTAAATTTGTATATCCCCCCCCCCCCAAAGCAGTTAAATTTGTTTATTTCTTACTTATTTTTCATAACGCATTTCTCTTTATTCCCTGAATCATCTTCTGTTGTTTTATCTGTTGAATGCGTATACCTGTAATTAATTTGTTTTATGTTACAATTGAGAACATGGCCCACAACATCCATTAATTCATTTGTTAGTAAAGTATACATTTATACTGATTTTTTTGAGTACTGGTAATACTTATATGTAAATCAGTGTTAGTTCAACAGCAGTATTTTGAGTCAGCAAAATGTCTGTAGCACAAATATCTTCCTCCAAAGTAATACAGTTTCCACTATCTCTTTATCTGCTTTCCGCGCCCGGGGATTTTAACCTACCCAAGTTCAAGGGTATGTTTTCAACATACAACTGTCAGTTTACACGTTTGCAAATGAGCTGCGCACATTCGAAGTGGCAATTCGCACTATGGTATCATACACTTTCATCCCTTTAAACCAATCATCAAGTAGTCTTTTCACAGTTTTGTCGCTATTCGTCCAAATAAAGAATTGGGGAAAAGAAATTCCAGGCAATTTTGCATTAAAAAAAGTCACGATAAATGTATTAAATAACGAATCCGTGAAGTATCCCCCCAAAAGAATACGGTTTCCTATTGGGCCCTGCAATCTAATGCCGTTTACCAAATATGATTCATGCAATAAGGTCGCCTATTTTATCTTTCTCATCCACCAACGTAGAAGCTGCTGGTAGTGGAAGGTTTTATCTTTATCCAGATAGAAATTCAGTCAGGGTTTGTATGGGAGAGGCATGATTCAATATAGGAACAGTCGAAATATTATGAATATTAGCACAATCCATCCACCACAAATAATGCAATATCACATGTTATATTTATTGTCGTTTCCTCCACAATTACACGTCTGGTTATAAAATATCTAACAGATGTAAATTATTTCAGTTCCAATATACGAGGGTTGGTCAATAAGTAATGCAACACATTTTTTTTCTCAGTCAATTTTGGTTGAAAAAACCGGAAATTTTTTGTGGATCATTTTCAAACATTCCCGCTTCGTCTCGTATAGTTTCAATGACTTCCGACAGGTGGCAGCGCTATACGAAGCTGTTAAAATGGCGTCTGTGACGGATGTGCGTTCTAACCAACGGGCAGTGATTGAGTTTCTTTTGACGGAAAACTAGCGCATCTCAGATATTCATAGGCGCTTGCATAATGTCTACGATGATGTGGCCGTGGCCATAAGCACGGTGAGTTGTTGGGCACAGCGAGTGTCATCATCGCCACAAGGTCTAGCAGTAGTGTCTGATCTCCCGCGTGCTGGCCGGCCGTGTACAGCTGTGACTCCTGCAATATCGGAGCGTGCGAAGACTCATTTGAAACGATCGTCAGATCACCATCAAACAACTCAGTGCTCAACTTGACATCTCTGTTGGCAGTGCTGTCACAATTGTTCACCAGTTGGGGAATTCAAAGGTTTGTTCGCACTGGGTCCGTCGATGTCTAACCGAAGACCATAAAGAACAAAGGAGAACCATATGTGCGGTACTGCTTGCTCGTCATGAGGCTGATGGTGACAATTTTTTTTCAAACATTGTTACAGGCGATGAAACTTGGGTTCATCACTTCGAACCCGAAACAAAACGGCAATCAATGGAGTGGCGCCACACCCACTCCCCTACCAAGAAAAAGTTTAAAGCCATACCCTCAGCCGGTAAAGTCATGGCTACAGTCTTTTGGGACGCTGAAGGGGTTATTCTGGTCGATGTCCTTCCCCATGTTCAAACGATCAAGTCTGGGGTCTATTATGCTACTCCTCGAAAATTAAAGAAATGACTTCAGCGCGTTCGTAGGCACAGAAATCAGAACAAACTACTCCTTCGTCATGACAACGCAAGACCTCACACAAGTCTTCGCGTCCGAGAGGAGCTCACAAAACATCAGTGGACTGTTCTTCCTCATCCACCCTACAGCCCCGATCTCGCACCGCCGGATTTCCATTTTTTTTTTTTTTTTTTTTTTTTTTTTTTGGGCCCAGTGAAGGACGCAATCCGTGGGATTAACTACGCAAATTGGTTCCGGTATCGACCAGTGGAATGGTACCGTGCATGCAGACAGGCCCTCATTTCAAGGTGGCGTAAAGCCGTATCATTGAATGGAGATTATGCTGAAAAATAGTGTTATGTAACTAAAAGATTGGGAAATAACATGGTGTATTTGAATGCTGAATAAAACAACCCATGTTTCAGAAAAGAAAATGTGTTGCATTACTTATTGAATGACCCTCGTATTCAATTAGAAGTGAATAATTAACTACGAAATAATAAGAATCACAAACTTTTTTTTTACCGTCTTTATGCCTCGTTGGCATCGACGACATTAGAGGCGAGAAAGGACTGAGGGCAAGGAACAGGAACGAATTCAGCCATGACCTTTTGAAGGAACCATACTAGCTTTCAACTGGAGCGATTTCATGAAGCCTTGGAAGAAATGGCCGTACTAGGATTCAAACCCGCATCCTCCAAAATGCGAGGCCACAGCGTTACAGCTTATACACCACGTTCGGTTAGAAATTTCTGTTTCAAAATCTGAACGCACCATGCTTTGAGAATTCTCCGATGCATTTTTTGACTGATTTGTCTATTAAAATACTGCTACTTGTATTTTTAAAAACGAATCGCATATGTGCCGCAATGCACCTTTTCGTCTTATATAATCGTTTGGAAGTTCAATGTTTTTACTGTAACCTAATCTTACCTTCACCTTTGTCTAAGATTTATTTTGTTCAGCAACAACCAAGTATCTGCTCCATTGAGCAGAGTTTAGTGGAGATTTTGACGGCGGACATTTACTCCAATATCAGTACGATGTGTCATATTTTCACTCAATGGCTGCTCTTCTGGTATCTTCAAGGTATGGAATATGACGCCACTTGTCCGCAGGAATGGTCAGCGCCTCAACCAAGTTTGTGATGATGCTCTAATTAGCTGCAAGATGTCAACTTCGAGATCAGCTGCGTCAGTAGTTGGGTGATGTTACTCAACTGATTTTCACGGCGCAGCTCCTCTCGGCAGTCATGTCTGCAGCATCGTTGAGTTGCTAATCGCTTTGCTGTTAAATCTGTCCTGAGGTTTCCAGGGTGATATTCAAACGGTAGATGCCTGATGTTTCGGGTGGGCTATATGGCAAGGATGATCCGGTGTTCGTTTCCAATGGTGCTTCTTTTCTTCTGCTGGGCGATTGTTTGTGGTTGGAGGATGACTCCTGTTGTATAAAGACCGGATCTTCTTTCTAACATGGCAGGCACCGTAGCATGCGGTGTGGTCACCGCCGCAGTTAGTACGGGTCGGTGTATCTTCACGTGAACGTGAGCTGATTAGGACGCTGTGCCCCTCACCGCAGAGGACACATCGCAACATTCATGTGAATTACTCTAGGACGTTCCACGGTTCGGACTGCAAGGTAAATTGTAGGTATTGTTACAAAACAAGCGGAATCTTAAGATTTTGTCACCGACTACAAAAAAAAAAAAAAAAAAAAAAAAAAAAAAAAAAAAAAAAAATAATAATAATAATAATAATAATTTCTAAATATCATTACAAGACAAACACAACTTTACAAATCACAGCGAGTTGTTAAAACGGTAAGCGATCATGCTGACGCGACGTCTAGAACGGCGCGAACAGCAACTACCACACCCGCAACTTCATCTCCGAGGCGACAGACACTTGACTACAAGTTGATCTGGCGATCTCACATTGAGGAAATCAGGCAACGGGTAAGCGCTTGGCTCCATGCTCTTTGCTCATAATTAACCGGGAAAGCTCGTTGGCACCACACATATAGGAGTCGACATTTATTGGTACTTGATTGGGCCAGTAATTGAGTATGCTTGCCCCGACTGGGGGTACACCACTGATTGGCACGTGAGAAGGTTGCAGAATTTGACTCTGAAGTGGACAGCACATCAGCCCAACAATTTCTTTATTTACACAGTCCATGATGCTTCGGGAACAGTGAGGCTCATCGAAATATTCCTGAAACAGCTCTGTAAATTCTGCAATGCAGCACAACTAGGGATGGGCAAAATATAACGATGTATCGATATATCGATATTTTTTCTAAAAAATATCGATATTTATCACCGATATTTTTATTTTCGATACATCGATATTGTATTTAGTGTAACGATTTTAAGCGCCATTTCGATATATTTCCTACGAACGCAATTCAGTATCCAATTTAATCGTTACATGTATATAGGATAAATATACGTATATATCCAATCTTCTGAAAGTGTCTTAAAAAGTGAATTCGTCAAAATATAACAGCTTCATCAGCGGTTGATAGGTTATAAAAAGCTGTTAAATTTCAACAATTTTACGTTAACGTCATTTTTATGTTAGCATGTAAGCAGTTGTTTTATCTTTGTAGTTGAAATATTACCTTTTCAACTATTTTTTTTTCATTTACGAATAACAATTAATGGGTTGATGAACCACAAGTCATTATGAATGACTGTTAATTCATTTAAATGTCTACAATCTAGTCTACAGTCAAAACTCCTTAATCGCAAGGAATACGTTCCGTAAATTAGCCGCAAATACGAAAATCTTGAATACGGAAACCTTGAATTTAGAATGTTAGTTTATATAGGATTATAGGGAATACGTTCCAAGTATACAGAAAAATTTTGATGTAATGGAGTGATTATCGCACTTTGAACTTAATAGACCAATTCTGGATTGCTTTAAATCCTCTATCCTAAAGTTCATTGTAATGCTCTTTAAAATATGCATAAGGACATATACTTTCTCGTGAATTACAGCCCCACTAAAGAATACTTTCTTGTGATTGCTGTCTTCGATTGATGTAGTGAGAGCGGTTTTTAATTTTTTATTCACTGAGACACCAATGGTTTTTACTGATAGTAAGGTCCTCTTCGAACGCCTCTCCCGTGTCAGGTTGTAGGCGATTACCATGGGTGATGTATATCCCTCCAAGGAAAGTCCTAGGAAGATGAACTGGGGTGGTTTCCCGTTTCACCGAACGTGGTGGTGTAATGGTTAGCGTTCTGACCTCGCATTCGGGAGAAGGGTGGGTCGAATCCCCGTCCGGGCATCCAGATTTGGGTTTTCCATGTTTTCCCAAATCACTCCAGGCAAATGCTGGGATGCTTCCTTCAAAAGGCCATGGCCAAATTCCTTCCCATTCCTTGTCCCCCATCCTTTCCCGTCTCTAAAGACCTCAATGTTAAGAGACGTTAAGTAGTTTAAAAAAATCCCCGTTTACTTCCTCAGTGTGACAGTGCTCCTAAGTGTGTATGACAGTGACACTGTGTGGCTCGGTATAGAGTGTTGTGGATGAGAGATGAAAGAAGGGAGAGGGTGGAAGCCGGTGTCGGCATGTTCAGGCCTACTTTTGCGAAACATTCTAAAGGGGGCGCCAAGCTTAACATTCCCATCCAACGGATGAATCACCATCAACAACATCGTATGCCCTTGCACCATACGCAATGCAGAGAGGTTTGGTGATTATAAATTGCAACTTACTGGTCAAGCCCTGATGATGAAAATCTTTGATGTAGTGTTAAGTGAAAATAATTCATATGCAGCACTCTGCGATCACGCAAAAAGTATTTTGACTTATTTTAAGCAGTCTGTCAATGCTATGGATCTATTAAGATCTGAACAAGAAGCATCTGGGGAAAAGGAAGGAGAGGTGTTGACTTTGACACAAGCTGTTAGCACTAGATGGAACTCCTACTTTAATATGTTAGAACGATTTGTCAGACTCTCTGCAATTGTAGCTAAAATCTTAGGTACAAAAAGTCAGTCAAATATAAACACACTTGATATGGTTGCAACTTAACAGCTTAATGTAATACGTGACCTCATTGTCCTGCTTGGTCATTTCAAAGAAGCCACTGAAGAGGTTAGTGGTACAAATTATGTGACTGCTAGCTTAGCCATTCCTGTTACAAATCTGATTCGACAAGTAACGGAACAAGCTACTCCTTCGACCACTTTGAGATTCACGGTAAAAGAGGCTTTACTCCAAAGAATTCAAGAGAAATTAAGTCCTTTAGATGGAAATACATTCCTTGCGTTTCAAACATATACACTTCACTTCTCCAATCGGTGTGTCAAATGCGATATCTTTTTTTTTTTTTCGTCTCTTTTTAACATCGAGGTCTTTAGAGACGGGAAAGGATGGGGGGCAAGGATGGGGGCAAGGAATGGGAAGGAATTCGGCCTTGGCATTTTGAAGGAAGCATCCCGGCATTTGCCTGGAGTGATTTGGGGAATCCATGGAAAACCCAAATCTGGATGCCCGGATTGGGATTCGAACCGCCGTCCTCCCGAATGCGAGGCGAGAACGCTAACCGTTACACCACCCCGCTCGGTAAATGATGCGATATCTACAATGAGTAATGATATTCTCTTGGAACTTAGACGACGAGAACAAAGTTCTCCAGAAGTAAGGTCTACAGCAGCAACACAATATATCGTAGATAACGCATCAATTTGGTCCGCACATGAAAAGCTATTATCCCTTAGCACTACTGTTATGCAAGAGGTTCCAAGCTTTGGCTCAGTTCGTAATGAGCTTAAGCAGTATCTGGACCAACCATTAATAGACAGAAAATCAGACCCAGTAAAGTTTTGGGTGAATTTCCAGTACTCCAGCGCGCTGAAATACCTTATATGTCAAGCTTCTTCTGTGTCGTCCAAGAGAGTGGCTCCTGCAGTCAACTTAGCTGTACTGAACAACAGGAGTAGATTGACGGGGGAGCACATAAAACAGAGAGTTTGATGTCCATATCAGACGAATACTGGTTTGATTGATTGAAAAAAATAATAAATTAATAAAAGTTTGTATAATTTCTACCTGTGTCTTTAATTTTCAGAATTTTCTTAAATATTTTGATGTATTTTATGACTTTTTTTTAAAGATAATTACTCCCTTTAGACAAAAATATCGATATTGTTTCCCCGATATATATCGATAGTGTTTGTAAATATCGTTTCGATATTTATCGCTATATTTTTTTGATAGCCCATCCCTAAGCACAACACTCTACCAATCTGTCGGTCAGCCGTTTCGTACAATAAGAAACAGCCACAAGCAAACTTAACGTGATAACAAGACGGTAAATGAGTATAATAAACAACCCGAAATTATTCAAAACATTTAAGTGACAAAACGCGCATAGAGAGACGTATCACGCGTAATATACAATTAGTACTTTTATATTTATACCTCTGCATTTCAAATTACAGCTGCGAGAAATACGCAGTTAACCTCCTTCTTCTGTTAAAGATTTTAATGACATTTCAAGCCGGGATATACTGTAGTTTAGCTCTATCGTTGAGAAATCGAAATTTAGATTTGCGCCAATTTCAGTTTTTGTAGCGGCTGGGTCTATATTATAATTGGAATTTGCATCATAAATAATGTAGAATTCAAGATCATTTGAATTGTCCGCAAAAATTTAAGACAAAAAGTTTATTAAATTTGCAGACGTATACACAGGGACAACATAACTATTTGTATTTTACAGAACTTCATAGTATTTGAATTGTCATGTTATGGATTGATTTAGAGAACCAATTATGTAAGGCTATTAAATTGTTGCGTTCTCCATCAGAAATAGAATTTGATTTTTAATTAACTTGTATTATATGATGGTGATTTGAAACTATGGTTATAAAGCCGATATTCCTGGAGTGCGTCGGTCATAGAGAAATTAGTATAATAATTCTAAGACATGCGGATGGCAACTTTTTCGTAATTAGCTCTTACTGTTCTTAGCATATGACGCTCAGTTATATGCTTAGGTCATACTCAGTATGATCAAGCTGTACTCCCATCTTAAATTATTATTACTAAATTCTGTCTTAGAATATTAATGTTAGTAGGACCAGGCAAAGTGAGTTTACCAGATATTGTATCAACTCAGCAATAGTTGTTCATTTTCTTCTTCCTCTTACTTTACCCAAATGATGCGTTGCATTTAAATAACTGTATCTTCAACTTTTAATATCTGTTTGAATAAATCAGAATCGGAAATATGATTCATAAATTTTAGATGTGAGCAGCTTCATAGAATTTTACTTTTTTATGCGGTGACATATTTACATGCCATCGCAAACTATAAGTGAAAAATTCTGTCTCTGCCTTTAATATAGCGACAGTGGCTTCTTTTCTCCATACGTAACTCAGACGAAAATTTTATGTACTTGGATCAAACCGGGAGGAGACGGAACATTTGCAGCGTGATGTGGACAGAATATCTATCTGGACAGGTCAACATGGAATAAAGGTAAATGCAAAGAGGAGTCAGTTTATTAGGTACACAACTAAAACACTAAAAGTTGATTATGATTATGGGGTGGAGAAGGAATTGCTTGTAGAAGGCTTTAAATATAAATCATTTTATAAATTACTCCGTCTACTAACAACTGTTTTGGTGAATTTTATTTTACTTTATTACACAGAATTGTATTCCGAGAATTCGTGAAAATAGTTGTTTATAAACGGAGTTATTTATAAAATTATTGTTCAAAAACTGCGGAAATATGGCATATTACCAGATTAATATTTAAACGTAAATATCTTGTCATAACATTTGATGATAAACTCAACTGTGCAGGACTCATCGCACAGATGGTTGGAAAAGTTTCTAAATCCTCTATTTATTGGAGAGTGTGATGAGGGGATGTACCTAAGAAGAGAGGGAACTGGATTACAAAACTTTGATCAAACCATTGGTGTAGTATAAGACCAACAGGGTGGGTATTAAGTACAGGATTTGGTGGGGGTGTAAAGAAGGGCTGCTATAAGGGAAATGATGACGGTGACCACAAGTTAGCACTCGATTTCAGTGATAAAGATGTTGAAAAATTTTCTTCAGCAGGTAAGGGAATCAGGTATTGGAATAAATTACGAAAGGAAGCAATGAATATTTTACAAAAAACGTTTAAAGTAATTAAAAATTATAATTCGTAGAGAGAAAAATTAGGCCGGTAAAAGAAAGGGGAAAAATGGTTATGTAGGAAAATTGCCAACGGAATGTGCCCTCCATAGCAATTAAATTAAGTTAAAAAGTTGTGACTGCATCACATAGAATTCTCAACTAACGAGTTTTGTATTGAGATATTTAAAGTAATGGCATGGGAAAGTGGTAGCTCAAGATCGTATGTCTCCCAGATAACCCTTTAAATCTTTCAGAAATATAATCTAGGCATTACATTCTATATAAACCGATAAATGGCTAAATTTATTTGTCAGATAAAACTGCATAAATGACCGGAATAGAGAGATGTTTATCAGTATCATTCTAAACGTCTAAAGTCCATTTGTTAATTTGTATGTTTGAAGGAAATTATTAATAACTGTAGTGTCATGTGGTAAACTGCTACGAGGGTATTTGAAGGAGTTTCAGATGTGACTGCTACACAAACGAGGTCTTCTGAAGATTGACTAAGGGAGCAATGTATTTAAAATCTTTAGGAAATTGACAAACATCTTTGAACAGTATTACGTCAACTACTTTCTCATTAAATTTAAAGATGATCGATAAAATCTCCCTCAGATTCACTTTTTTCAGATTTTCCGGTATGAAATATTATGTCATTGGGTTTTGAGTCAATACAATTCTGTAGGTAACGGAGTTTATGAAAGTGCAGAAGTGATGAATTCTTACAATTACTGGTATTTTCTTTTAATAATGTTGCGCTCTGATAG